>BPTQ01000002.1:65714547-66169223 GCA_019973895.1 Chrysanthemum seticuspe
CTTGAATGGTTTCCCAGAGCAGATGTTTTGGGTGATCCCTACTATTTGAGAATGAGATTCCGTGAGAAGCCTACCAAATCGGATGCTGATGAGTCCATTAGTATAAGATTCCAAGTGTTTCTACTTAGTTCGTAAGTCATGTGTTGCTTACTGGATAACGTGATGATCTAGTAATTAGTTGATTCTATTCTTTGTTGGTTAGTTATAAGTTATTAATTCAAAGTATGAAGGATTCGTTTGTGTGTTTATTTAATCGGCCTGTACCTCTTGTACGTTCGTATGTGTGTTTATTAGTTTCTGTATTAACTTAACTACTTCATTTATGAATAGAACTACATTTTATCCCAAATCTTGGGATTTTATGACATGTTCTGTGGAATCCAAGCCAAAATCCAAAAGTGAGGTTTTTCTGAGAGGAGTTTTGACTTTTTAAGCCTAAGATATATATTCTAATGTATACGCTGCCGCAGTGGAATACGGATACTGCGGCATGAGAAGTCGAAGACTGCGGCAGACCCAGCGTAGATCCGGCAGACTCAACGCTGCCAGATGAGGAAATTTCGGGCTGCGGCAGAGAACTTTTATGCTCAAAACAGAAGACTGGGCAGTGTTTTTAGGATGCTGCCGCAGCGTCAATTCGTCACTGCGGCAGCGGAAGATAAAAGTCGTCGAAACTCACAGAGCTAAAAGGCGCGAATATACGAAGAAAATGGCCAAAGTCAGAATCGAGACACTCAAAGCTGCTGAAAATAGAAGGCGACGGCGTCACTGCTTAACTGCGACGCCGTCGTAGGATTTTTGTGACGGGTCAGAAGACAAAACTCGTATTTTCAAGAGACGGCGTCGGGCTTTAAAGGAGTAGACCGTCGCAACTCAGACGGCCTAGATGCGACCCAGACGGCGTCAGAAGCTGAAGAGTACGGCGTCATAGGCATAAGGTGACGCCGTCGCATATGTAATCTTATATATAGAATCCGAATTTTTCAGTTTTGAGGAGAGTCTTTTTGGAGTGAAAACCTAAAACCGAACCTAAGGTGTCTTGTACAGTATTTTAGGGTTCTAAACCCTATTTTACATCAAGATAAGTATTTACTTCATCAATTCAATTATGTCTTTGATTATTTGTGTGTATGCTTGCATGTTCTCCATGTCCGGCTAATTTATTTGTGTGTTTGCTTAGGAAGTATGAAACTTAATTATTGAATATTGATTGGTTGTTTCTTATCTTAGTTGATTAATGATCTAGTAGTGCAATAGGTCATTCGTTGTGTACTGAATGCTTGATTCATCTTTGTGAACCTTAGAATATGATTACCTGAGTAGTCGTAGGCTAAACCATCCGAAGAGTGCCTTAGAGTAAGAGTTTATCATCCCTAGTGGGTTTTGTAGACGAGACCCTTTGGTAAGTTCAAAGAGTTAGGGAGAAACGCATACCCTACAACTTTAGACACACAACGCAACTAAGAATAAGGACGTGACAACTCAACCATCAATAGGAGATAATTAAGGAGTAGTAAAACCTAAGTAAACACATCTTTAAACTATCATACGAGTACACATAAATTAGACATAGACTCCCACAACCTTAGTTTAGATAATTAGATAATAGTAGAGTAATCGGTAGAAATACCAACCCCCCAAATCCAATACCCGAGATTCGTATCTTTCAATTTCATAAAATATAAAAATACAAAAATAATCTTCCTCAACCTCAACCTTAGCGTAGTAACTTCTCACTAGCATTCCTATTCCCCTAGAGAATGATATCAATACCCGTGGCTTACCCTAATTACTACACTACAACGATTAGGTTCACTGCCTAGGGTGTTATAAAACTTGCTCGAAGAAAAGGAAGTTTCCTTGACCCCGAACGACGCGTGTAGCGTTATCATAAACTGGTGTCATGGCAATCGAAGAAGCAGGATTGTACATCGCTCTCCTCAACAGAAGCAGAATATATAGCCATGTCGGCGTGTTGTGCTCAAGTCATTTGGATGAGAACACAACTCAAAGACTATGGTTATGTATTTGACAGAATCCCGATGTACTGCGACAATCGGAGTGCTATTGCGATCTCGTGCAACTCAGTTCAACATTCGGAATCAAAGCACATCGATCTTCGATATCATTTCATCAAGGACCACGTGGAACAGGGTACTGTTGAATTAAACTTTGTGGCTACAGAATACCAATTGGCAGATCTCCTCACCAAAGCCTTAGCTCCTGCTAGGTTTAATGAGTTGGTCCACCGGATTGGTATGTGGTGTTTGACTCAAGAGGAACTGGATGAACTCTTAAAACATTCTTAAAACCAGTCAAACACCAAAACCTCTTTTGTAAATATTTTTCAAAAACAAAATACAAAAATATAAAATCAGAAAATCTCAAAAATATTCTTCTATCTAAATTCTTTCAAACATCGCAAGTACAAATCTTCAGTCAACACTTTGTTCTATCAAATCTTTCACTATTTTTCCCGAACAAGTGTTGAGGGGGAGAAAGTAAATATTTTCCAGTTTCATAAAATCTTGTACTTCCATGTTTTCAAAAATATGTTGTTTCTTCCAAAATGGTGGATACGTTTCTTGTCAAGTACTCTCCTCGGACTTAAATGTCTTCAAAATTCATTATTTAAAAAGTCGAGGGGGAGTATCGTTAAGTTTCTTGCCTTAAATTTGTTTTGTCTAACCTAAACGGAAGTTAAAGGATCTTGGTTGGAACCTCTTTAAGGTTGAGGGACTGAATGTGTCAACTTGGAAAATTAATTTTAACAAAATCATTTACTCCTAAACCACCAAGATCAAACGGCCCAAATCAAATCTTCTAAATCCGTTCAAGCTGTTCATAATCTATAAGTTCTAAATTGTTTTGATCAAGATTCTAAACAAGGATTTCAAAAATCTTTCAAACCCAACGGTTAAAACTCTTTAAAATGATTTTGGAAAATTGTTCACTCGAACGAATTGGGTGTTTATGCATAAAAGTGTTTGGATTGAAATGAGTTGTGTTAAAACCTTTCTTAGTGTCTATTAAACTTGTTTTAATCATCCAAAACCATCCTGAATCTTAAATTTCATTAAGTTGAATTCTAGGGTTCTTGCGCTCATCTAGGGCTTTTCTATTATGTGATATGTTATTAGGTAGTCAAGAAAGTGTTAGAATAAGTTTATATGCATGTTTTTGAACCTTTAAATTAGCCCAGAAACATCTAAACTGTATGAATTTAAGTTTTAGGTTTTTTAGGGTTCATCTCCCATAAATCTTCTGATTCTATTGTGGAAATGTGTTAAATCTTGTTCCATTGCACTCATATGACATCTAGGATACTCCAAAAACATTCTTGTTTGATTTGTGTAGCTATATCCCTTACACATAGATTAAGGGTTTAGGGTTTAAGTAATTTTACACCTAAGTCTTTCTGTGTGTATCTGATATGTTCTTACCCTTGTTTTGTGATCTAAAAGATGTTTGGAATTAACTGCAATCAAGTTTTCATGTTTATAGTTAACAGGTTAATTATTCGTACTGTCAGAATCTTCAGGTGTTAAACCGTTACGCTTAAAGAATACTTTTATGCGTAAAGGTAACGCCTAAGAGAAATCTTACGCGTAACTCTTACGCATAAGATGTCTACAGTTGATTACGCGTATCTTGGAAAGATATTCGTAAACAAGGCTTACTGCGCATAAGCTTTACTCTTACGAGTAAACTTTATGCGTAACATCTTGCTTATTCCTACGCATAAGCCTAAAGCCTTTGAACTTGTCTTACGCGTAAGAAACTCTTACGCATAAGCTTGGTCTTACGCTTTAGCTTACTCCTACGCATAAGCTCCTTTCTTACGCATAAGGATCCTTGTTACTCATAACCCAATGTTCACTACATTTTGGCCTATTACGCATATGTTACTTGTTAAATGTTATGCATAAGTCACAAATACCTGATGTTTCGTATAAGCTTACAAAAGTTAATATGTTGTGTGTTAAGTGAAAAATTGGACTTTGAAATTTCAAAATTAACATGTTCACGTAACTTATCACATCAACTTCAATCAATTGGAATAATGTGACTTAGGACTTGTAACTAACATAAACATGTTACCATCAAACAAGGAATTAGATAATAAATCAGTTTAAAACAAACACATTGTGTTTCCATATGTCTGTCTTTTTGTCTAATGTCTTTCAGATCACAAAATGGCTGAAAATCAAGCAATCATCAATGCCCCAGCAGAGCTCTTGATGGCAAACACATTCCCAGCTGGATACGACAAGACAATTGGCAAGAACAATCTCCGTGTCATCTTCAACAACTTCACATGCTCATAATCATCTTGCAGAATTGCTGTGGACATCCTTCTGCAACATCCATTCAAATTCATGCTCACTAAGTCATCATGATGATGAGTATGATTCAATGGAAGAGGAAATAAAATTTCATAAGACATTAAAGCAGAAAAGGATGGAATACCATGCTTCAACCTTTCTAGTTAATCAACCCGGTGGGGCAGGAGGGTCAAGTAGTAGTACTCCACTTATGGAAGATCCATTGCAAACATCTCTTACCCCATCCGATCCGGTTAATCAACCCGGTAAGGATCAAGGTGTCACTGTCACCACAACTGTTGAAATGAAGCAACCACAACAACAACTAAAACATCCGCAAGAAGAAAATCATGGTGAAGATGTGGAAATATATCATGAAGCAGATTATGATCATGATAAGGATGAAAGAGTCCCTGATGATGATAATTTGGCGGCTGAAGAGGAAATGATTTGAAAAGAGGCAAAAGAAGCTGCTAAAGCTGAGGAGGAAAAGTCTAAGAAGGAATCAGATAACTACATAGTTGACAATCCTATACACAAACCTCAACAGTCTTCTGAACCACCTCTTGACACTTCCACCAAACCCAAATCATCATCTCAATCACCACCTCCATCAACAAAAGAAACAACTAAGTCACCAACAAAATCTGTTAAGAAGGAAACTCCATCCAATGATTCGTCAAATGGTCAAGCAAGTTATCACCACTACACAACAAGCTACACAGCCACCACCATCTGATCAACCAAGGGATTCAGAAACCACACCACCAATGGAGAAAACCGTTGATCACTATACATACACTGGTGATGAGGATCACTACATACCTGAGCCCCAACCAGAACCTCAACCGAAATTTAGATCAAGTACATTACTGCACTCCTTGTTTTCATACGCTTCAAATCAAAGAGCGTGTTGAAGTTCTCCACCTCAGGGTCAAATCTTACCTAAATTCTACACTTCATTGGAATCAATCAAGAACCTCAGTACAAAATCGTTCATAAACAAAAGTTTGGGTTTATCTACCAAAGTGAAAATCATCATACTTGCTTCATGGCTTTTGATGAAATTCACTAAGTTCTATGACGCCACCCTGGAGATAGTTCGAGATGGATTGGTATATCGATTGAAGGACATTGAGTTGGGTATAATTCAGACGAAGAGATGGAATTCAAAGGATCGCAAGGATGTTCGTTGATTTATCACTAGGATTGATGAATGTTTGATTCATTGGGATCAGATGCAACGGTCGGAGAGCTATGTGGGAGGATGACCAAACTTTCCGATTCTGACTTTCCAACGTCCTCAGAAAGTAGCTGACCGTCTGTAATCATTGGGTACTCTCTTGATTGTGATTTTGTTTGTTTGATTAATGACTATGGCTTGTGCACACATAACAGTGTACAACCCGTTCTTATAATGAAAGGACCCTGTGGTACGCTTCAGTGCCACAATCCTTATAAAAGGAGCGAAAGCTTCTTACTTTTTAGTAAAACCTATCAAACCTTTCACTTTTAAAGGTGTTGCTCAAAAGAACAAGTACTTCCCCTTACGTTTTCAAAACCTAAAAAGTTAGTATTACGTGTGAAAAGACTTAATCCATGAATTGACGAGATCTGAACAGTCATACATTGAAAAGATTTGTCTTCCAAAGACTTATCCAAGTAAATTGTACCTATTCGAGAAGCTCTTGATAGACATGAACTTTGACGGGTTTGAAAACCTTTCGAGGTTTGTCCACACCTTCAAGGCAGTTATTAGAGCTAGTTGTCACCTAAAAGCTGACAATGTAACTCTTTAACTATGCAACGTAACCGTGTCCCTCGGGGAATTGTTTATCTTGAGTCGATCAATCCAAAAGTGCGCACTCTTCTCTCACGGTGCAGATTTCTGTCTAAACACTTAAGCACGTGTGGAGGGGGAGTATTTCTGCAAATGATCAAACTCTTACAGTGGTACAAAATGTTTTTCAATCATAACCACTTTGAGAGATTTTCAAGAAAATGGTTTTATGGCAACATAGGTCAGTCATGGATTTATAAGGTGACTAAGGTTAGGAATAACCATCCTATGATCCGCCAGAGCCGGAGGGATCTACCCAAGGACATCACAAATAGTTAGTACTTAGAAGTCCTTAGGTATGATTATAAAAAGGAGAAAATGAGAATCGGAGAAAGAAGGAGTTGAAGAATTAAAAAGAAATGCAATGAAAAGGGTGAAAAGAAATAGCCCTCCAGATTATTCAACTTAGGGCAGACACCGGGTTCAATTCATATGCTACTGGTCGTCACTAGATGACTCCGGTATTGAAGATAAAAGTCGTCATGGACCTAGTGACGCATGCACTAAACCTTCTTAGCCACTCAAGTTTCTCCCAACAGAAGCTTGTTTCATTCTCACAGGGAACCCTACGTAAACTATCGGCTTTCTCTTAGTGATTGCTGGTATTGAAGAAGGAGACCCTCTCCCTAGTCTCCGCTTAGGAAAACCAAAGTGCACTATTGAGTCTATAGCTACGAGATTCATCATAAGATCTCTTAGGTACACTTGACAATTCATCGCTTGTCGTTCAACAATAAGAACGCAAGTGATATATTATCGTGTCCTTCACAGATCCTAGCAATCTGTCAAGAACATTTATGAGAGGTTCACATATGTGATCTTCAGTGATTGAATGGAAACTCCTGCCAGGGTCAACATCAAACAGCCCTGACAGCAGGTCACTTCGGTAACTCCCCGTGGATTACGCTTAGTGTGTCTCAAACGGTCTACATTCGTGAGGTGATTCTTCGGTGTACCTCAGTGACTCATCTGAACTGTAGGTGTACTTCGGTACATCGTGTTATCTCACTTGTGGGACTCCAGTTCAGGAACGGCGTTTGTGAGAATTAGAGTCGTGTTTTCACACTATGCTGTTAACACCCTCGAAATTCAAACTTGTAAGTGCCGGAATCCGCTTATTACTAACCGTGTGTATGTTTTCTTCTTATGGAAGCTCTAGAGTGGACTGATCGTGCAGATTCTTCACATGCTCATACCAACATCATCACTAATGCAAGTTCCCTCTATAAGCAACACAAAAGTCAGAATGATTCTTCGTCAAATCAAAGAATCTACAAAGTTTAAAGGCTAAGAGAACTTCATCAGTACTATAATCCAACATTAAAGAGCGTGTGAGCATGTTGGAGAAAGACGTGGAGACACTGGAGCAACAAAGCAAACCTGATGTAGACAACAACAACATACTATCACTATCATCACCAAGAACAAAGAACTAAAGAACAAAGAAATCAAAAGACGTCAAAGCAGAACACTTCAAAAGTTACAAGATCCCTACACTGGGGAGATTGTTTAAATCAAGGCACTTCTTCTCACAAGAAAGAAGAATGTCAGAAGACGTCAAAGCTACTATTACATCAGCACCTACATCGTTCATCACTCTATCATTCATCAATAACACTTAGGGGGAGATTGTTGGAATCACTCCTAAACTATATTTCAAGTGTTAGTGATTCATATGTAATAGTTAGCTTAATATGGCTTTTATGTTAGTAATCAAGGCTAGGCTTATGTAGAAAGCCCATAAGCCTAGGCCAAGCCCAATAAGTAAAAGGATGGGAACTTGGAGTGTTGCCCTAGTTCCCTCCTATAAATACTCTTGTATATCCCTCACTTGAGGGTTGGTTGTTCAATTCACTCATATCATTTACGCATAACCTTTCTTACATCTTATACGTGTGTGTGTGGTATTGTTCATCCGATCTCTTCTCCTCTATTTCTTATATTGATGCTTGTGTTACTAATATGGTGACCTAACATTAATAAAGTTTGCTCAATGTTTCATTGTTAATAACTTAGGATTTATCCAAGGTTATTAAACCCTTAACAAGCTATATAGTTAGTTTGGTTAGAGTACATCGATCCAACAAGTGGTATCAGAGCTTGTGTGGAAACTCTGACTAAGAAGAAACCTTCAAAACCTACTTTACAAAACCCTAAAGATGTCGACTGAAGCTGCACCACCACCATCAATCACCTCACTAAGAATACCAATTATCAAGAAGGGAGAATACGATCTATGGAGCATGAAGATGAGGCAGTACATTGCAATTACAAACCATGCACTGTGGAATGTGATTGTCAATGGTAATGAAGTTGTGGAAGAACCTGTAGACATTCCTGGACAACCTAAAGCACCTAAACCCATCTTGCCAGCTGCTACAATAAGGAATCAAGAGAAAGCTCTCAACATTCTCTTGTCTGCTATTCCTGATGGTCACCTACGCAAGTTCCATGATGCTAAGGATGCAAAGCAACTATGGGCTGCACTCAAGACCAGATTTGGAGGTAATGATGCTTCCAAAAAGATGCACAGAAATCTGTTGAAGCAACAGTTTGAAACTTTCACTGTTGGTGAAAGAGAAGGTCTTGATGCTGCATATGATAGATTCCAAAATATCCTTAGCATGCTAGAGTTATACAAGGCAGAGGTATTTATTGAAGATGCCAATATGAAGTTCTTAAGGAGTTTGCCATCTACATGGCATGTTATTGCTACTATGATCAGAGGACAACCTGGATTGGATGTTATGGACTTTGACGATCTCTACAACCATGTAAAGTTGTATGAGCATGAGATGAATGGTCAGAAAAGTTCAAAGTCTCACAGTATAGCGTTTGTGTCATCTAAAAAGAGAGGCAGTACTTCCACTAAAATTACTGCTCACCCTACTCAAAGTACTGTTGCTCAAAGTACTGGCTATCCTGCTCATTCTATCACAACTATGATCAACCCCACATCATCACCATCCAGCACCATCCATTCTGATGAAGTCGTATGCTCATTCTTTGCACAGCAAGCTACCTTACCTGCTACTTATGAAGAAGATTTGTCACAAATTGAAGAGGATGCTCTTGAAGAAATTGATATTAGGTGGCAAGTTGCTATGATCACTCCAAGAATCAAGAAGTTCATGAAGAAAACAGGAAGAGGCATTGACTTCAAGCCTAAGCAGGGTATCACTTTTGACAAATCCAAGATTGAATGCTTTAACTGTCAGAAGACTGGACACTTTGCAAGGGAGTACAGGTTTGCTAAATATCAGGCAAACAGGATGACTGAAAAACCAAAGCTTGAACTAAAGGAAATTCCTATTACTAAAACAAAAGCCTTGGTTGCTCAAGAGAATCTATCAGAGGTTGACTGGAGTGCTGAGTTTGATGATAAACCAGTAACCTACTGTATGGTGGCAATGGAGGAGTTTGATTGGAGCACAACGTTTGATGAGGAACCTGGATTTGTTGCGTTGGAGTCCAGAGATGGTTATGGAAGCTTCGACTGGAGCATGGAGAGTGAAGATGATCATGTCATGCTTTCTATGGTAGCCACTTCACCAAGTTCATCCCCTATCTCTGAGGTATGTTCTAAATGTCATAACTTTTATCAGAAAGTGCTTAATGATTATGTGACTGAAAGAGATAAGTATAGAACAGCTAGGGCTGAAGTAGCTGGTTACCAAATTACTTTAGAGTCAATGGAAGCCAAAATAATAAAACATGAAAATAATGAAATGGCTTGGGCAGAAAAGTATGAACAACAGGATTATCAGTTAAAACTAAGTGAATGGAAGTTAAATTGTAAAATTTCTGAAATTGAGAAACTGACTAAGGAGAGAGATGAATTGTTAGCAAAGTTTGATGCTTGGAAATAGTCTGGTCTTTCTCATGTCACTTATGTTGAAAACAGAGAAGGGCTTACATTAGAACTGGCCTAGGTTTTGGTATGGACTTTAATAACATAGAAGAAAACCCACCCAGTGATAAGGATGACCTTGAATTTGAGGATATAACAACTAGTGATGATGAACTTATTAACTGTGTAGACACATCTAGTAATGAAGAATCACTTAGTGAACCACCTCCTGAATATAAGAAAGACAAAGGTTATCATGCTGTCCCTCATCCCACTGGTAGTCATCAACCTATTAGACCTGATGTTTCTCGTTTTGGTGTAGACAACCTAGAGTTTAGGAAAAAGCTTACTAGTCAATCTAGGTCTGAAACCCCAAAAGAAATTGTTGAAAAATATAAGGATCATGATGTTAAAAGTCAAGCAGTACCTTCAACTCAAAGTACTGCTACATGTTCAGCAATACCTTTAGGAAAACCTTCTCAAAATACTGCTAAACCTTTTTGGGATAAATTTGGTCAAAACAGTTTTAATCATTAACCTAGAAGACAAAATAGTTTTGGTCATAGACATAGAGGAAGAAATTTTGGGAGTTTGGGTCAAAAATTGTGTTTTATTTGTTATAGTCCTGATCATCTGATTAAGCACTATGAGAGAATAAACCAGTCTGGAATAAACCAGAACTGCCAACCAAAAGCCTAGAGAGAATAAACCAGTCTGGAATCACTCAAATAGGGTCAACCATAGCAATTTCTCACAAGACTATAGGTACCCTCACCAGAGAAGACCTTTTTCAAAACCACCAGTACCTTCAAACACTTTCCAAGGTACTGTTAAGCCAAAATCAGTACTTTCTCAAAGTACTGGTCAGTTTTCACAAAACACCTTTTGGAATAGGAACCCTAGGAGATCTAATTACTATCAATCTAGAAGGCATTACAACTCAAAGAAAGTAGATAGATCAAGGGACTCTACACCAGAAGTTAAAACCAAATGGGTTAAGAAGGAAAGTACTGATGGGGAACAAACAGTACTTTCAGTAAGTGAAAGTAAAACATTGATTTTGTTTGATAATAATAAAGACAACTTGAATGAAAAAGAGATTTTTATTGAAAATTAAACACAAGTTTTGGAACAACCAAAGATAATTGATCATGTGCTTAAAGACAGTGGCAACTACATACTTAAAGAATTTAAGTATGTAACTCCACATGGGGAACACAAGTCAGTACTGGCTTGGGTTCCTAAAATTAACTAACTCTTTTATCTTTGTGCAGGGCAACCCAGAAGAGGAGCTTAAAGATCATCTAATTATGGATAGTGGTTGCTCTGGAAGTATGACAGGGGACAAGGAGATTCTGTCAGATTTTAAGTCATATTGTGGAGGAAGAGTTGCATTTGGGAATGATGCTAGTGGAGGTAGAATTAGTGGGAAAGGAACCATCAAAGCAGGGAGCATTGATTTTGAGAATGTTAGATATGTGAAGGAGCTCAAGTTCAACATTTTTTCAGTCTCTCAAATCTGTGATAAAAAGCACCCTATGTTATTCACCGACACAGAATGTCTCATCCTTTCCTCTGAATTCAAGCTTGTTGATGATAACTTGGTAATACTTAGAGTACCAAGAACCAATGATGTGTATAGTCTGGATATGAAGAGTCTTTACTCTTCAGGAAGAGCAACATGTTTAGTGGCAAAAGAAACACTAGAAGAAGCACATCAGTGGCATAGAAGATTGGGCCATGTAAATTTCAAGAATATCAACAAATTGGTCAAAGGAAATTTAGTTAGAGGTTTACCCACCATAACCTACAAGAATGATCACTCTTGTTTGGCGTGCAAGAAGGGTAAACAATACAAAGCTTCGTGCAAGAAGCTTGAGGATAGAACTATTAGAGAACCTTTGGAGTTGCTTCACATGGATCTATTTGGTCCTATTTCTGTTACTAGTCTAAACAAGAAAAAGCACTGCTTGGTTGTGACAGATGATTGCAGTAGATTCAGTTGGGTATTTTTCTTGGGATTTAAAGATGATATCTTTGATGCTATTCATGATCTGATAATAGCACTTGAAAACCAACTGAGACTTAAAGTAAGAGGTATTAGATGTGATAATGGGACTGAATTCAAGAACAAACTTATGGATGAATTTTGTGTTAACAAAGGAATCAAGAGGGAGTTCAGTATTGCTAGAACTCCACAGCAGAATGGTGTTACAGAAAGAAAGAACAGAACTTTGATTGAAGCAGCTAGAACAATTCTTGCAGATTCATTACTACCTATTCAATTCTGGGCTGAAGCTGTAAGTACTGCTTGCTATGTGCTTAATAGAGTATCAGTCACCAAACCTCATATGAAGACACCTTATGAGTTTCTAATGGGAATCAAACCCAACATTCATTTTCTAAAACCTTTTGGATGCCCTCTAACTATTCTCAACACAATTGATAATTTGGGCAAATTTGATGAAAAGTCAGAAGAAGGATACTTATTGGGGTACTGCACCAACAACAAAGGATTTAGACTATACAATAGAGTCACCAAGAAGGTTCAAGATTGTCTTCATGTTGAATTCTTAGAAAAACAAGAAAATCAGAAGGGTAAAGGTCCTGATTGGATGTTTGATCTTGAAGTTTTGACTCCTTCTATGAACTATGTACCTGTTAGAGAAGAAAATCAACCTGTACATAACGGAGAAGATTTACAGTATGTTGTTCATGGAGTTCATATTAGACCTAATGCTATTCCTGATGAAGAACCTATAACTGTTGAGAAGGAGAAAAGTACTGATGAGCCAAAAGCTACATTATCTGCTGAAGAACAAGCTATTCAAGATGAGCTTAACAGGATGCTTTTTCAAGATGTCATAGCACAATATTATGATGATGATCAAAGAAGAGCTTATGAAGCAGCAAAGAAAAAGAACAAGTCTGCAGAGTTCACTCACAGTACTTTGGGTGACAGTACTTCTATCATAGTACTGCTACACTTGTTGACAGTACTTTGGATGATTGGGATGATCCTACCATGCCTGGCTTAGAAGACACTGATGATGAATTTGAAGATGAAGGTATTTTCCATGAAGGTGTTGATTTCACAAATTTGGATGATAATGTTGAAGTTCCACAAACCCCAATCTTAAGAATTCATAAGAATCATCCTACTGGTCAAATCATTGGACCTTCTACCTCTGGTGTACTTACAAGAAACAAAGCTAAAGGTCTTTCTACACCTCACAATGCTTTACTTAGCTTTATTTATAAACAAAACAGGTTGAATCACAAGGATCATCAAACATGTCTGTTCACTTGTTTTATCTCTCAAGAAGAACCCAAGAATATAGCTCAGGCATTATCTAAAGAAAGTTGGGTTGAAGCTATGCAAGAAGAACTTCTTTAATTTAAACTTCAAGAAGTTTGGGTATTATGTGATCTACCTGATGGAAAGAAGGTCATTGGTACAAGATGGGTGTTCAGAGTCAAGAGAGATGAAAGAGGGAATGTCATCAAGAACAAGGCAAGGTTAGTAGCCCAAGGCTACAGACAAGAAGAAGGAGTAGATTATGATGAAGTATTTGCTCCTGTAGCAAGGATTGAAGCCATTCGAATCTTCCTTGCTTTTGCATCATATATGGGATTTCAGGTTTATCAGATGGATGTCAAGAGTGCGTTTCTCTATGGTACTATTACTGAGGAGGTTTATGTCAAACAGCCTCCTGGTTTTGAAGATCCTGCACATCCAAACAAAGTTTACAAGGTTGTTAAGGCTCTTTATGGCCTTCATCAAGCTCCTAGAGCTTGGTATGATAGGCTCTCTACTTTCTTATTACAACATGGTTATAGGAGGGGAGCCATTGACAAGACCTTGTTTATCAAGAGAGACAAGAAGGATATCATGTTGGTTCAAGTATATGTTGATGATATCATCTTTGGAGCTACCAAACAGTCCATGGTTAAGGAGTTTGAGCAGCTGATGCAGAATGAATTTCAAATGAGTTCTATGGGTGAGTTAACATTCTTTTTGGGACTTCAAGTTAAACAGTCAAAGGAAGGAATTTTCATCAGTCAAGATAAGTATGTCTCAGATATACTCAAGAAGTTTAACTTTGATGCTATGAAGCCAGTCACTACACCTATCAAATCTATCAACTCATTGGGCAAAGATGAAGATGGTCAATCTGTTGAAGTCAAGTTGTACAGATCTATGATTGGCTGTCTTATGTATTTAACTGCATCTAGGCCTGATATCATGTTTGCTGTTTGTTTATGTGCACGATATCAAGTCTCACCTAAGGTATGCAGTGAAACGGATTTTTAGTTATTTGAAACAACAACCTAAGTTAGGGTTGTGGTATCCTAAGGATTCCCCTTTTCACTTGGAAGCTTTTTCAGATAGTGATTATGCAGGTGACAACTATGACAGAAGATCAACTACTAGAGGATGCCAATATCTTGGAAGAAGATTAGTTTCATGGCAGTGTAAGAAGCAAACAATTGCAGCAACATCCTCTACTGAAGCTGAATATGTGGCTGCTGCAAGCTGTTGTGGACAAGTTTTGTGGATGCAGAATCAACTCTTGGACTATGGGTTCAATTTCAAGAATACTCCTATCAATATTGATAATGAGAGTACCATTTGCATTGTGAAGAATCCAGTTTATCATTCCAAGACCAAGCACATTCAGATTAGGCATCACTTCATCAGAGATTCTTATGAGCATAGGCTCATTAATGTTGTCAAGGTGCATACAAATGATAATGTAGCTGATTTACTCACCAAAGGATTTGATGTTTCAAGATTTAATCACTTGGTGGTGAGCATTGGCATGATTAATTATTAAGTTACATTTAAGGGGAGGACTGATTAGTTAGTTAGACAGTCATGTGCTTTGCTAAAGGGGAGGCAATACAATGCCCACATGGAGTGTTTGTTATTATAGAGAAGAAGATGGAAAAGTACTGTTGTTTTGTCCTATGAAAGTACTGCTTCACAAGGTACTGCTTCTCAAAGTGCTGCATCTCAAGAAACTGCATCACAAGGTACTGCTTCACAAGGTACTGATCTTAATGAAGGTACTGCAGTTTCTCCCATCTCATCACACCATACTACTCCTCCTATTGCGTCACCAGAACAAGATATTCCTATTCACTCATCATCTTCTGGAGGAGACACTGCTACTATACCCCCTGAAGGTTTAGTGTTAGATAATTATATTCTGACAAGGGAGTTAGTCAGATTGAAGAAAACTACTGAGGCTCAAGCTGCTCAGATAGCCTTATTAAAGATCAAGTTTAGAAAGTTCAAGAAGTCTGTTTGTCCCTTGGTTAAGCATCATAGGTTATGGGTCAAAGCTGAAAAGAAGAAGCGAAGGCATTTTAAGAAGACTTCTACAGGAAAAAAGGTTCCTCAGCATTCTTCTGTCCAATTGGGGAGGAATTTAGAAGAAGAGAATTTGAAAGAAGATGCTGAATTTCATGAAGAAAAGGAGAATGAACCTCAAAGTACTGAAGCACATGTAAATCTTCAAAGTACTGAGCCTGAAGGAACTAGTGTTCAAAGTACTGATGATCAAGGTGCTGCTGATCAAAGTACTGCCTTTGAAGGAACATCTCCACAAGAATTAATTACACCAAGGGTGTTAGATTTTGAAGAAGAAGCTGGTCCTTCAACAATTCCACAAGAAGAAGAAGCTGATACACCCAAACCAATACACACTGCAAGTGATGATGAAACTATTGCTGAAATATTGCATGATTTATCAAAACCAAGGGGTGTTAGCATTCCAGAAGTTGCTGAAGAACAACATCAAGTTTCTCAATCTCAATCTGTGATAGATCCTAAAGATAAAGGGAAAGGTAAATGATTGAAACAAAGAAGAAAAAGAAACTCACTTTAGCACAACTAAGGGCTGCTGAAGTTGCTAGGAATGAGGAAGCAGCTAGAAAGGTACAAGCTGAATTGAATGCTGAAGTTACTATTGAAGAAGCTAAGGATAAAGAAGTAGCTAAGAAATTGCAAGAAGAATTGAATGTTGAAGCTGCTGTACCATTAAAGACACCTATTCCTGTTTCTGCTCTACCAAGAAGACCAAATCGTGCTAAAGAAAGAAATGCAATGATGGCTTATTTAAAAAGTCAAGGATATATTGGATTGCAGAAGTTGAATTATGTTGAGATGAAACAGCTGTATGAAGCTGTTAGAGAAGCTTATCAGAAGCATGTTGAAAGTATCAAAGATTTTAAAGATAATGATGCTCAGAAAGAAGATGATAGAAAAGGAAGCTTAAAAAGAAAAAGAACAACTGAAGTTGAAGATGATCAGCCATCAAAGAAGGTTGAGTTAAGGTCTGATACAGATGATGAATTAAGGAATTACTTAAGAGTTGTAGAATTTGAGTATTCTAAAGATGATGCAGAAAAGAAGACAGAAAAGAAGAAGAAAAAATCACCAATAACTACTTTTGAAGTTGTAGAATCTAAGGATGGAAATTATCTGATGTTTCATAGAGAAGATGAAAGCTTCAGAGTGTTTAATATGCTATGGGATCTATTGCACATAATAGATAGAGAGGATTTATTTCATTTATATCATTTGGTGCAAGAATATTTTGAACACATTCCATCAGAAGGTGTTGGTTTAATCTTGCTTGGAGATCTCACAATTGTTTGGGAAACTGAAGAATCAAGCACTGATGAGATTTGGAAAAATCAAGAAGATTGGGAGATTATCAGCTGGAGATTTTTTGAAGAATCTGGAGTACATGTTTTAGAGTTAGAAGATGGAACTATGATTCATATGTTAGCAGATAGAAGATATCCGCTTACAACAGATCTTATGAGGAGAATGCTAGAACATGGTATGGAGGTTGAAGAAGATAATAAAACTGCACTTATGGTCATCAAATTGTTTATCAGATGGACAACAATGGCTGAGGATGAAGCATAAAATACTGGTATGATGTTTATAATATATAAATTTTTGAAAAACAAGTACTTTATCCAAAGTACTGCTGGAACAAACAGTACTTTAACCAAAGTACTCCTTGCAGTATTAAATCAGTTAATATTTTTGAAAGAAAACTTTTGTTAAGTGATAAATATTTTAAAACAAAGGTTAAAAGAAATAAATGGTTTTTGAGATGGTAACAACAATAGGTTATCAATCCACCATGGTTACAAAAGGATTGGCTAATCCATGAGCAAACGGCTCTGGTAAAGATATCTCAAATCCGTTATATAATTGACAACTTGCTAATAAGTTGTATGGTAATCAACTCACCATATCAGCAAATGTAAAGAGTTGGCTAGCCCACAAGTAAAATGGTTTGTTGTAAAGGCTGTGGAAAAACCATTTATATGGTAATTAGTTCACCATGGTTGCAAGAACTAACTAGTCCAAAAGGGTACATCTTTTGGTAAAGACAAATCAAATATGTTGATAGCTGATGATTTGCAAAAAATCATATGGTTATCAATGTACCATGGTCTTACACACCTAAACATTTGGCTACTCCAGAGTTAATGGCTTTGGTAAAGAGATATAAAAATCCATTAAATTTCAATGATTCACCTCTCACAGGAGTTTACACACCTGGAAGTGATGAGAATAGACTGAAACTTAACTGAATTAATGTACAAATTGTCATATGTTGCTGAGTTGCTGAAAAGATGGAGATTGCTGAATGTTGCTGAAAAGAGATTACTAATAAAAGTTGCTGTAAAGAATGTTGCTAAAAGAATAAAGATTACTTTGATGATGATGGTATAAGCACAGAATCTACAAAGACAAAATTCTAAGATAAAGCCACAATCCCTCTTTGAAGATAAAGATGTTAAAGCTGAATATACAAAAGAAACTTGAAGTCAAGCAAGTAGAATTCAAGTTAGGGGAGGATTGTTGGGATATGAAGATTCAAAGTACTGAAGATTCAAAGTACTGCTAAGTGAAAGTCAAAGTATTGCTGTCGAAGTCAAAGTACTGCAAAGCTAAAGAACTGCTATATTCGTTTATGGAAAGCTTTGTTATTCTAGAATATTCTTTGTTTAGATTACTTGTCGTACAAGGTTACAAATTGTAAACCGACTAGGGTTATCCTTAAGCCTATAAAAGGATCCCTAGGTTGGCATTAGAGAATGTGTGTTTTAGAATCCAAAAGTACGAACGTGTTTTTAGAGTTTTAGAGAAGTACGATATTAGAGTTTTAGAGTTGTTAAAGAATCTGCATAACAAGCAGATTTAGAGTTATTAATAATATTGTTGAAAGTTAAAGTTAATTCTTCTTAGCTTTGTTAAGTAAATTCAGCATATTTAATAAAGTTTGCTCAGTGTTTCATTGTTAATAACTTAGGATTTATCCAAGGTTATTAAACCCTTAACAAGCTATATAGTTAGTTTGGTTAGAGTACATCGATCCAACACAATATATCATACGCATAGGCATAAGCTTATGCGTAGGATCTTGACTTACGAGTAAGAAATGTTACGCGTAGGAAAAGAGAGCCTTAGGCATAGAGCTTACGCGTAAGCGTATATGGGAGCTTACGCATAAGGTTTACTCGTAAGAGTGAAACTTATGCATAGACCTCACTGTTTACGCATATCCTTCACAGGATACGCGTAGTCTTTTTGTAGAACCTTACGCGTAAAGGTTACGCGTAAGATTACTCTTACGTGTAACTTTCTACGCGTAAGATGATCCTTATGCGTAGAAGTCCATGTTAACCTTGAATCTGAATTATTCATGCATAGAAGTCCATGTTAACACCACGTTCAATCTCTTTCAATTTCACATGGGGTCAAAAACATAAACAGTTACGCGTAAAAACTACTTACGCGTAAAAACTAAACCCTAAACATTAAAGTTTTACGAGTAAGCATTTTAGCCATAGGAATTGCACCAAATGATTTCTTGGATAACTAAGAGGTCTAAGGAAATGATTCCAACAAGTTATAACATCTAAAACCACACAAATCAAGAAAACCCAATTAGTATGAGCTTAAACCCTAAATCTTAATTTTAACAAAATTGAAGTTTCTGGGTAAGATTCAAACATGGTTTTGGTCAGTTAAACATGTAACAAGCATAACCCAACCATCTAATTGTCCCAAATGAAAACACCCAAATTTACGCTTAAACCCTAATTTTGAAAGTGAAGCCATTGATGTTTCTGGGTGGATTTGAGTGTTAGAAATAGGTTTAGAATGATTAGACCACTGTTATAACATACTTATTTCAACATCAAACACCCAAAACATGATTTGCATGTTCATACGCTTATGCGTAAACATGAAATCAAGTCTAGGGATAAATTAAACCGTTGGTTTGGTATAAAATCCAAAACCTATGTTTATAATATCACAAAGAACCAATATCCATTTACAAAATTGAAGTTTGATGCACGAAATTGTAGTTTGATTCTTAGGCGTAGGATGATATGGTTGAAAGTAATAAATGTGTTAAGAATGTTAGGTGAAGAGATTTTATTAAAATGAGTTTAAACTTTTGACAACATTGGTCCCTCCACCTTAACCATTTTCATCCACAGCTCATAAGTTCCACTTTGGTTACGTTATGAAGTATAGTTTTGGAATGAAACTTGACGACACTCCCCCTTGACTTAAGAAATAATTAAATTTTATAAATTTTAGTCCGGGGAGTATCAGTGAACCAGAAATGTGACCATCAATATCAAAGAAACAACCGGGATAAGGTAACATGCAAGTACAAGGTTTTATGAAACCGAAAAATATTTACTTTCTCCCCTTCAACACTTGACCGAGAAAATACTAAATTTTGAAAGAGTAAAGTGTTGAAGGAAGATTTGTACTTGCCATTTGTGAAAGAAATTAGATATGAGAATATTTTTGAATTTTATCAGATTTTATATTTTTGTATTTTGTTTTTGAAAAAAATTATTTACAAAAGAGGTTTTGGTGGTGGACTGGTTTTAAGATTGTTTTAAAAGTTCATCTAGTTCCTCTGGAGTCAAACACCGCATACCAATCTGGTGGACCAACTCATTAAACCTAGCAGGAGCTAAGGCTTTGGTGAGAAGATCTGCCAGTTGGTATTCAGTACCCACAAAGTATAATTCAACGGCACCCTTTTCCACGTGCTCCTTGATGAGATGATATCGAAGATCGATGTGCTTTGATTTCGAATGCTGAACAGAGTTGCACGAGATCGCAATGGCACTTCGATTGTCGCAGTACATCGGGATTATGTCAAATACGTAACCATAGTCTTTGAGTTGTGTTCTCATCCAAATGACTTGAGCACAACATGCCGACATGGCTACATATTCTGCTTCTATTGAGGACAGCAATGTACAGTCCTGCTTCTTCGATTGCCATGACACCAGTTTATCACCAAGAAATTGTAGGGCTCCTGAAGTACTTTTCCGAGAATCTAAGCAACCTGCGTGATCAGCGTCTGAAAAGGCTATTAGTTCAAAACCAGAATCCTTCGGATACCAGATCCCCAAGTTAATGGTTCCCTTGATGTATCGGAGGATTCTTTTAGCCTCAAAGAGGTGACTTTCAGTTGGTCTCGACTGATAACGGGAGAAAAGATATACAGCAAAGAAAATATCAGGTTTACTGGCAGTTAGATACTTGAGAGACCCAATGATACTTTGGTATATTGTAGGGTCAACCAATTTCCCTTGCAAATCAGCGTCCAATTTCTTGGTATGTGCCATTGGTGTGGCATAGGTGTCACAGTTTTGCATTCCATGTTTGTTTAAGATTTCAAGGGCATATTTGGACTGACTCAAGAAAATACCACGAGGTGATTGATGAACTTGTAGTCCTAGAAAGAACATAAGTTCACCCATCATGGACATTTCAAAATGTTTTTTCATTAGTTTTGAAAAAGCGTTTGAGTACTTTAGATGTGTTGACCCAAAAATGATGTCATCCACATAAATTAGAACTATTAAAATGTGTGCCCCGTGATATTGTATGAATAGTGTAGGGTCGACCGAACCTTTGATGAAATTATTGGCGATAAGAAAGGATGATAACTTATCATACCACGCTCGAGGGGCTTGTTTGAGACCGTAGAGAGCCTTCTTCAGTTTGTAGACGTGATTAGGGAACTCTGGATCAACGAATCCTTCTGGCTGGCTAACATAGACCGTTTCTTTCAGTTGTCCATTGAGAAAAGTAGTTTTGACATCCATCTGAAAGACCGTGATATTCATGTGAGCCGAAAACGCCAGAAAAATCCATACAGCCTCTAGATGAGCAACCGGAGCGAATGATTCTTCAAAGTCAATACCCTCTTCCTGTCTATAACCCTTAGCCACCAGACGTGACTTATTTCTGATTACGGTTCCTTCAGCATCCAATTTTTTTTTCCAAATCCATTTGAGACCAATGACGAAGACGCCTGTTGGTCTTTTAACCAATTCCCATACTTCAAGACGTTTAAACTGATTGAGTTCTTCTTGCATGGATTCAATCCAGTTGTATTTGGTCATTGAATCTTTAATGTTTTTAGGTTCAGATTGGTAGACAGTGAGTGCATAAATGCAATGTTCGCCGTCTCTGTAAAGACGTTGTCTAGTTACGACTAGTTGATTCGGGTTACCAATAATGTTCTCTAGAGGATGGTCTTTTGTCCAACGATGTGTGGAAGGTTGATGTTGATATACATTCAGCAGATTGGGAGGATTCAAATGGCTTGTAGATGATTCTGCAACATCAGGTGTGACAGATACATTAGAAAACGGATTGAAAAACGCATTTGGATCATAATCTACAGGTGGGGGTACTTCATTGTTCAGAATATCATCAGCTGGTTCAGCGTCGTTGGATGCGGTTTGTTCAACTGTTGTTGTAGAATCAACTGGTGGTGCTTCCTCAACAGTAGTTGTTGTAGCAGGTGTATCAGGCATTGGATTTTGATCAGGTTGAGCAACGGAAATATTTGATATAACTGGATCACGTTCATCAATATCATCACTAAACAGAGGACCAAATAGCTGTTCCATTTGACGTCGAGTTAGTTGTAAACTAGGTTCAGCTGATGATGGGGTTTGAAGGAAGTTTAAACGGTTATGACCGGGTTCCAAGCTGTTATGCTCAGAAGCCATTTCAGTAAACTCATCGAAATTTGCATGAATCATTTCCATAATCTCCCTTGTACGACGATTCCAGATCCGGTAACTTTAGAGTTTTCACAATATCCAACAAAGACTCCAATGTCAGCTTTGGCTTTGAGCTTACCAAAATCATCACGATCATTATTCGGATAATAGAGGGATCCAAATACATGAAAGTGTTTGAGATTTGGTTTATGGTTGTGGATAAGCTCATAAGGTGTTTTGTTGTGGCGTTTGGTAATCATTGAGCGATTCTGAGTGTAGCATGCAGTTGACACGGCTTCAGCCCACAAGTAATCTGGAAGTTTAGCATTGATTAACATCTTTCTTGCAGCTTCCACTAATGTACGGTTTTTTCTTTCAACAACTCCGTTTTGTTTCGGTATTCATGCAATGGATGTTTGATGCTCAATTCCCACTTTCTCATAATATGCACGAAGAGTTTGATTCACAAATTCAGTTCCTTTGTCTATTCTGATTTGTCTGACTGTGTTCCGGAGCTGAACTTGAATTTTCGTGAGAAAGGTGATGATCATCTTTGGAGCTTGATCTTTACTCCGAAGAAAATAAACCCAAGTCCATCTTGAGTAGTCATCAACAATTACCAAGTCCATGTGAAGAAGATGAAGCACATGCTGTGAGCTGTGTTCCACCTTTGAAGGAAAGTGAGCACGAGTGCTTTTCCCTTGTTCACAAGCTGAGCAAAGGTGATCTTTAGAATACCGAAATCTTGGGAGACCTTCAACAAGTTTGTGTCGTGCAAGATTGGTTATGGTTTGAAAGTTTAAATGTGAGAGACGACGGTGTCATAGCCAAGATTTTGTAGATGTAGCATTTGAAAGTAGACAGATGGGAGATGAAGCAATCATGTCTTGCATTGAGATTGTATAAAGACTTGAATTGCAGGTTCCGAACATAAGGTCATTTCCTTGTAGATCATGAATGAAACAAGTTTTCTCCCGAAAAGCAACTTCCAAATCTCCATCACAGAACTGACCAACTGAGAAGAGATTATGACCGAGACCTTCCACAAAATAAACCCTGCTAATTTCGATGTTGCCATTGATGTAATCTCCGTAGCCCATGATAGCTGCGAAGTGATCATTCCCGAATCTGACAGTGCCAATGAACTTTGCAACAAAGTTTGATAACAATTTGAGATTGCCTGTCATGTGTCGGGAACATCCGCTATCAACAATCCAGAGAATGATCTGTATCACTTGCATTACACACAGACGACACAAATGGAATAGAAGTAGATGTGGAACCCGAAGAGTTAGAGGGTTCCGATGCAGTTATAGGTGAAACACACATGTTTATGATTTTAGGTATCCATTGAAATCCTAGTGTATTATGTAACCATTTCTGCCATCTCCAACTAGTCTTAGCTTTGGTCGTAGTGAATGCACTAGGTGATAAGTTCTTCCTAGGAGTTGAAGTGGGTGCTACAGGTACATCAATGATATTTGCAGAAACACTAGAAGGCGGTTTGCCTAGCACAGACTTAGAAGCATTAGTGGGCCTAGAGGTATTTCGTTTTCTAGTATTCTGCTTACGAGATAAGATAGCTTTAGCAACACATTTATCATGACAACCAGAGAACATACTTTTACGACAATCAACACAAGAAGCTTCAAACAAAACATGAAGAGTACTTAAAGATTCAGCATTCGTTACATCACTTTGTTCATTACATTTGTCAGAAACAATATCTAAAGTGGGTGCAACTTGAGTTTTATTCACAGTCCTAGGGTGTTCTTCTACTTTAGCATTCTTTATTGTTCTTTTCTTACATCGCAACTTCCTATTCTTCCTTGTATTGCTCCTAGGCTATAAAGTGCGGGCGTTGGGAAAAGAGGCAACTATTCCTGTTTCAGTAGAGGGAAGCACATTAGTTTCTTGTGGTTTGTCATTAGATGTTCTAGAGTCATTTTGAATCTGTGTAGGTGCAGTTGCTACAGTGTTACTATCCCTATCATGCTTAAGTGTTACCAACTCTGCTATTAGATCATGGATTTTGTGTAACAAATCTTGATTTTGAGAACGAGTATTTCCATTTTGTCGTAAAATATCTTTGGTATATGCAAGATGATCATCAATATCTTTTGACGCTTGAGCAAGAGTATTTTTGAGTAAATCAAATATGACACCATATTCCTTTTTAACTTGTGAAATTTCTTGTTCATATTTTGAAATTTGACACTTCAAAGACACGTTTTGATCATCCAGTTGCTCAAGTTTTGGATGAAAAGTTTTAGTGTGCAACTGGTTGATTTTGTTTTGCAAAGCGAGTTCTCAATTATGACAATTTTTCATAAGTCCCTCTAGATATTATCGAAAAAAAGAGCTTTCAAAAACCAATCGCAAAATTTTCAAAAAGCTTGAAAAACGACTTATCCATGAAGGTCGTGTTGTTAAGGAATGTTTCCTTGAAAACACCGACATTCGTCAAGTCTTCTCGGCAATAAACTTTGATTTTCTCCTAGATATTGATGAACAAATTTGTCCGGTTTTTATCTTTGAGTTTTACAAAAGTGTTAGGATCGTTCGTAACAATGATGAAAGCATCTCAATCGCTTTCATTGTCAACTATCAAACCATCACTTTACCCCTTAACACCTATGTACAAATTCTTCGCATTCCATGTGAAGGTATTTGTATGTACTCCCAAGATTGGGCAATATCCACTCAATCTTTTGCACTAGACCCAAAACCAATCTATCACACTCCTCTTGATGACCCCACTGTTTTTCGAGACACCATCTTCAAAATTAGAGCCGACCAATCTCGCCTCAACCACAACAAAGAGCTCATCCACCGTGATCCCTTTCAAATGGTACTCTCCGAAATGAATCCCATCTATAGAAAGTGGGAAGAAATTCTTAGAGAAATTGTCAGTTGTTTGGTCGGGAACAAAGACCATCCCAATGCATGTATTGTCCAATTGATCTATTGCCTCATTCACCAAAGACCATTTAACCTTGCCTATTACATGGTGAAAAGAATGGTAGGTGTATTCAAAGTCAACACCATGGTACTTCCCTATGGTATGCTCCTAACACGACTCCGTGAGTATGTTAGTATAATGTAACCTTCTCCTATCAACGATGATCATTTTCTTGCCAATCACGTTATGGTACCCTTCACCAAACAACCCTCTAAACGGCTCACGATCAATGGAAAAAGGACTCGTGCTCTCTCGGACTCTTCGGATGACTAAGAAGAAAAAGTCGACCCCGTTGCCAACGTCCAGATGGACCCCATAACCTACTTTGAACAACTTCCAACTCTTCCAAACGAGTCCGAAGAATTCAAACAATTGAAGGGGATGATCAAATGCTTAACTAACTACCTCATGGCGTCGGGAAAGAGGAAGAGAATAGATTGACGAAAGAGACATTAGGATTATGGTTGTCTTAGACATTTCTTTTATCAATTTACAATGGATGCTTATGTTTGTGCAAGATTTACCTTGTTCGTTTGGATATTATCACTATTACTTGTATTCGTGTTATGAATTATGAGATATTTACTTATTTTGATGTTCATGTACAGTAGAAACTTGTAGCAATGAGTATGCATAATATAATGCAAAAAACTACACACCTTCTGTAATGCTACTGATTTGCAAGAGCCGGATCCCTCACTTTGTACTAGACGGAGACCTCCATTTAGGGATCCGTGGGATCCGGGCAAACAGAAATGCAGTTGCAGACCTCCATACATCAAATCATTCCCCTAGACCACATCATACTAGCTAAACATGATTCTTTAGGATCACTTAAGTCTTCCTCAAGCTCAGTAGGTCTCACACCCACTCATAGCTAATTTAGGATCACATTCAAGATGGTTTTGATTTATCACTTCATCTACACTCACCATATTTCCGCTCCAATACTCACACCCTGATCCTCAAATCTCAAAACACTTAGCCTAATATTTCTCTCAATTTTAGCAAATTGATTTTAGTCATCCTTACCTCAAAATAGGTCAAAAACTAGTTTTACATTTCTTATAATTTTTAAGGAATTTTACAAATTTATCTTAAGATACCATCTAATCTATAGGATCATTTAACACCACTTGACACTCTCAAATCTCCTAGTGTCATCTTTGATCATCCATTGGTGCTCATAAAGTCCCATTTTCTTCCATAAAAAGCAATCATTAGTTACCATCACTTATTTCCCTTGATCATTTAAGTCCCCTTTCATTGAACACACTTAAGAAGACTGAAACACTCAAGATCTGTACGTACTAGACCTCACAAAACATCATTTTCCTTTTTTTCTTAGCTGCTGAGAGCCGGATCCCTAGTATTAGCCAAGACGGATCCCTCATTGGAGGGAACTGTGGAAACCGGCTGACAGATTCAGCTGATCCTAGCTATAACAATCATTTCAAGCTCTCCTTGCTAACTTGAACACTCCATCTTACTTCAATTAACCTTCTTGATTAGTACAAATCTGAAGTTGACTCTTGTGCATGCAAATCATCACATTTCATAGGATCTTAGTGGCTTAAAGCCTTGAATGCACTTGCCAAATCCTTCCTATTATAAACCATCTTGTTAGGACTTCTTAGTCACCATCCACAACTTAATTCTTAGCAACTAGAAGCTTCTATCTCACTAACCTTTATCATCCCATCATGAGGAAAGCTCCTAGTGCTAACTTATCCACCAAAGGACCACCCAAAAATATTGCTCGTGTTGTTCACGAAATTTCTTCAACCAAATTATCTCTCATTAAATCCACAAACGCTAGGATTTTCCCTCCAGCAACTCAACCAACCAAACCAATCCCCAAAAGGATTGTTCCCACAAAACTACCATTGCCAAACACCACTATACCTCCTAAACCAAACACTCCTATTTCCACTAACCAATCGCCCTTAGTGCCTAGAGCCTTATCATTCACCACTCCACTTTCATCTCCACACCTCTAAAACTTAGAGGACTTGCCTTCTAGGCCATTTCATCCTCCACCATTGCCAACATTCTCCTCAATAGAGAGAATAGTGCAACAACAAAACTAAGGCGTTGAAACAACACTAGCACCGATATTCTTTTCTCCGTCACCCTCAAATAGTCCCTTTTGGATTATGAGGAATCATCAAAGTCAACCACCCAATCACATGGAAGTAGATACCTCTCTACCACCATCCTCGACACATATTCCACCACCACCACCTTTTGTTGATCCACCTCCAAATGTACCTCCACAAACCCTCCTTTCTTTTGTGGAAACTCAACCCAACCTTCCATCTCAAGCAATTCCATTTCTACCTCCACCATTTCCTAGCTATGACAAAGATTGTTATCATTGTCAACATGTTGAAGGCTTGGTACATGAACTACGTGCAGAACAACGTTTCATGTTTTATCACCTCCTTGAACATTTCGATGAGGTCAACAAACCTAAACAACCTTGAGCTTAAGGATTCAAGTGGTGTCCTAGTCTTAAGCTTAACTTAGATAGTTTAGGAATCTTAATACATATATTGCTCATTCTCTTAGTTTTAGAGATATGTAGAATCATTTCTCGTGTTTTTATTAAATGAAACTACATGTTATATGCCATATTGTATTAAGAATATGTTTGGTGGCTTAATACGTATAACATTTTGATGTTAAACATCACTTTTTACATCCATATTGCTGTCTTAAGCATACAGGGGGACGGATCCCTCATTTTAGCCTAGACGGATCCCTCCAAGGGAGGAACCGTGGGATCTGTGCAACTAAACATTTTTATTACTAACTTGAGTCTTATTTACAGGAAATTGTGCATTATATACTTGTTTTCTAGCCTTTGTTTTGTAGATTTTCAATATACACTTGAAGAATTTGACACCCTCAACAAGGGGGAGTTTCTTGTCAAAGCAAAACATTGCAAAATCATTTGCAATACTTTCACAATAGGATTATATTACTTAACGTCCTCCTCACAAAGGAGCACTCGTCAAGGGGGAGCATGTTTGTCAAAATACAAAACCATTTGCAGACAAAAATGCAAAGCACTCGCTTAGTTCTTCTAATTACTTGACGCCCTCAAAAAGGGATGGACTGGTCAAGGGGGAGCTAAGACGAGAATCCTTCTCTTCTCTTACTCTCTAGCTTTCACATTTTTTTTCTTTTCACATGTTTTTCTTAAAACAAAGTGTTAGTTTCTTTTCGACGCTCTTTTTGTTTCGACAAAAAGAGGGAGAAGAAAGTAAAAACTCCAATTCAAACTTTTACGAATTTTAGTTTTTTCATTAAAATAATCTTATGTTTTGTCATCAACATAAATGGGGAGATTGTAAATACAAATAAGCCGTAAAAACGTTTATTTATATTTTACGATCTTCTAATGTTTTGTCGATAACAAACGTAAAATCATTTTAACGAAAGAAATAAAATACGTAAATAGTTTGAGCCAATAGTTTACTAACACACTTACATTTTCATATAAAATACTAAAGAAGTAATAGTGTTTTCGTGTTATAGTAATGCATATGTATAACAACTAGTGTTTATATAATGGGTATATATATATACATACTTAGTATGTATTATATTGGATAATATAATGGGTAGAAGTCTAAGTATTTGTTCCATTGACTAAATACATTGAATGTAGTTGGGTAAAACCCAAAGTTCATGACCCAAACCCATGGAACATGATCCATAACCCATGACCCATTGCATGACATCATGCATAAAGTCATAATGGGTATTATCCATAACCCATGGAGCTAACCCATGACCCATTGACTAAATGCATTGCATCTTCTAGATACATTGTATCTATTTAGATACCCATGATCCATGACCCATAACCATTTAGGGAAGTATCCTACGGATCCCCAAAAATACACTGGACGGATCCCTCATGTAAGGGATCCGTGGGATCCGTGGAACAATAGTGAAATTTTGTCTATAAATAGTGAGCCATTTCTTCATTGTATCTCACCCCTTTAACACACATTCTCTCTTAGTGTTGTAAAATCTCTAACCTCAGATCCAAAGGATCTTTCTATATAGTTTTGTGTTTGTGTGATTCTATAGGTTCTTCTTAAAGGCGAGATCACCACCTCTTGAAGTCGAGCAAGCTCAAGTCCATGGGTTGCCAAGCTTCATCATCATCAAGACTACTGATGTTATCTTGTTGATAGTTCTTTCCTCTCTCATTAGAAGTGTTGTGTTGAATACATAGGTGAAAGATGTCTAAAGGGTCAAGTCGAAGGCATTAGTGAAAGGTGTCGAAGATCTGTGTCAAAGGCATTAGTGAAGGGTGCCGAAAGTCCGTGTTGAAGGCATTAGTGAAGGGTGCCTTGGTGTCCTGTCAAATGCATTAGTGAAAGGTGCCTAGGGTGTACATTCGATATGGTGCATCGATGTACATGATAGATTAGTTTGGGTCAAAAGATATTGATATCCTTATTGATGTTGTCATAAGGAGTGGATCTCCTTTGGGATAGGTGTTGTGTAGTGTTGGGTAGTAGTTCCTCCTTTGTAATGGAACTCGGTATCTAGCCTTGTACCGGATAAAGTGTAGGTGACGTTGTGATAGGTTTGGTTCTACCTCGTGGAAGAACACGGTGTCTTGCCTTGTACCGGATAAAGAGTAGGCGACGTTGTGAAGGCTTCTACTCCACAAGGAGTTTGTGTTGTGTAGTGTTTACGAACTCTCGAGTAGGTGACTCGGGGAGTAGAGTAGGGCAAGGAAGGTGTCCTTGTAGCAGAACCACTATAAATACTCGCGATGTGGTTTTGTGCTTCTTACTCTTTACCTTGCTAATACGTTAATGTTGAGTCATTTAACAAGGGGAACTAGTTGGATATTTTACGAGTCAAAGGGGTTGCTGCTACCGTTGTTGTGTGGTTTAAGTTGAGTCGGGTGTGACCATGTGTACCTCGTTGTGTTGTAGGTCGGTTGGGGTAAAACATACTTGGATGTGCAAACTATTCTAAATGGGTCATCTAATCAAAGTAACGTTAACATCAGTCATGGATACATCCTTGTAAAATAGATCAAACCTATGAATAATATTAAGTGATATACGTGAACTAAAAGCAATGGTAACTTACAATGATGGCATGTCTACAACCTTAGCAGTGCCGCCAAGAAAATCAGTTCCTAAGTACCTCGATCTATATGAAATGCAAAGTAAAACATATAATTATGGGTGTATTTTGGGTGTGAGTGCATGAATTCTCATGGTGTTTTGCATGCTATCTATACTCATATACAAAACTATGATTTTATAAATGAAAGAAAAATGCATGTTCTTGTATGGGTGAGTTTAAGGGCGATCGCGGGGTGAACGGGTAAGTCGGTTAATATTTTTGAAAGTATGTCGAGAAGGTGAGTCGGGGGTTAGTCCGGTGGCATGTTTGTTTGGTCGTAAAAGTAAGTGTTTTGGACCGCGAGCGGGCTTGATTTTGGGAAGTACGTTATATGGTCTTGTGAAGGGCTATGTTTAAGGGCGATCGCGGGTTTAATGGATAAGTTGTACGGTGAGTTGAAAGTGTTTCGGGGAAGATGAGTAGGGGTTAATCACTAGGTGTGTTTTCTGAGTCGCGTTGGTTAGCCGTTTGAACCACGAATAAGCATGAAGTTAGCATGTCGAGATATAAAAAAATAAAAGTAACATCAAATGTAAGTGTATAAGAAATTTTGAAATCAGTAACTACATTTGATTTATATATATTTATTTTCATTTTAGACCTTAAAATTTGATATTTTTCGCATGCAAACCTTTTACTTTTATAACTTGTCATATTAGACCCTAATCTTTGGAAAATTGACACAATCAACTCTAAACTATCATATTGGTAATATTAAGCTTTAAGTTTAATAAATTGTCATTGTAATTCATAAAGTTACTAAAACGGGCAACCTGCTAAAAGTGGAAACTTACTAAAAAAATGGAAAGCCGTCTAAAATGGGTAATCTGATTATAATAAACATTATCTAATTCGTATAGGTTCCGTGAAGCGGGAGTGACCATCTTGTAACCTTTCTTTTCATGTTTACTTGCTTTGAATAAGGTACATATATTCTGACCTTTCTCTTAAGGTTTCTCATGAACTCTTACGCATCTTTTGATCTTTGGCTATTTTGATTATGAACCTTGAACCATTTGATGTGAACCTTTGCCATGAACCTTTGCTATGTACCTTTTATTGTGAACCTTTGATTATGAACCTGTGTTATTCTGATGACTTAGGCATTTTGCCAAACTTTGACTTTGCCTTAGACCCTTCAGTTTGATACCCGAGCCATTTCCCTAGCCATGAAGGTAATATGGCCATGTCATTGATGCACCAATGGCATGACTCCAGGGTGGTCGAGTGATGAACCATCCCGTCCCTTTTCTGTTATATGTTTATGAGCTAAAGGATATATGTTTGGCCACTATGATTTCTGTAGGGGCGTATGGATGCATCCTAGATTTTTTTTTGTATATGATTTGATATGATATGATTGATTTATTTTTGGTGACGGGTGTTGTGTGCAATACACGCCTTTCACAACTCTAGGAGCTAGCTACTCCATTATGTTACTTATGAAGACCATGATTATGATGTTTATGATATGATATGTTTCTGGGCTCGTGATAGATTTCTGACAACCTTTACACTTTTGATACACCCATATTGTACCTTCTGTTATTCTACAATGCACCATATTCTGTATTTCTCATCTTTAGTTTTCTGTTGATTACTCATTCATTCAGTATCCTTATATGATTCATCCGACTACCATACTATACTCCAGTTCATTTGATTTGTCATACTCTCATTCCATTTTAGGTTGACTACCAAGCTTATACTTCAAATTACCACTTCATCCGCTTACCCTTTATATGATTTATGTGACTACCTGTTTACCCTGCTATTATATGATTCATGTGACTACCTGTTTACCATGCTATTATGTGACTAATTGATTTACCCGTTTTCCATGCTCGTATGTAATTATTTGACTCATCCGTTTACCATGTTATACCTCGTTTAGTGATTTTTTGGGCTATGATTATCATTTAGTATTCCTATTTGCTATTTGTGACTACCATTCTTGTACTCTTGGTTGGTATTTTTCCGTTGCTTACGATATTGGTTTGGCTTAGTAATTGATGTTTTCCTGACTTGTTGATCTGCCATGTTTACACTTCTGTTCATGCTACTGGTTGATGAAGGAATATGGTTCAACTTATGTTATCTATCTAGTTGACTTGTTTAGCTTGCCATGTTGTGTTCTTGTTTTGTTAATTCATTCAATTATGATGTTCGTTTGGTATTCCTACCTGATACATGTGACTATCATGCTTATACTGCTGTTAGTATTTTCGCTGGTTATGATACTTGTTCTGTTTATTAACTATGGATTATCTGACTTGTGTGATTGCCATGCTTACATTCAGATTAGTTGCTTCCGACTGCTTATAGAATTCAGATTGTCTTATATGTATTCTGATTATCTGATTTATTTATGTTGCCATATTTATGTTTAGTTGATACGCTGACTGCTATGCTTGTACACTGTTTGGTTACTTGTTTTGCTTATGATGTTGTTTATCAATTCTTATTCGTTTATGTTCAGTATTTATATGTTTGGTTATTTTATGTGCACTTATGTATGTTCACTGATGCGCTGCTTGCTTTGGTCTCCTTCGATTTATGTTCTTTTGGTTATCTGCTAATATTGTGTTCTGCAGGTTCCTCATTGACTCATTTTGTTCATTGCTATGACCTTGATATTAGTTTGCTTTGATTCCCTTCATATCTTTATTTTGTTTAGTCTTTATTTTGCCATATCTGTTCACTGGGCTTTTTAAGCTCAGCCACACTTTCTTTTCCATGCGGCAGGTACCTAGTAGGATGCTGGTCTTGATGTCTGAGAAATGGAGCATTGAGTGAACCGACCCTAGTTTCCCTATCTTATTGGACTCTTTTTGAAGATAATTGTTTTGATATTAGATTTTGACATATTGGATTTTGTATTTTTCCTTGTAAGTCATTCGTTTATATGACTTGGTATTTTATTTTATAAGACTTCCGCTTGCAAAATTTTATTATTATGTTCTGATATGACACCATAATGTGACATTCGGACCCTTGTCGGGTTAGGGTGTTACAATTATGGTATCAGAGCTAAGGTTTCATCTTGTTGACCTTAGGATTGACCTGTGAGGACTTGGGTAGACATTAAGCTTCTGTGTGTTTCGATATTTTCCGATTCTTTTGATTTTCGTTCAGATTTGACTTCGATATTCTTTTGTCTTCGCTGATTTGACCTTCTTCTTTTCGCATTTGATTTTGTTTGTTTTACCTTCGCGCATTCGTTTGTCGATCGTTTAGATGGAGACTACTCGTAGAGTCGAAGATGATGATGCCGGCCCCACGTTGCTGCAACAGTTTCTGAACTAGAGAGGTTCGTGAAGCAGAAGCCGCACCCGATTGTAATGCTGCTGGAGACATCAGGATGCTGCCGGAGGGAGCTGGACGGATCAACCAGAGGCGTAAAGATGGAGACAAGATTCAACTGGTGGACACTTGGAAGGCGTATGAGCAGAGGAAATATGACCGGCGTACTTTAGACGTGCAGAGAAACTACTACAAAGATTCGGGCATATTGTGGTCAACAGTCCAACCGTTGAGAAGGTGAGAAGATTCATCTGCTTCATATGATTGGGCGTGATTTGTATTATTCTTATTTGTTTCGTCACGCATTTTGAGTTAGTTTGATATTTCGTTATATGATTTTGACCAATGGTGCTTTTCTTCGATTTGTTTGGGGCTTAGCTTGGATGATGGAGTTCTATGGGTTGATTTTTCGATGTTACTACAACTTTGCGTTGTGTTTTATAAACCTCGATTTTCATCCATTATGTTTATATGATTTGTATTAGTAAGGTTAGACCTTGCGGCACCTTGTCATTCTAGTGAGCCTGAGGCTATTCTTGATCGTCATTAATGAGTCACAAGGAACCTTCTCGAGCAAGTCAACGGCCTTCTTTCCTTTGTGGAATGGTAAGTTGATTTGATGTATTATGTGCTGCCTGTATGTGAATCTGGTTTGATTTGGTATGTTACTTGCTACCTATATGTGTATTTGTTTTGACGTGATGTTGGTTATGTGGTTCGTCATGACCCGAGATAGAATATGATGATAATAAGGACTTGTTATGTGATGCAAGTATTATGACGCCTGATCAACGTGATAATACCGAGATCATATAATTTGAACTTATTGGAATCATACGACGTCCTGGGAAATGCCTGAGGTTGGTACGTTGGATGGACTAGGACTCATATCCGTTATTTGTCAGTTTTCACATTCATTTGGAATTTTGTACCTCCTAGCGAGATTCTCACTGACATCTGTTACGTATAAGTTTTGTACTCCTTGGACCAGAAATTGTTATGATTTGTGCGAAACTATGAATTGATACGTCTGCCTTAAACTAGTACGTCTCCGTTTACTTCTGGGACTTCAATTTCGCGGACGAAAATTTCTTTTTAGAGGGGAATAGTTGTAATATCCTAAAATCCGTTTTTCCAAAATTCCGATATAAGTTGAATTTCACCTTAAGTACTATGAACATTATTAAGTATTTAAAACCTTATGTTATGTGATAATTTATTTAATACGATATATAACCTAAGTTTATGTGATAACTAATATTGAGACTCTCCTAATTCGAATTCTAGAAATATAAATCGATTCACACTTATGTAATTTGGACTTTGAAGCATTGCTAAATTACCCTATGTATAACACCCAAAAATTTGGATTAACATCTTAATTATTCATTTTGAATATTAAGTTAAACAAATGATTAAATGCTTCAAATACTATATGTTATAAAATAAATACAATTCTACATGTTTACTTTCCTAGCCTAATTAAAACAAATGACGCACTCTTTGTTTTGAACAGCCCTCGCGTTATTCTTTTTAGAAGATAAGACCAAATCATGTTCATACATTTAGAAGATACGTATGGCATGCTTGCCTTATAACCGTACATGACATTCCCTGTATATACACGTCACACGCTTTATTTTTCTTCCCTATCGAACCGTATAACATCCTACTTGCTCTATCCTTCTCTTCCAAACTGAATCTCTAATAAATAAGAATGAATCATGTTTGCATTTTCTTTTTGACTTCCGTATCTTTTTCTTTTATTAATATTATATTCTTTCTGAAATTAGGATATCCCCTATTCAAATGAAATCAGAATTTTTAAATGCAATATAAAACTTTAACTGATTTCCTATTGTGCTCCACGCGTTTCTTAAGAAGATTTCATACCACCTTCTTGTTTATATACTGCATACTCTACACAACTTAATGATAACATTTCTGAACCAAAACAAAACCGCCGTCGCTCCAAAATTTCTACCTAGTTATTTGAGTGTCGTGTATCATTTGAATGGTTCACGTTGGGTGTGGTTCGTGACTGGAGGTCTGCTCGAGTTGAGATCGATCGGTTCGTGTTTGGGTTTTAGGCTCTATCGTGTCTCGCGAAGTCTTGTGTTAGTGTTCGCGTTTGGTTTCGGTTTCGGTTTCAGATTCGATCTATCTTATCTTCCGCAGGTATATGTTGAACTGCAAGTTTTATACTAATCATATTGGCTACATGTAAATATTACGTTAGAAAATATGACTATATTATTGTAGGATCTTTAACTAAATCACCATTTATGATGAATAAGATACAAGATCAAAACATGTAAAATCTGTTGGTGTGTATCTCCCAGAACAGGGTTAAGACAATCAGTAGCAACTGCAAATACAACTAGGAGGTTACCGGATATCACTTGGAATCGTGTAATCACTTTCCAAAGTAAACTATTCGACCCTAATGCCTGGTTTACACGAATATCTACTTGGGATAAGACCAAATGTTAGTTATAGAATTAGGCATAATTCAATAACCCTTGTGCTTATAAGTGTTTATGTTATCTGTTTGTTTCTCCTGATATCAGTATGTTTTTTTTTTCAGTATATTCATGCTGATGAATACCATCTCTATTTATAGTAGAGAATACTCACTCCTAGTTAATGGACATTATGGATGATCAACGACCAATTAATCACTCATAATAAGCCTCCATTATCATGGGAATAGTGGTTACATGACCAATTAAACGTGGTCATAAAGCAGTTATAACAGCCAATTGAATGAGTCAAAGTTGTTACAAATTAATCACTACAACACTACCAGTAGGAACCATTACACTAGCAGCAGGAACCATACACTACCAGCAGGAACCATCAACAGGAACCATTACACTAGCAGCAAGAACCATAACACTACTAGTGGGAACCATCAGTTACTACACTAGCAGTAGTAACCAATACACTAGCAGTACAAACCACTATTGAGTTGAGTAAGGGTGTACAGGGACCTCATTGGTGTACACTCCGTACCTCAAAACCAAAAACTAGGTGTGAACCAATCCCACAAGTGCACTAAATTTTCCAACAATCCTCCCAAATTTAGTCCTTTGCATGAAAAACAAACATCAAACAAAACATGTGCATAAACGAAAATATCCTGAGGATTAAATTTCCATCTTAGTAAATTACACGTTCAAATATTCGAGAATCAGGGTGTTCTAAGAATTGAACCCTTCAACCCATTTGAATACCTGAAGATAAAATACACACAAGTTTTCAAACACTTAACAGCTCCTGACACTATACAAGCCATGTGTCCATATCCAAATTCATAAATGTTGTAAGAGCTAAAAGTCCAAAAGCTCCTTGAAGCGGCAAAAATTCAACATTCACATAGGTGGTTCCTCTTTATTCATGCTCCTGCCAAGCACTTTTTCAAAGAAAATTAACCATTAAGAAGTAAAGACTTCATCCTCCTTTCAGCAGTTTCTGAGCACAACCTTGGGATGTAAAATAAAACATGTGCTCCAGTCCACTGAATGTTCAGCTTTCCACATTGAACTCAGCTCCCAAGTTATCTTAGGAGGGAGTTGGGTATCTTAGCATTCAGTGACTAAGTTGGACTTAAACCCATCCCTTTAGCAGACTTTATAACCAAGTCTCTAGCCAAACCCTTCATCAAGTGATCAACTAAATTTTGTTAAGATCTAACAAACTTTATAGATACCACCCCATTCATGATAAGCTCACGAATCATGCTATGTCTGACACCTAAGTGTCTAGACTTCCCATTGTACATCTGGCTATAAGCCTTAGCCAATGTAGCTGCACTATCACAACGGATATAAATATGTGCTATAGGTTTAGGCCACAATGGAATCTCAAGAAGCAAGTTTTTCAACCATTCAGCTTCTTTACCAGCAGCTGCTAAGGCTACAAATTCAGATTCCATTGTTGAACTGGTGATGCAAGTTTCTTCTTGGATGCCCAAGAAATTGCACCTCCACCAAGTAGGAATACCTAGCCACTGGTAGACGAATTGTCTTCAGTGTTACTGATCCAACTTGCATCAGTGTATCCTTCCAGCACTGAAGGATAACCAGTATATGAAAGACTATAGTTCATAGTTCCCTTCAGATACTTTAGTACCCTCTGAATTTCTTGCTAGTGATGAGCACTAGGATTACTAGTATACCTGCTCAATTTTCTCACTGAAAATGCAATATCAGGCCTTGTACAAGTCATGGCATATATCAGGCAGCCAATTACCCTAGAATATTCAAGTTGAGATACAGTCTTGCCATTATTAGGCATCAGCTTCTCACAAGTATCCATAGGTGTACTCACTGGAGTACAATCAAAGTAATTGAATTTCATCAACACCTTCTCAATATAATGAGACTGAGAGATAGAAATTCTTTTACTTTCATGTTTAATCCTTATACCAAGGATAACATCAGCCTCCCCAATGTCCTTCATGGAGAACCTTGATGACAAAAATTCGTTTGTCAGGTCAACCTAATTTTGGTCAGTGCCAAAGATCAACATGTCATCAACATATAGACAAATGATGACTCCTTTACCAGATTCATCAAATTTGCTATATACACATTTGTCAGCTTGGTTAAGAACATAACCACTAGACAAAACCACTTCATCAAATTTTTGATGCCATTGCTTAGGTGCCTGCTTTAGTCCATAAAGAGACTTAATCAGTTTACACACCTTGTTTTCATTGTCAGGCATGATGAAGCCCTGAGGTTGGTTCATATAAACCTCCTCATCCAATTCATCATTCAAGAAAGCTGTTTTCACATTCGTCTGATGAATAATCAGATTGTGAATAGATGCCAAAGCAATCAGCAGTCTTATGGTACTGATACGAGCCACAAGGGCATAAGTATCAAAATAGTCTATCCATGACTTTTGTTTAAAGCCTTGAATGACTAGTCTAGCCTTGAACTTTCAATAGTTCCATCTACCTTCATTTTCCTTTTGAAAATCCATTTGCAACCCAGAGGTTTGCAACCTGGTGGTAGATCAACCAACACCCAAGTGTTGTTGCCCATGATGGAATCCATGTCATCATTGATTGCTTCTTTCTAGAAAGCAATATCCTAGGACTTCATTGCTTCTTCAAATGTCTTGGGATCATCCTCAACAATGAAGCAATAGGAGTATCGGTCAGAGACCTCATCCCTTGTTCCTTCAATTAAGTATAATTGAAACTCAGGTCCAAATGACTTTGGAGTCCTGACCCTTTTGCTCTTTCTGAGCACAGGTTCAGGTTGTTGAACCGCAACCTCATCAGGGACCTCTGATGGCACTTCATCAGGGACCTCTGAAACACCAGTGTCATGAGTTTCATTAGGAATCCTCTGACTTGGTCTAGTGACTGATGAGAATCTATTCTCATCAAAGTTTGCATCCCTTGATTCAATTATGGAGTTAATTGAAACATATTCATTAGGTTCAATACCATAGAACCTAAAAGCCTTGGAATGCTCATCATATCCAACAAAGATGCAATCAATGCCTCTTTCACCCAAAGTTTTCAACCTTGGATCAGGGAGTCTTACAACAGCTCTACAACCCCAAACCCTGAGATAGTTCAGGTTGGGTTTCCTTTTAGTCCAAAGTTCATAAGGGGTAACCTTGTTCCTTTTGTTGGGAACCCTATTTAATAAATAGCAAGATGTTAACATAGCTTCACCCCAGAACCCTTGACTCAGTCCTGAATAAGACAACATGGAATTAACCATCTCCTTTAGCACCCTGTTTTTCCATTCAGAAATACCATTTTGCTGAGGAGTATAAGGGGCAGTCGTTTCATAGATTATACCAACAGACTGAAAATATAGAGTATCCATGTACTCACCTCCCCTATCAGTCCTTAATCTTTTTATCAAAGACCCAAGTTGTAATTCAACTTCAGTTTTAAACACTTTGAATTTATCTAATGCTTCATCCTTGGTATGTAACAGATAGACATAACAAAACCTAGAAGCATCATCAATAAGTGTCACAAAGTACTTCTTATTCCCCAAAGAGGGAGTGGCATGCGAATCAAACAGATCACTGTGTATAAGCTCCAAGAGTTTAGTCTCACGACTAACACCCTGAAAAGGTTTCTTGGTTATCTTGGTCAACATGCAAATTTTACACTTTTCAGTGTCAATGTCAAAAGCTGGGCTTAACCCATCCTTAGACATATCTTGCATCCTTTTTTAGTGTACATGGCCAAGTCTAGCATGCCATAGGGTAGAGTAAGTCAGGTCATTGGTGGTCACAAAGGCTGAATTAACACTATCAGTGGCAATATTAAGCCTGAACATTTGGTTACACAAATAGCCAAAACCAATAAAAACACCACTTTTAGACAAGACAAATTTATCAGACTCAATAACTTGTTTATATCCATGATTATTCAAAACACTACTTGAAACCAAGTTTTTCCTTATATCAGGAACATGAATAACATTAAACAAAGTTACAATCTTTCCAGAACTAAATCTAAGATCTACACAACCACGACCATGCACCAAGGCTGTTGACTCATTTCCCATGTGAAGAATAGAACCATCATTCAGTGACTCATAAGTCTTGAACCAGCTTCTATCTTTACACACATGAACTGTTGCACTAGAGTCAACCCACCACGAAACATCATCATCCTGCACATAATAAGATTCAGATACATATGTAACATAATAAATCTGAAAAGACTTATTAAACATATTCTGACCTTTCAGTGAGTTGTTAGAACCACCACTCCCTGAACCATTAGTGCCTGATCCATTGGCTTTACCACCAACCTTAACACCCTTGCAATCCCTTTTAATGTGACCAGATTTGACACATTTCCAACAAGTAGGTGTTGCCTTCTTGTTAGGATCTGCCCTTGTGTTGTCATGATATTTGCGTTTGCCTTTATTGTCATTGTACCTGGTGGAGTTGTTATGCTCCACCATATTGACAACAGATTCACCAGTAGCATTGCTACTCTTTGGCTTGTCATTGTCCTGTACCTTGAGAGATTCCTCAATGCGCAGATGACTGCCCAACTCAACCAGAGTTAATTCCTCTTTCTTATGTTTCAAGGTATGCTTGAAATCTTTCCAAGAAGGAGGAAGTTTATCAATAACACAAGAGACTGAAATAGCCTCATCCATGTGCATATTGTGTTGTGTAAACCGTCCAAGTATTCCAAGAAGTTCATTGTATTGTTCCATGATTGGTCTAGAATCAGTCATTTTGTAATTTGTGAAATTACGAACAAGAAAATTCTTACTTGATGCATCCTCAGCCATATATTTTGCATCCAAGGAGTCCCACAGTTCTTTGGAAGATTCAAATAATTGATAAATGTCAAATAGAGAATCAGACATACCATTGAGAATTATACCTCTGCAAATGTAGTCATCATTCTCCCATTTGCTCCTTCTCCTGATCTGCTCCACTGTAGCATCATCCCCATCATCAGGAATAGGAGTGGTAAGAACATAGACCACACTCATGCTTGACAGCAAAAAGTGCATCTTCTTCTGCCATCTCCTAAAGTCCACCCCTTCAAACTTATCAAGCTTGGAAAAGTTTGAAGCCATGTGTTTCATTGCAGCAGCAGCCATTGATTATCACAAATAGTTTACTTTGATTGTTGGAGTGTATCTCCCAGAATAGGGTTAAGACAATCAGTAGCAACTGCAATTACCACTAGGTGGTTACCGGATATCACTTGGAATCGTGTAATCACTTTCCAAAGTAAACTATTCGACCCTAATGTCTGGGTTACACGAATATCTACTTGGGATAAGACCAAATGTTAGTTATAGAATTAGGCACAATTCAATAACCCTTGCGCTTATAAGTGTTTATGTTATCTGTTTGTTTCTCCTGCTATCAGTATGTTTTTTTTCAGTATATTCATGCTGATGAATACCATCTCTATTTATAGTAGAGAATACTCACTCCTAGTTAATGGACATTATGGATGATCAAAGGCAAATTAATCACTCATAATAAGCCTCCATTATCATAGGAATAGTGGTTACATGACCAATTAAACGTGGTCATAAAGCAGTTATAACAGCTAATTGAATGAGTCAAAGCTATTACCAATTAATCACTGCAACACTACCAGTAGGAACCATTACACTAGCAGCAGGAACCATACACTACCAGCAGGAACCATCAGCATGAACCATTACACTAGCAGCAGGAACCATAACACTACCAGTAGGAACCATCAGTTACTACACTAGCAGTGGTAACCAATATACTAGAAGTACAAACCACTATTGAGTTGAGTAAGGGTGTTTAGGGACCTCATGGGTGTACACTCCGTACCTCCTAACCCAAAACCAAGTGTGAACTAATCCCACAAGTGCACTAAATTTTCCAACAAAATCTCATGTAACGTAAACACATATAATGACATGAATATGCATGGGTCACAAGTATAAACAAAACAAATATGCATGAAATATGTAGGCATGAAAGGCACTGATATAGTGAATTGATATGTTTGCTTACTGATGCAGGTTTTACTTACCAGGTTTTAATATTTATAAAGTCTCGTTATACCTATGGTCTACCCTAGTGCACTAACGGGTACTGTACCCGGTCGCGTGTAGTGTAGTATTCGGTAAAGCCGAGGTCGTCCCAAGAGCTATGTGTGTTGGATTATTACTAAGTCTAGGTGTCACAGATTAATATTGGTTTCGATAAGGAATTAATTAATTAAACTACTAAAGCAGAATCAAGCAAATAAAGGCAGTTAAAGGGTAAATCAATAGAGGAGAGTGGTGCTAACCTAGTTAATCCTCCTAGCTAGTTATGTCTACGTCTACTTACTTCCAATTACTTCAGGTGGGGTCAAAGTCAAGAGGACAACATTTGGTTAATTCGCCCTAACCTATCAGCAAAGATGTCACCACAGGAGAAGTCAGGTGTCCCCTCATAAGTCCTGTTGTTCCTGGTCCCCTAAGCCAAGTCATTAAGTACCGCTACATGCTAGATTTATAATACAGTGCCCGGGCGTTAGCAACTTAGACACTCGCCCCCTAATTCTTAAGTTCATCCAAACGGTAGGTGATCAGTTGGTCAAATCACACAAGTAGAAAGGGTCGTCAGTTGGTCATATCTTACCCTTCCTGTCTCAGTCCGCTCACCTAGGGTCAGTAGGTCATATCTTCTAGGCAATTGGCCTCTACCGCCATTCAAAACTACCGAACCAAGGGTAGCTACCAATAAACTATGCATGCATACACTTAGAAATAATTGTACGGAAGTAATATAAACGCAAACAAAACAATTAAGGAATCATAACTAGGCCAGCACCAAGAGGTGCTTTGTAACACCCCAACCCGACAAGGGTAAAGATATCACAAATATAGTTTCATATCAGAACCTTAAGTACTATACAATAGCGGAAGCCTTTACAAAATATTCAAAAAGAAAACATAAATAGCTAAACTTCAAAACAAATCTAAAATCTCTATGGTCAAATCTTGCTCTCAGCTCTATTCTCAACCCAGATCAGCTATCCCAAAAGCTCACCTTGAAAAAACCTAAAAACCTGCCGCAGGAAAAGAAAATGCGGCTGAGCTTACAAAGCCCAGTGAACAGATATAACAAAACAAAAGCTAAACAAAACAATGTACAAATAACGAAATCGCAACGAAATGAAATTACTGAATCAATTAGGATTCTGCGGAAGCACAAATATACAGAAATCCAAAAGAAACACATAACAGTTTAAACACCTCATAGCACATTAACGACACAAATGCAAACACTTCAGAATAACCAGACACTTAACATATCAAGACAAAAGATTACATATAAACCAAACGAAAAGTCTAAAGACTAACGAAAACAATTCCTAGAAAATAATCATGGCATTTATACAAATCAATTAATCTACATTTAACACACTTAATTCAATATTGTAGCAGCGGAAATAGCAATCAACACATAGTAGTCACACATACTAATGAGAACACCTTACAAAAACTATAATTAAATGAACTAGAGGCATAACATAGCAGATAGTAAGTTAACAGGCCAGACATTATAAATTAAACCGTTTTCCCAAATCAAACTTTAGTATAAGCAGAATTTAAACATGGCAGTCACACATACAGACAGAAAACACAGTAGACAAACTATAACTCAATAGACAAAGACATAACATAGCCATTAGCAATTATCAGAACAGATATCATAAGCTAAACCAGTTCTCAGATCAAATCTTAACATTAGCAGAGTTTTAACATAGTAGATCAAACATAAGCAGATAAATACCCTAACGTATAGGCAAAGTTCATAAAATAACTGAACCATCATACATACTAAACTTCCAAAACACTCAATTGTACACTAGCACATTCATCTTGCAGATCAACGAATTTCACATAACGATAAACTAACATAACATCAGATGACAGCATGCGAAATATATTTAAACATGTTAATCATAACCTAGCATAGTAGACAGTAGTCACATAAACATACAAAAGCATAAACACATATAATAACATATAATAAGCCGAGCACATAATTAATAACACTTGAACATACCGAATCATAATCAGAATACTTAACATAGAAATAACAGATAAAGATTTAGTTAACTACCACGAGCCCAGAACATATCATATCAAAAACATCATAACTATATAGAAACAATCTCAAAATAATTCGGAGTAGCTAGCTCCCAGAGTTTTATGAAGACGCATATTGCACACGACATCATTCACCTAGATAAATCATATCGGATAACATATCAGATCTAGGATGCATCCATACGCCCCACAAACATATATTGGTCATATAATATAACTTGAGCTCATACTAGATAACAGATAAGGGACGTGGCAGAACTTCACTCTACTGCCCTAGAGTCATGTCAGAGGTGCATCACTGACACGGACATGGAATCCCCATGACTAGTTAATATTTGGCTCGGGTGTCAAACTAACTTAGGTCAAACAAAATTTCAATTATGACACAGGTCTTAATCAAACACAAGGTTCAGCAAATAACATATCAGATAACTCATATCATAAGGTTCATATTCAAATATAACAAGGTTCAACAAATATGCATATCAAAGTCTTCCTAACATAAAGTTCAAATCAGATATCGCATGGTTCAATAAAACATAAGTTCAGATAAGCAACAGGTCAAACAATCAAGAAAGGGTTCATAGCAATGGCATCGGAAACCCTAATAAGTAAAATAGGAAAGCTAACGAAAAGAACATCATAAGGAACCTTTACTGAAAAGGTCAGAATATCTGTACCTTAAAGCAAATGAGAGGAAAGCAAACGAATGAGTGAATCATGAAGATGTAACGTCGCGTCTCCTTCAACGAATCCTAGATGGATTATGATTTATTTAATACTTATTAGAAATCATAAAAGTTATAACGGATTCATCGCATTTAACATTCTTAGAGTTATAAGTATATTTCCATTTTATAAGCTTCTTATGCATTTGTAAGTGTGTTACCTATTGATATCATATTTTATCTTTCAGTTTCTTAAACTCATATTCGGACCAGACTTTAGCGATTTTTATAAAATACTTATTTAGCTCAAATGAAATCAAGAAAAATCCCAGTGGTTCCCACATGAGTTAAAAGAGTCTCCAAAAATTGGTGGGTTCTATTTCCATGCTAAATGACCTACGGAAAATCATAAGTCCAGACCTATCCAGAAAGTGATCAGAAAATACACCTTAAAAGTTTACGCTTATTGGACCTGTTTAGACACCTTCGAAAAATCCCCAGAACTCCCAAAAATTCATTTATGTCATAAATATCACTCCTGTAAAAGGAGAGCTCCCAATTCCTTATGGTTTGAAAATGAAAAATCAAACAATACAACTAAATTTCAGACCCGTTTTCTCAGCTTTGACACTTGATTTTGTAAAATTCAAAAATACGACTTAGACAACTCCAAATCCGACCAAACCACTTGGAAAACTTAACTAAGACATAAAATAAACTTTTCCAACAAAAACCCAGATTATTGTACTTATAAAATTCGATCTATGACACGAACAAGTTCGACATATGATGCTGTCCAGTTTTAGGGTTTATTAAAACCATTATAATCACATGTTTAGACCATTAATTACACTTAGGGTTCCATTCCAATTAGGGTTTCGAATGTATTAAGCATGATAACATTTATATATATGTAATTCGGTTATATATATAGCTTCGACATAATTAATACAATTTCATGCAATACACCTCACAATACATGTTCTCAAATTTTGATAAGGTCCGATTCATATTTATTTGTTTCGGTTTCATAAGGTTCGGCCAACATAAGATCCGATTCAAATCAAAACATGTTACCATATCTAATAACGTTAAGTGTATCAAAGGAAGACGAGAAGAACATGTTATACCTTAGCTTGTTGGAATCAAACCCTCGACACCAAGGGAGTTGGTGCTCGGCCGAATAGAGAAGAAAAAGAAAAGAGGCAAAACTAGGGTTTCCAAATTGTGTTTATGTGATTGTATATATAGGTGGTACAAAATTCGGTTTTAGGGCTTTTGAGAGGGTGTGGGCTTCGGCTTGGGTCCAACCGAACAAACAAACACACGCCCATATGGGCTCTCGGCTTGAGTCCAAGCTAACAAAACAAACGGCCCACCTTGGTTTACAAGAAACGAAAACAAGGCCCAACTGTTTAGCGAGACGTTAACTTCCGTCGTACAATGTCGATTACTTGAATATACTCGTTAGGTATAAAATCAAGAATATAAGTTAGATTTTAAATTTCGTTAAATGAGCGTTAGTGTATTTTACGTATTTCATAATTTCGATTTCAAGGGTAAAATAGTCTTATTATGCGTTTATATTTTTAGGGTTTTACAACTCTCCCCTTCTAAAAAGAAAATTTCGTCCTCGAAATTGGACAAGACGTAACAGAACGGCAACAATTGCGTATTTCGGAATTTCAAGGAATATATGACGAACGCTAAACTTATCTCGGAACAAACGGGTTCTTATCGAAATCCCCATACTCATATTTTTCGGAAATCGAACCAATATTTAAGTACTTATAATAGATAATCATATACTCATCAAAGTAATAGCAGATAACGGATGAGATGTAGAAAGTCAAACGACAATTTCTAACTTATTCAGGTATCTAAGGGTGAAAAACAATCATATGCATAGGCAGGACGAATCCTAACGGTCTCGCTAGTCGCAGATAATCAACCTAAAAGGATCTAATGTTCCTCAAACACTTCACGAAAATCCTAGGACCACAATAAGGGTACACGAAGACATACACATTTAGAGCAAACATAGCAATCCATAGTTCACACAAATCATAACCATTTCGGTCTAAAAAGCACAAAACTTACACGTAACAGATATCGACGAAAATCTCACAATTAGGTACAGAATTTCAAACGAACATGAGGAGTGCCAAATAACGGATATAAGGCAAATATCATTCACATATCAACCACATGAATTTCCCAGACGTCGTATACCTTCAACAAGTTCAGATTATATGATCTCGGTATTATGACGTTGATCAGGCGTCATAATACTTGCACCACATAACAAGTTCTTATTGTCATTATATTCGGTCTCGGGTCATGACAAAACACATAACTAATATCGTAACAAAACATATCATATACAGATAACATACAGATAGCAGTTAACATACTATAACAGACCAGATCACATACATACAACATATACGACATCAAAACAACTTACCATACCACAACAAAAAGAAGGCAACCAATGCACAAAACGGTTCCTCATGACTCATTACTGTCGGTCCAAAAAGAAAAACTGAGATATACCAGAATGCTAAAAGATAAAACTTCACGATTCAAACCGAGTTCTGAACGAATCAAAGAAAAGTAATGCCGATCAAAATCACGTAGCAAGATATCAAACCGCCTCTAAACGCATGACAAACGAATCAGAGAGACATAAGTCGCACTCAAATCATATGAAGTAGATGAACCTTCTCAGCCACCGGTTGAATCTTGTCTCCGTCTCTTGCGCCTTTGGTTGGTCCGTCCAACTTCCTCCAACAGTATCCTGATGTCTCCAGCAGCACGGCAGTCGGGTGTGGCTTCTGCTTCACAAACCTCTCCAGCACAGGGACTGTTGCAGCATTGCAGGGTCGGCACCATCTTCTTCGGCTCCACGGGTAGTCTCCATCTAACGATCGACAAACGGACGAGCGAAAACAAAATAACGAATTTCGATGGGAAAAGAGGAGGGCCAATTCAGTAAAGGCAAAAGAATATCGACGTCAAATCTGAACGACCATCAAAAGGAATCGAAAGATATCTGAACAGACGGAAACCTAATGTCTACCCAATCCTCACAGGTAATAGCCTAAGCTCTAAGGGTCCTAAAACCTAGAGCTCTGATACCATAATTGTAACACCTCAACCCGACAAGGGTAAAGATATCACAAATATAGTTTCATATCAGAACCTTAAGTACTATACAATAGCGGAAGCCTTTACAAAATATTCAAAAAGAAAACATAAATAGCTAAACTTCAAAACAAATCTAAAATCTCTATGGTCAAATCTTGCTCTCAGCTCTATTCTCAACCCAGATCAGCTATCCCAAAAGCTCACCTTGAAAAAACCTAAAAACCTGCCGCAGGAAAAGAAAATGCGGCTGAGCTTACAAAGCCCAGTGAACAGATATAACAAAACAAAAGCTAAACAAAACAATGTACAAATAACGAAATCGCAATGAAATGAAATTACTGAATCAATTAGGATTCTGCGGAAGCACAAATATACAGAAATCCAAAAGAAACACATAACAGTTTAAACACCTCATAGCACATTAACGACACAAATGCAAACACTTCAGAATTACCAGACACTTAACATATCAAGACAATAGATTACATATAAATTAAACGAAAAGTCTAAAGACTAACGAAAACAATTCCTAGAAAATAATCATGGCATTCATACAAATCAATTAATCTACATTTAACACACTTAATTCAATATTGTAGCAGCGGAAATAGCAATCAACACATAGTAGTCACACATACCAATGAGAACACCTTACAAAAACTATAATTAAATGAACTAGAGGCATAACATAGCAGATAGTAAGTTAACAGGCCAGACATTATAAATTAAACCGTTTTCCCAAATCAAACTTTAGTATAAGCAGAATTTAAACATGGCAGTCACACATACAGACAGAAAACACAGTAGACAAACTATAACTCAATAGACAAAGACATAACATAGCCATTAGAAATTATCAGAACAGATATCATAAGCTAAACCAGTTCTCAGATCAAATCTTAACATTAGCAGAGTTTTAACATAGCAGATCAAACATAAGCAGATAAATACCCTAACGTATAGGCAAAGTTCATAAAATAACTGAACCATCATACATACTAAACTTCCAAAACACTCAATTGTACACTAGCACATTCATCTTGCAGATCAACGAATTTCACATAACGATAAACTAACATAACATCAGATGACAACATGCGAAATATATTTAAACATGTTAATCATAACCTAGCATAGTAGACAGTAGTCACATAAACATACAAAAGCATAAACACATATAATAACATATAATAAGCCGAGCACATAATTAATAACACTTGAACATACCGAATCATAATCAGAATACTTAACATAGAAATAACAGATAAAGATTTAGTTAACTACCACGAGCCCAGAACATATCATATCAAAAACATCATAACTATATAGAAACAATCTCAAAATAATTCGGAGTAGCTAGCTCCCAGAGTTTTATGAAGACGCATATTGCACACGACATCATTCACCTAGATAAATCATATCGGATAACAGATCAGATCTAGGATGCATCCATACGCCCCACAAACATATATTGGTCATATAATATAACTTGAGCTCATACTAGATAACAGATAAGGGACGTGGCAGAACTTCACTCTACTGCCCTAGAGTCATGTCAGAGGTGCATCACTGACACGGACATGGAACCCCATGACTAGTTAATATTTGGCTCGGGTGTCAAACTAACTTAGGTCAAACAAAATTTCAATTATGACACAGGTCTTAATCAAACACAAGGTTCAGCAAATAACATATCAGATAACTCATATCATAAGGTTCATATTCAAATATAACAAGGTTCAACAAATATGCATATCAAAGTCTTCCTAACATAAAGTTCAAATCAGATATCGCATGGTTCAATAAAACATAAGTTCAGATAAGCAACAGGTCAAACAATCAGGAAAGGGTTCATAGCAATGGCATCAGAAACCCTAATAAGTAAAATAGGAAAGCTAACGAAAAGAACATCATAAGGAACCTTTACTGAAAAGGTCAGAATATCTATACCTTAAAGCAAATGAGAGGAAAGCAAACGAATGAGTGAATCACGAAGATGTAACGTCGCGTCTCCTTCAACGAATCCTAGATGGATTATGATTTATTTAATACTTATTAGAAATCATTAAAGTTATAACGGATTCATCGCATTTAACATTCTTAGAGTTATAAGTATATTTCCATTTTATAAGCTTCTTATGCATTTGTAAGTGTGTTACCTATTGATATCATATTTTATCTTTCAGTTTCTTAAACTCATATTCGGACCAGACTTTAGCGATTTTTATAAAATACTTATTTAGCTCAAATGAAATCAAGCAAAATCCAAGTGGTTCCCACATGAGTTAAAAGAGTCTCCAAAAATTGGTGGGTTCTATTTCCATGCTAAATGACCTACGGAAAATCATAAGTCCAGACCTATCCAGAAAGTGATCAGAAAATACACCTTAAAAGTTTACGCTTATTGGACCTGTTTAGACACCTTGGAAAAATCCCCAGAACTATCAAAAATTCATTTATGTCATAAATATCACTCCTGTAAAAGGAGAGCTCTCAATTCCTTATGGTTTGAAAATGAAAAATCAAACAATACAACTAAATTTCAGACCCGTTTTCTCAAGTTTGACACTTGATTTTGTAAAATTCAAAAATACAACTTAGACAACTCCAAATCCGACCAAACCACTTGGAAAACTTAACTAAGACATAAAACAAACTTTTCCAACAAAAACCCAGATTATTGTACTTATAAAATTCGATCTATGACACGCACAAGTTCGACATATGATGCTGTCCAGTTTTAGGGTTTATTAAAACCATTATAATCACATGTTTAGACCATTAATTACACTTAGGTTTCCATTCCAATTAGGGTTTCGAATGTATTAAGCATGATAACATTTATATATATGTAATTCGGTTATATATATAGCTTCGACATAATTAATACAATTTCACGCAATACACCTCACAATACATGTTCTCAAATTTTGATAAGGTCCGATTCATATTTATTTGTTTCGGTTTCATAAGGTTCGGCCAACATAAGATCCGATTCAAAACAAAACATGTTACCATATCTAATAACGTTAAGTGTATCAAAGGAAGACGAGAAGAACATGTTATACCTTAGCTTGTTGGAATCAAACCCTCGACACCAATGGAGTTGGTGCTCGGCCGAATAGAGAAGAAAAAGAAAAGAGGCAAAACTAGGGTTTCCAAATTGTGTTTATGTGATTGTATATATAGGTGGTACAAAATTCGGTTTTAGGGCTTTTGAGAGGGTGTGGGCTTCGGCTTGGGTCCAACCGAACAAACAAACACACGCCCATATGGGCTCTCGGCTTGAGTCCAAGCTAACAAAACAAACAGCCCACCTTGGTTTACAAGAAACGAAAACAAGGCCCAACTATTTAGCGAGACGTTAACTTCCGTCGTACAATGTCGATTACTTGAATATACTCGTTAGGTATAAAATCAAGAATATAAGTTAGATTTTAAATTTCGTTAAATGAGCGTTAGTGTATTTTACGTATTTCATAATTTCGATTTCAAGGGTAGAATAGTCTTATTATGCGTTTATATTTTTAGGGTTTTACATGCTTAGCCGCTCATATTAATCATACAAACCAATTCAATATTCAAAGGTACGAAATACATGAATTGAAAGTAAAAAAATATAAAATGCTAATGCTTATCGTAGGGGAGTGATTTCTCCCTTGGAGACAGCTCCGTATGCTCCTCTAGACCTGCCTTGAGCTTTTTCCCACGTTCTCTGGTTGTTGTGTGTGGAATGGGATGATTAGAAATGTTGGAATTCGTGGGGTATTTATAGGCCAGATCTGGGTTACGGCGTAACTATAACAAGAGTTACGCCGTAACCTTCAATTTCATCGTATTTTGCACTAGATCTGCTAGTTACGGCGTAACCTTATTAGTGGTTACGCCTTAGTCTTCAATAAACTTGGTTACACCGTAGTTGATGAAATAGTTACGGCGTAGTTATCAGTGGCGTGGAACCTCATTTGACCTAATATAGTTATGTCGTAGCCTTTGGGAAGAGTTACGCTGTAACCTTCTGATGAGTTGGTTTTTTGAGTCATGCTTTAGTTACGGCGTAATGTGAGAGATGAGTTACGCCGTAACTTCTTCAAAGTAGCATACTGTGATAAATCTTTTGATATTTCTCCAGTTCCGCGTCTCTTTAGCTCCAATGCTCGTAATTTACCTGAAAATGGAAAACAAGCGTAAATCCATATAAATTATATAAATTACAAGCATTATCGGGGGAAATTGAGACTTAATATTCAGGACTATTTGATGTTATCAAATATCCCCCACTTGAACTCTACTTGCCCTTAAGTAGACCTTATTAGAAAGATTCCTAAAAAGATATCTCCCAAAACCTGGAAAATATAAGTTTACAAATCCCTTATGCTAGAATAAAACAAAGCCGAACACCTCACGAAATGGGAATGAAATACTCAAATCTCTCAACTATTCTAAGTGTCAATTTTGAGGTGATCACTCAATCGCACAGTCATAGCATGTATTCTATCATAAGCTTGGCGGTTACACAAATCTCCACCACTAGAGTTAATGGCTAAACAATTCTCGAAGGCAATATGGGTAGACATGACAAAGGTTAAGGGGTGACTCGTCATTACTAACATGTCACGGCGAAGTGGACAAAATCAATGATACATGACCAAATCCATGGCCAAGACACCAAAGATTGCTCGCTGCATCACCTAGACACGCTTCATGACTAAAGGGTAGGATAAGACATGGGATATATAAATGGTGTAAAAGAAAAAATCAAGCAGGTAGTCTAAATCTATAACCAAGTCATCACCACTTACCGTCCACCCAAAGTTCAATGTTTAAAGTCAAGAAACCGGATCATGAAATACAAGGTAGATGTGTCATTAGAGGACGTCGTGATGGGCACACTACCTTTTCTCCAACTGTTGGCATAATTACCAACTCCAATCTTCAAATGTGACCGAGGTGTCCTCCTCGATACTAGGTCTACAAAGCTCATAACATAGTGCTTATAACATCACACTTTACAATAACTAAATCATAACAACTTTTTTTTCCCAACATAACAATAATAACTAAACATAATATCCCCCCACTTGAGATGAACAATGGGAATTCGGGGGGTCTTCGATGATCATCAAGAATATGTTGTCGATGAAAGCGTCATTTCCGAACCTTTCCACTTGAACCTTGAACTTAGGCAAATAATGACTTCCAATCACAAATAAAGACTACAAGGAAGGCTAAGGTGTATAGGTGTAACGAAACAATATATTGGGTTAACAAAATAAAAAGAATGGCTCAGATGGGTGTATCTAGGGGTATCTTGCACTAAAGGTGAGTGAAACAAAAGGGTTTCACATGGGGGTCAAGAAGTCGAGGTGACTAATCGATAGACACACAATGGTAGGCTATTTGGGTGATAATTCTATAATATTGCCTTCTAAAACTGAAAAGTCCAAATACATCAAGCTAACTCAACATACCTCGTCTATGGTCTCGAAATGATGCAAAGGCCAAGTTCTAAAGTTTACAAGATACCGACACACTCATAATTTGGTGGATTTGGGGTAAAATATTAGAAATGGATAAGGCTAATCTCACCATAATATATCAAGGGTTCTATGTGCTCGGCTAAGGTCTACTCTAGTTAGGTTAAGAAAAACATGTCAAAATTTTAAAAATGGAAAAAATTTTCAAAATAAACTAGAAAAATGAGGGCAAAATAATGTTCAAGAGATAATTCTACTCCCGTCCCCCCACTTGAATTGTACAAAGTCCCTTTTGTACTAAGCATTAAATAAAGGTGAAGAGAAAAGTAGAATTAGAGCAAGAACTTCCCTGAAATTTGCTCCAAAAAGAAAGAAGGCCCACGAAAAAGAGACGTGCCTTCGTATTAGCATCATAAACAAACTTCAATCCCAGAAATCACACTACCGACAAGCATAATTCTAAAAAGAAAAAAATGAAAAATAAAAAATGAAAAACAAACCTAACTCACTTTCGTAAGAATCACGGTTGCATTTAGCATATGCAACAAGCCTTTTAAACCACTTAGTGTCCCAAGTGGACGAGTGAAGTCTCGTGAGGGTTTACAAGGAACACACCCACAAAGTTCATATAAAATACTAATACAAGGTTATTGTGTTTTAAAATGAAAGAATTAAAGCAGAGGAAGGTTACGCCGTAACTCTTTTGTGGGAGTTACTCCGTAACTGGCAAAACCTGGCTTAAGCTGCAAAGCGAGTGGTTACGGCGTAACCATAGAAATAGTATTACGCCGTAATTAGTAATACGTCAAGAATTCTGCTGCAAAAAGTTGGTTACGGCGTAATCACATAGATGAGTTACATCGTAACTCTGGTCAGATAAGCAAATTGCAGCAGCAATTACTTTCTTGTTTCATGCAAAAAATGGTTAGAAAACACAAAACCCTACAGAAATGGAAATAAAATAAAAGAAAAGGATAATTCGGGTTGTCTCCCGAAAGAGCACTTTTCTTTATTTACGAGTCTTTAAGTTAGACTCAGAGCCGCGAGGCTCTATAGGGGCCTTTGGACTTCCCCGACTTCCTCCATGTCTTTCATCAAGTTACGCCTGACCCAACCGACATTTGTGGCAGTGCGGAGATATTATTTGGTTTCAATCTTCTGAATTTTGCACAATTTTTCTTCAGGTCCAAAATGGTATCGCGTAAACTCATATTTTTTTGCTATAATTGGTGGTGGTCTCTTAAACGGGATGTCAAGAAGTTTGCATCTTCTTTTCTCGTGTACTTGATCATCTGGGTCAATGAAACTGTCTTCGCCTTGTAACTCGAGGTAATCGAAATCATCGTCGTCGGAATCGGTATCTTTAAGTTGGTCATCGTTAGGTGAATTTTCTATGAGTATTTGCTTGCATTATTTTTTTCTATCTTAGACAAGTCCTTGGTGTCATCTTCTGGTTTTTCATTAGGAATTTCGTCGTTAGGTTGATCTTTACTCATACATCCATTCCAGATTTTTTCTTTAGTTAACGCGTCAATTTTTCCGTATTTGATTCTGACCCAATCGTCGAATCCGAGATCATCTGGCCAAGGCAATTCTGTTCTTTCAGAATCAATAGTTGAAGTCCATAGGAACTCGTCTTCCCCAGATCTCTCAATGCTGCTTCCCCCGTCACATTCATACTCAAAAGGGTTGTAGGAAGCTCAAACGTTTCCGTCAGCGGTTTTAATTTGTTCATACCAATGATTTTGAGTTCCTTCGTCATAGTCATTTTCAGAACGAATATCATCGAGGGGCTTAATGGTTTTTCCTCGAAGAATATGTTTTTCATATTTGAGTTCCAGATTTCTAAACAAAACCGAATTATTTATTGCGTCCCCGAATCTTACTGAATACAAATCTATGAATGATAGATCTCCAAAATCAACGTCATGCCTCTCAGATTCATGTGGGCATATCCAAACTTCGTTCTTCACATTACCTCCTCCGTTGCAATATTCACGAAAAGGGTTGCACGTTGGCCAAGCATGAGTAATCTCATCTTCCATGATGAGTAAGGGTTTGCAGTAATGCTTGATAGGTGGTCCTTCCACTTCGTTAATCGAGAATTTGGCTAACCTTTCTTCGTTGTTAAGTGTAGTCCACATGTATATGTCATCATTTACTCTCTCTTTATCAACTCCTCCATCTCAGGTTTTCCGAGGATCCCACGAGGCCCACAAGCTGTAGCATTCCCTATCGTCAATTGTAATAGCCTTACACCAATGACTTCTCCTTTTAGAGTTGTCGACCTTGGTACCCGTGTCTTTGCTTGAATTCTGGTTACGCCGTAACTCTGAGATGTGATTATGGCGTAACTCACTTTCGCCATCAGTATTAGACTCATAAGAGGACTTGTCATTATCAGAGAATACAGCCTTACATATAGTAGATTTGTTCTTTTGTTCCTCATTTCTTCATTGTACCTCGTCGCCAAGCTTTCCAATTAAAGTTTCCAAGTTTTTTAGTGATATCTCATGGGAAGAAAGGCTCTTGTTTGTATTATCTTGGAAATTTTTCAGCCATTCCTCTTGCTCCTTTTGCCTCTTGGTAGTATCCACAAGGTACTTGTTAATAATTTCCTCCAGGTTAGCTCTTCTTTAATTACGCTCATAATACGGTGGGGGTCCTCCACGATAACCATTACGATTTTCCCCGTAGAAAGGCCTATTCTTTCCAATTTAGCTTCCTCGATCGTATCTTCCTTGTCAATTTTAGGACAATTCTTAATAAGATGTCCCCCACCACAGTTGTCGCAGCCGACTTGGATGGCATGAACAGTTTCTCTGATTTTTAGCATATCTCGACCGAGATTCTTAAGCTTGTTGGTTATTGCTTCAATTCCATCGAAACTTCCGCCTTGATTTCTTTTGTTTCCTCCATCGTGCCATTTTTTAGAGTGATTAGCCATTTTTTGAATGGCTTCAATAGCAAGAGTAGGAGTCATGTTCGGGATGGGTCCTTGATAGTCCAGCTGTTGGAATCACTCCTAAACTAGATTTCAAGTGTTAGTAATTAATATGTAATAGTTAGCTTAATATGGCTTTTATGTTAGTAATCATGCCAAGGCTTATGTAGAAAGCCCATGAGCCTTGGCCCAAGCCCATAAAGGAAAGGAAGGGAACTTGCATGTTGCCCTAGTTTCTTCCTATAAATAATGCTTGTAAACCCTCACTTGAGGGTTGGTTGTTCATTTTATTCATTCACTCTACGCATAACATTTCTCATTCATACGTGTGTGTGTTTAACGTGTTCATCCGATCACTTCTCTTCTCTATTTCTTATATTGATGCTTGTGTTATGAATATGGGAACCTAACAGTGGTATCAATGGCCAAATAGTTGGGTGAAAAGGTTTTGTTTTTGAAGTTATTTTTGGTCTTACGCGTAACTCACGGTTCTCAAACTTTGTCACGCTTAAAAACTCATTTTTTACACTTTTCAATCCAAGATTCTTGTACTTTCAATGTTTTTAGGTGTTAAAATATCTGTTTTTGGCAAAAAGTTTCGAACTTTACGTGTATTTCTTTGATTTTAAACTTGGTTTTATACGTAGGATCATTTCTACGCATAAGGTGTTTCTAAGTTTTGGATCATCAAGTTTCACACTTTTGTGTTATTTTGGTGATATTGAAGCTGTTTCAACTCAAAAATCTGGTATAGAAACACTTTGGGCTAAAAATCAGTTTTGGTTAAGTTTTACGCGTAACAAAACCCTAAAGTTACGCATAACTTTTCCTTGGATCGATCTTTAGTTTTCGTGGTTTACTCAGTGTTTTTCTTGCTTGAATAAGCCTGAAAACACTTCGACTTTGGATATCATTTACACTGTGATAGTGTAAAGGATTTTTGGGCAAAAACCTTAATTTTACGCATAAGCTTAAACTTACGCGTAGAACTCTTTCCGCCTAAGATTTTTCTTACGCCTAAGCCTTGTCCTACGCATAAGCTAATCCTACGCATAATTTTTCTACGTCTAACTTTCAGTTTACGCCTAACTTTAGTGTTTCTCAACTCTTACGCGTAAACTAATCCTACGCGTAACTATCACTTTTACGCGTAAGTTTGTTGTTTTTATACCTAAGTGTTACTTTGCCTAAATTTGGTTTCTACGCCTAAGGACACTTCATCAACAACGTTTCATTCGACTATAAAGATCCATTTAACAACACAAGTTTTCAACATGTCTCAACCACCATACTCTAACTACTTTCCTTACACGTATAATCAACAACAACAACTAAGTCCACAACATCAACAATTCAATCAACAACAACAAATTTATCAACAACAATTCAATCAACAACATTATCCACAACATGGAGCAATTCCACCTCAAATAGTTCAACCACCACCTAGTCTTCAAGTACAACCTTACACAAACATTTACAATCAACATCCATCCAGGAATACTATGAAGGAACCAACTTGGTTTGCAAAGATGTGTGAAGCTTTAAGTAGCCAACAATCCATTCATGAGGAAGGATCACTTGATAGACCTCCAATGCTCACTCCCGGAAACTATGATCAATGGGTGATTAGGTTCTTTAGGTTTTGTGATCTAAAGAAACCACATGGAAAGTTCTTAAAAAAAGTCATCTTGGAAGGTCCATTTCAGATGCCTATTCTCGTTACACCCCGGAGATCCAAATGCTATTCCACCAAGAGATGATCTCACAAACATTGCAACTGTCGCTGACCTTTCTGGTGATGAACTTCTACACTACGAAGCTAATGAGCTAGCAATGCAATATATCCTTTTAGGATTACCCAATCCAATCCTTCGAAGTGTTGATGCTCAAAAGACTGCAAAAAAGATGTGGGAACATATTCATCTTCTTATGGAAGGCACTGAACTCAATCAAGAGGATTTGGAATCCAAAATTTACTTGGCTTATGAACACTTCATGATTGAACCAGGAGAGACATTAGAGTCTTATCTGTGGAAAACTAGAAGGGGGGGGGGGGTTGAATAGTTTTACCAATTTAAAACTTTCTTTTAAATATTTAGATCGACTTATGTCAATCTACTTGATTGTTTATGTTGGATGTTGATAGATAGATATATAAACGTATAATGAAAGATAAAGAGTAAGAAGCACATCACCACGACACAAGTATTTATAGTGGTTCGGCTACAAGGACACCTTCCTTGCCCTACTCCACTCCCCGAGTCACCTACTCGAGAGTTCGTAGACACTACACCAACTCCTTATGGCGGAGAAGCCTTCACAACGTCGCTTAACCTTTTTCCGGTACAAAGCTAAATACCGAGTTCTTTCACACCAAGGCGAACCACACCTAACACAACGTCGCCTACCCTTTATACGGTGCTAGGCTAACCACCAAGTTCTTTCACACCTTAGGAGAACTAATCCTTCACAACGTCGCCTACCCTTTATTAGGTACTAGGCTAAGTACCTAGTTCTTTCACACCTTAGGTGAACTACACCTTCACGACATAACACCTAGTCTCAAGGAGATCAACTCCTTGTTACAACACCATCAAGGATATCACCATCCTTGTATATAAACAAATACATATATGTATAACGATGCACCTCATCGATTATACGACCTAGGCATTCTTCCCAAATGCTACTTGATTTGATTCTTTGACATCCTTCACTAATGCCTTTGACACAACGCTTGGCACCCTTCACTAATGCCTTCGTCTTGACACCTTTAGCATCCTTCACTAATGCTTTGACACGGATGATGAGCACCTTTCACTAATGCTTTCATCTTGACACTTTCAACATTCTTCACTAATGCCTTCAACCCAACATCTATGGAGAAAGGAAGAACTATCAACAAGATAACCTTAGTAGTCTTGATGATGACGAAGCATGGCAACTCATGGACTTTGAGCTTGCACGTCTTCAAGAGGTGGTGATCTTTCCTTTAGGAGGAACCTAGTAGATCACACAAAAACAAAAGACAAACTACATAGATCACTTAGATCTGAGGTTAGAGGGTTAGAATACTTTGGGGAAGTTTATATGAAAAGCACACATAGAGAGGAAGAAAAGGCTCTCTATTTATAGAGAAAATTCTCTTCTGTTTCCCCGGATCCCACGGATCCCTACCACAAGGGATCCGGCTAGCACAAAGCTAGGGATCTGTGGTCCGCTCCTCTTTGCCCATGGGTATTTTTGGTTAAGGGTCATGGGTCATGGGTTATGGGTTGATCCATGGTTTTCTTTCTAGATACAATGTACTTGGTTAAGTGGTATATATAAAACCATGGGTTATGGGTCAAAACCATTTGCTAGTATTTACCCTTTTTGTATATACTTTTATTTACCCAATTTAGCATACACTTAGTTTTTACCCATTTTAGTATACTTAGTTTAAGTATATGTTTAACCCAATATGTAAACACTAGTTGTTGTACATATGTATCTAAATCATAAAATCACTTATACTTGTTTTAGTGTTTTATGTGAAAGCGTAAGTGTGTTTAGAAAACTATTAACTCAAACTATTTACGTACTTTATTTGTTTCGTTAAAATGATTTTATATTTGTTATCGACAAAACATTAGAAGATCGTAAAATATAAATAAACGTTTTCACGGCTTATTTGTATTAACATTATCATCATCGATTCTTAGACATCATCAATGACTTGGATAAACACAACATGCTACTTACGGATTGTTTTATGACTATTTGAAGCCCCACCAAAAATAAGTTGACAAAGAAAGGACTATCCGTGGACTTCCTGCCCCACCGTCACTTCCGGAAAATCAACAACTTGCTTTGTGGGCTCAAACTAGTTATCCTCCACAACCCGCTCCTCAACCCACTCCTCAACCAACTGCAACAATTACAACATATGATCCTTCACAGCAACAATCTCAACAAACTCAATTGGCTCCATACAACAACAACAATGATCAAGCACTTTACAGTGAAGCTAATGAGGACTCCGAAGCTTTCGATGCATTGTAACAAGGATTTGTTATGATTGCTAAAGCCTTCGGCCGGTATACAAACAAATCCAACAATCGCATTCACTCCTCATCAAACACAAGGAATCAGGCTGTTGTGAACAATGGAAGTGTTGAAGTTTAAAATCGTGGTTATGGTCGTCAGATGGGAGGAGGTCAAGGGTTTAATGCTATGGGAAGGAATAACATGGGTGCTCCACAACAACAGAGAGCTCAAGTGGTTGAACAGGGGAATGCTCATAATGGGATAAATGGTCTTCGTTGCTACAACTGTAATGAGAAGGGTCACCTGGCTAATGCATGCCCAAAGCCAAGGACTAGAGGCAGTGCTTATCACAAGGAGGCTTTACTTTTGGCTCTTAAGGATGAAGCTGGTGGAACTCTCACGAACAAAGAACAGAGCTTTATGGTAGATGCAGACTCAGATGATGATATGGAGGACTTGCAGGCTAATGCAGCAATGATGTTGATGGCACAAATGCAAGCTCTCCACATGAGTGACACAGGCCCAGTGTATGACACTGATGGCTTGTCTCAGGTACCCGAACAAACCATATTCATCATTGATCTTATATCTCAACCAACACCTGAATTCGACGAGGCTCAGAATGTTCAACATGAGCCGTCCACATCTCATTATAACGATTCTCAACTAGATCCAGTAGTTACATTTGATGATCAAGATGACCTTATGGTTACCTTTGATACTCAAATTGACTCAGTGGTCATACTTGAGGATCTGAATAGTGATCATGTTGTGACTCACGTTGAACATGCTGAACCTTTGCCTAATCCAGGTGTTGACCTCTTACTTAAAGACCAACAATCCCAAATGGATAAATGTCGTTCATTAAATCAGCAATTACACAGTAAAAATGCACTGTTAGCCAGGGATATTGAATGCTTAAAACGACAACTCAATTTTTTCAAAACTCAAGAAAAACGTGAAAAAGGTTTTGAAGTCGCTTTTGCTAAATCACATCAAAACGAAAAATCTTTAGAACGACAGATTCGTGATCTAGCAGCATCGAAGAATGCTTTGTTGTCTCAAATAGAACAACTGACACATGAACATAAAAAACAACTTAACGCTCTTACTTTGGAAACTCAAAAATCCAAGTCTGAGTTATTAACTTGTCAAAAACAGTTCTCTGAGTACAAAAAGCATTCCACGAAATGAATAGATGACTATCTTGAGGAAATTGTCGACTTACAAAACAAAATCAAAGAGTTTCGAACTGTTGTTTATAAACATGGTGAATCAATCTCAACGATTCAAAAGTTTACTTTCAAACCAAATCTAAATGGATATGGACCGAATCTTGCTGATTACAAACCTAAGTTTTCAAACAGAGCATTCAAACCAAATCCTGAAGTTTACAGTGTAGAACATAGAGTTGATGATTCAATTATGAGTGTTGTTGAATATAACCGTCAAGAGGAATTAGATGCAGAAGACGAGAGTCGATCAAAATTAGAAAAAGGTTGTTTATAACAAACCATTTAACTATTCAAAAGCCGTCACTTTCGTTGCACAAAAGGATTTTTCTAACATACCTTGGGTTATCACACCTACTTCTGAGGGTCCCCTTTCCAATAAAGTAGAAATTAATGGTCCTTTACCTTCACTTAGTGAAATTAAACCATTAGCCGAACAATGTAAAGTTATAAATATTTTGAAACATTCATTTCAGACATCAAACTTTGGGAACTTGAAATTGAATTTCATTCTGAAATAAAAATTGAACATTTTCAATCGCCTCTTGCGCGTGCACAAAGAGATATTCTTCAGAAACGAATTTTACCTCATGTTCGAAATTTGAAAAATTGTGCTATATATTGGGAAAGGGATTTTCACAAGGAGCTTAGACTTATGAAAAGAGTTTTCGAACAAACAGAAACATCAATTTCAAATACAAAACGTAAAAAGAAGATGTTACGAAAAGATGTTGATCGACTTTTGGAAGATGTTATCTATGCCGATATCCATAATGTTATGTTGTTGCATTCTTTGTCATATGCATTTGATTATATCTCTGCTGATACTGTTGATTCTGTTGAAATTGTTGAGAATATGCATCAGATCGAGTCTTTAAAAATTGAAAATGAACGACTGTTAAACGAGCTTTCAAATGCAAAACGTCGTCTTCATTGGTGTCAAAACGATTGTCACAATCGTGAACTTGCTTTGCAAAACAAAATCAACCAGTTGCATTCCACAACTTTTAATCCAAAATTTGTGCAACTGGATGATCAAAACGCGTCTTTGAAATGTCAAATCTCAAAATATGAACAAGAACTTGCAAAAGTTAAAAAGGAATATGCTGTCATATTTGATTTACTCAAACAGACTCGTGATGAAGCATCAAACGAACTTGATCATTATCTTGCACACACTAAAGAAGTCATGAATTTTTCTGAAAATCTTTGTTCTGAAAATCAAGATTCGGTGCACACTATCATTAAGTTAAGATAGATGTTAGGAAAGTATGAACAAGTTCATCCTAGCATCATTAAGAAACTTGCACCTGTAACACTTAGCAAACGTGACCCTCGAATTCCTACTGACAAACCACAAGATACTAATGTGTTTCCCTCTACTGAAACGGGAATAGTTGCCTCATTTTCCCAACGTCCGCACTTCATAGCCTAGGAGCAATACTGTAACATATTGGATTTCAAAAACACATAACAAACAATATATGGGTCGAATACTATGATGAGTTTAGAGAGAGAAAGCAGGATGGGAGCCTTTTTAGAGAGAGAAAGTGAAAGAAAACATAGAAGGTTAGATTGAGTGAAAGGTCCAACCCTCTACCTTGGGAGGTAGAGGGTATTTATAGTTACATACAACACGTCCTCCTACGGACTGTGGATCAGGCATACAGTGGGTAAAGACCCGTCCTTCCTCCACGGTGTTTCACTAAGCTAAAAACTAAACTAATAAACAGTAAATAACAATATGTCTACGAGCTAACTTGTGATAGTCTATATTTGGGGTGACCGACACTTCACTATGGAATTTCCAATTCCTAACAATCTCCTCCAAAGGGAGGTCACCCCATGTTTTACATTTCGAATCCTAGCATTCTATTTAATCTTCAGTCTTGAGCTCGTAGACATTAATTCTTCACTTCCGCAATCTTTGTGCTTTAGCAGTGACTCTTCATTGTCCGATTATTTTTGTACTTTTAGTGGAGGCCTTTAACTGATCCACATCTTTGATGATCTTCGATATTTCTTTGAGATCATCAGCCACAGTAAATCTTTGGATCACCCTTTATTGTGTTGCCATCATGTGATGTTGTGACTTTTGGACCGACATGCTCACACTTTCTGGATCATGACATCTTTCCATTAGAGTAGCGGAAGCTTTTACTGGTTCAAGATATTTGCAGCAGCGTAGCAGAAGCATAGTATAAAAATATCAAAGCCAGTAGATGAAGATATGCACATATCATGATTTCTTTAGAAGTGAATGTAATGTGTGTGCATGCGGCTACGGATTGACTCCTCAATTCTGATCAGCTGCAACCGTCCAAATGTACCTGCAAACAACAGTTAGCAATAAAACATACGAAAGTGTCTTTGATCACTTTCGTTGAATTGAGGTACACGGCCCACGGTTCCCCATTGATCAGTACAAGTACTGCCTATGATCAGGTATAATTCCGAAGAATCTCCTTGACAGGGTTTCGCAGCTGTTCTAACTGTTCTCAAACCGGAACGTCTCAAAGAAGACAACACGGAGTGAGTGAACCAGCAAATTGAGATTTACTGAATGATTCAAAATGATTTGAAAACAATCGCGTATTGCATGAAGAAAGAGTTTTTCAATACGACGAAAGTTTTATAAGAAAAATCAATTTTCAATCATAAATACCCTTTTAACTTTGAAAGATAAATACACAGTCGATGTGCTAGAGAAAAGAATTGTTGAGCACAACGACCGGTTTTTCAAAGGTATCTGTCAATCCATTTCCTGGACCAAGGTATGATATATTGGATATCTATATAAGGCATTCTCCGGATAATTCAAATTGAAGCAATTGGAGCATGCATGAAGGAGTCAGGTGCTTCTTCTATTCTTTTTCCTGGCGCAGCTGGGCCATCCTGGACTTGAACCAGAGACCTCGCCCGTGAAGTAAATCATCGCACCTATGGTCCAACCAAACCAGAAAAGAAGAGCTTTCCCCACCCATGAGTAAATATTTCATAGTAGCCTCATTAGACCGTACATCTTTCTTGGTATATCCAGATAATAGGTAGGAGCATAAACTGAAACATTCTGGAGCTACAAAGATAGTTATTAAATCGTTAGCACCGCATAACTATCTGGTTTCCTTCATCAACCCCCGAATAATTTGATTCAAGAATGAATCGCCCCATTGTTTCTATCCAGTTGTCACAAGCTTGATCTTTTGCAAGATCTCACATGTCACCCACCAAGAGCTTGTTTGATGTTGGCTCTAGAAGGATTTCCATCTTCATAGTGAATATTTTTACATATCACTCGGATGTTCTGGCAATACCACAAGGATAATGAGTAGGACTCTCAATATATACTTACTTTCCACATTGTGTGAAACAGAAAGTCATCATTAATTTTGTGTCATAACGATATATTGTGGATGATCTCTTAGCTCTAGACTCAATAGTGCTCATTTGGTTCCTATGCCGGAGACTAGAGAGAGGGTCTCCTTCTTCAATATCAACAATCTCTAAGAGAGAGTCGATAGATAATGTCGGTTCCCCGTGAGAATGAAACAAGCCCTTTTAAGAGGAAATTGAGTGGCTTGGGAAGTTTAGTGCAGTGCATCACTGGGTCCATGATGTCTTGTCTTCAATACCAGTGTTACCTTAGTAACCACCAGTAGCATATGAATTGAACCCGGTTTCTGCCCTAATGTTGAATTATTAGAGGGCTATTTCTTTTCACCCTTTTCTCATTTAATTTCTTTTTCATTCTTCAACCCCTTCATTGCTTACTGAGACTTCATAACTAGAACCTTGTTGGGTTTATTCCAGTACTAGCTCTGTCTCAGTCGGCACTCTTCCCATATCTCATTTTTCTCCTTTTTTTCATCATACCTAAGGACTCTACACTATCTAGTGGATTGTCCCTGTGTAGATCCCTCCGGTTCTGGCGGATCATGGGAACTAATACCTAACCTAACCATCCTTATAACACCATGCATAAAATAAATTGGTCGGTCTTTTGGTATTGTTCATTCCTTCTCGAAACCAATTGAAAAATCATTTGGAAAAACAATCAAGGTACTTGTGATGCGAGACCAAAGCATTTTGTACCTTAATAGTTTTGATCATTTAGAAATGCTCCCCCTCAACATGCGCATATGATATTAAAATTGTTTAGCACATGGAGGCAAGAGTTCTTTGAATAATTTCTTGATCACAATTTTCGTAGAAAAAGCCATTGGATTTTCTTGGTAAATTCTCCCCCTCAATATGTGCATAGGATATTTGAAATCATTTTATCACATAGAGGAAAGAGTTCTTTTGAAGCACATCCACGATCACAAAAGCCATTAAGAAAACCATTTCAAACTCAATCAAGGTACATATGATAAAACGTTGAAACCTTTGTACCTTGATAGTTTAATTTCTTTAGAAATGCTCCCCCTTAATATGTGCTTCGAGATTCGAAAGCGTTTTAGCACATATGGGAGAGATGCCTGCACATTGAGTCAAACGATCACTTGTTATCAGATTTCATATTTAAATCACATTTTCTCCCCCGATCAAAAATATCAAATCCTTTGAGATTTTGGATCCCAAGTGATTTAAATAGGTTTAGAAAACATGGGAGAAAACTGTGTTCAAATTAATTTAATTCTGATAGTGGAACAGATTTAGACATTAAAAGATTGTTAGTGTCAGGTATGATAATTTTTTAAGAGATCTTTTAGGTAAAATAAAACATTTTCACAATCAAACAAGAACATAAAAAAATTTCATTTTGAAAGACCTTTGATCTTTGAAGAAAATCATACCATGACATAACATTAAATCTTTAGATCACCACTTATTTTTGTACAAACGGACTTTTATGAAGAAATATCGATTGAAAATATTTTATTATAAATCACTCTCCCCCTCAATCGATGACCATAGTCGATGATTGAGTGACTTAAGTTTTGATAAAATGAAGTCCGGTGATTTTCGAAATTAAGACCAATTTATTTTCAAAACCAATATTTTTCCATTTTTCAAAACAATTTATTCAAATTTTTTTAAATTGTTTAAAAATGGTATCCTGCACAAAGATACGTTAGGTGGTTGAGAAGCTTATGTTGTTGCTGAAGGGCTTGGAAGAAAAACCGTCTACAGATGCAGTGAGACTTCTTACGTTGCATTTTAATGCCAACTGAGGTCAAATTAAGCTCCGTTTCTTCATTTGCTGATGAAGAAAACCATCTGCTGATGCAGTGAGACCTCTTACGTTGCATTTTTCCATGCCAACTCTCCATAGAAGTCCAATTAAGCTCCGTTTCTTCATTTGTCAACCCAAGATATAGTTACCCTTTCCTTTCGGCATCCAATGATATTCATTTGTGGGATCCGGATCGGGAACATTCTTTTAAACCATCTATCTGCATACGTTAGTGGACATACAAACAGATATATGGTGGTCGACATCACTCAAACAGCAATCGACTAATAAAAGTCAATGCAACATATCAATCAGATCATATCAGGCATGAGAATAATGTGTTTATCAAGCTATAGTCATCTAATCCTAACAATCATATCCTAGATTCCTAGTCCTTCAACATAGGTAAACATCTTTTTCAGTTAAGCACGTAGGATAATTAGATAAGTCCGTTAGATGATATAGATTTGAAAACATTCTCCCCCTCAATCAATGACTCATTTTATAAAAGGTTTAAAAGCGCTGAAGTCATTGATTGAGTTTTCAACTTATACTAAAACTCTGAATCTGATAGATTTTTAAGTAACTCATTTTCCACCATTTTGTTCAAACAAATATTTTTCTGAAGAATTTTAGACGGAAAAATATTTGAGTATGAACAGCAGTCCTTCGACATACTTTCCTCATTATGTTTTAGGATAAGTGCACAAAATATTTAAAAATTGGTTTAGCGCAGCACTTTCCTTTCTTGAAGAGCGGGTTGCTATCTGAAATAATAGCAAACCATTGTTTTAAGCACATGTTACAGTCTGAAGTAACTGCAAGCCATATTTTGAGACATGTTTTGAAAAAAATATTTACACCTCCTGCTCGAACTTCATCTAAAGTCCCGTGCCATTATTGAATGACATTTCTAAGACCGTAGATGTTATCGATACCAGAAGACATGTCATGAGAAAACATATTTTTGGTATTTTTCAATTTTCTGATTTTTATGGGTTTTTGTAGGTTTTATATTTTTCTGTTTTCTTTTTCTTGGTTTTATAATTTTGTATTTTGTTTTAGATAAATATTTACAGATAGAATGGATGATATAGTTTAAGAAGATGATGATACGAGTACCGATAGAAGTTATCATCTCTTAAACTTTCACCACCAAAGCTTTCGAGGCTCTTGAATCATCGACAGAACTTGAGCCTTCAAAGAGTGAATCTTTGGTAGCTACCCCCAAACCGAAAATCCACGTAAAAAGACCATTTCCCCCAAGAAGAAGAAGTGAAGCAAATAGTCTAATTGTATGAAGCTTCAAGAACCCGAAGAAGACGATAACACCGAAGTAACAAGTTAACACGGATCATTTCTGTGGTTATCAAACCCGAAATAAATGATTAATCCCGATCACATGAACTTGTTGTACGTCCCCGATATACACATAACTCTTCGAGTTTGAGCTGTTGTCAATTCAGGAGAACAATATATCAACACCTTAATTTCACCAAATGCACTCCAGTTATCTAACATATAACCAATCAGCCCATAACGTACACATGTACCAAACAAGAGAAGAGACAACGACATCACAATAATTGGTTGAATCACTGATCTTCTCAGCGGATGTTAACTTCGGAATAACTGATTAAGCTCGATCATGTGAATATGTTGTGCGACCCAGATGTACACATATCTCTCCCTTGATGGTTGCGATCTCATCGGAATCATCATTACATTGTGTACATGAAGCACTAACCGGAAGCACTTTACCATTAATCATATCGAAGATGTCGAAAAGCAATTTCATCTCACGTTCCAAATATTCTTCTCATATTTCTTCCTACTGAAGGCTAAGATAGCACATACCAAAAGTATCCAGAGACCACTTCCCCCCAAATGGTTGGAATAATACATCCTTCCCCCAAATAGTTGGAATAATATATCAAAGGCTATGAGTAAACACTTAGTATCTCTATAGTTATGACCTTTTTCTTTCCCGGGGATTACTTCAATAGAGAAGAAGTATTAGGTTCATCATGTGTACTCGTTGTGTATTTAGATGTATGTCTCCTTCCCCCTTGTTGGTTTTGATGCCTCAAAATCAGCAACACATTATACATACCAAATATTATTGAAATAGAGAAGAACACAAATTAGCTCAAATGAATCCTGTGAGAATCAACTGCTACAGAAACTCTCCCTCACTATCTTTACCAACCCATATGTAGACAATTTAAGTGACCACTGAAGAAGAAAAACCCGATATACCAAACTTGAAACTGAAGTCGAATTCCGCACATTTGTATCTTAAGCTTGCACTTAAAGATGGAAGAACGGTGTCGAGAATTTATGCTCCAAGCAAATCTATAAGTACTCAATACTCAAACAAAGTATGAGACATGAACACCTCTTGAGATTATCCACATCGTTGGTCTTTAACCATCCACCCCGACTACTGGTAACTAGATAAACCAAGTCTTTAACTCAAATTCTTAAGCCCGAGCAAGTTATCAAATAAGAACACGCCTTTGTGAAGGTCAACTTCAATCTCAAATAAGTGATAAATGATTAACTTCGAAGTAATCAACTTGTGTCAAATGTCCAACACGTTTATAAATATACAACCGGAGGTACATTGACCCACTGAATGAACCGAAACAAATGATTCCTCAACATCAATGCATTCTTCCTAAAAGTATACATGTAGAGACTGATCTGGAAGATTCACCAATAACTTCGAGCGGATGAGGTAGTCATTTTTCTTGAAGTTCATGTGGTTAATTTATAGCGTGCATGTTGAGAGAAATAATAATCCGTGAAGTTTTGGCAAAGGAATACCAAAGAGCGGATCATTATTCATGAGTGCAACTGCAATATTATGATAGTCATTATCAACGCCTTGAGGAATAATTAGAGATTGGGCTTCTTGAGTAGTCTGAGTTGTACTTCTTAGATGATCAACATTTTTTAGCGGTTGAAAATACTCATCAAACATATCTTGAAACAATGAATCCCAGTTATCCATAGAAGTGAAGCATTAGGCATTGAAGGAGAGTCATATGACCATAATTCAAGCATCCATCAACATGTAGTATATGCACTCTTCTCCCCCTTAAAAATTGCATCCGAAGTTGCCATTTTTTATTAGAACAAGGGAATAAGAATAGACCCCAATGAATGTAGATCCACTTGAGGGGTGAAAGAGCGTGGAAAAACATGAAGCATGTTGATGAACAATGTAGATGAGAATGGTCATGCACATGAAGATTTCTCTTCTTTTGAAGATAAAGCGCACTGAAGCGTACACCTTTCTTTTCTTTCAAGAACGGGGCCTAAAGTGTTATCTGCAGACGCCATAATGGTGAAGTACGAGGCCTGAACTGATGTGAACAGACGTCATAGCCGATTGAATATCAATGTTGAGTAACTTGAACCCGTGAGTTATGAGATATCAATCCTTTTTGTTATCCATACTTTAAGCCAGTCCGTGTATTAAAGGATCGAAGTATCTGCAACTGAGTAAGGACTACCTGCACTAATATTAAAAACTTGATTGCATATATTTTGGTTAGTGATATCAGTATCCAAACCCTTTGGGTTTTCACGGTCAACTTTGAGATTGCCATTGGTAAACATCTTTCCTGTAGGTATCCACCTAAGTCCAGCATCCTTAAAAAATCTACCAGATGGTATCCACTTATGGCAAGGTCTAGGATTTTTAGGCTTCTTATGCATAGTGGAAGACTTATCCTTATTCCTAGTTTCCAAAGATTTTGTAGTTGGTAACCATCTAGGCGAAGCTTTTGGTTTCATTTGCTTCATATGAACTGTGGATGACTTAGTGTAAATCCTAGACTTAACAGGTTGTACCATTGCATGAGCATTTACTTTCTTCAGGGATTTTGTGAAACATTTTGTGAAACAGGTTGTACCATTAAAGATACATTTCAGACACTTTGAGCAAACAGATTGTTCGGATTCAGAAATAGATCTAGATTTCTTAGAGTGATCTGCTATGGGAATAGTTTTAATCGAAACGCAACTACTCTTAGATGTAAGCTAATCCCTAGTCTTTAGATTAGTGTTCCTAGGTAATGGTTTAGAACTACTAGCAGTGCCTTGAAATCTCGAAGAATTCATCACCCTAGGTCTTGCACCTAAAATTTCGTCTTTGCGATTCAGTGCCTTCTTTCTAGCCATTTCTAGATAAAAGTTCATATACAAGTCATTCATATCAATTTTCCTAGGCAAGTGATGTGAAGTGACTGGTTTTGTCAAAACTTGTTTCGCATCTACTTGGGAGGCAAACCGTGTTTTTGAACATTTTGGTCGTTCAGATCTAAACGCATTCGGTTTTCTAATAACTGGTTTCCCCAAGATTGATGGTTTTGCAAACTTAGTGTTCACACTATTCCCTGTTGTTTTTTTGAGCTCATTTTTTAAAGCAATAATAGCGAAACTCTTTTCCTGAAGTTGAGCTTTGAGATCATCAATTTTTGCTATCAAATAGTTTATTTGTTCTATTGACTTAGTTCTAGATTCTTTGACAGAGTCACTTAGTTCTATGTGATGCTTTCTCAAAGACTCATTTTCCTTTAGTGATTTGGCCACATAAACCGCAAATTCATCATTTCTCATTTGAATATCATCAATAGTATTAACATCAGAATTACTTGTAACCAAATTACTTTTCACATGCATATTAGAAATATGTTTCTTCAAATTGTTGATAGTTGAGATTTTGTCTTGAAGCTGAGCTTTCAAAGTGGTAATTTAAAAAAGTTCATGGAATTCTGGAAGTTCCGGATTTTTACATGGTTTGTTAAGTTGAAAACTTTCTTCTTTACTCTGTATCGCAATTTCAAGTGAAATGCAATGTTTTTCAAGTTTTGAGAATTTGTTTGAAAGTTCATCAAAAGCCTTTTTATCAACCATATCATATGTTTTGAAATTATTAGATTCAGCCTCAACCAAGGAACATATATCAGAATCATGTTCAGCATTAAGATCAGTATGTTTAGGTACATTAGCAGATGCACTATGTTGAACAGTTAAGGGTACCTCATCACCTGAAAGCTGTTCATTTATTTGTCTGATGTCTGCATCCACATCATGTGTAACATGAGTTACTAAACAATTTGTTGCACCATTCTTTGTTGTCTCTGTTATTCTGCATTCAGCAACACCCGATTCTTCAACTGATACATTACCCAACTCATCACAACTTTCTGTCAACTGCACCAGACTCTTATCTATTATTTCATCTTTCTGAGTAACTTCCTCAATATACTTCTCCACTTTCTCCATGAGATGGATAAGTGTCTCTATGAACACGCCAATTTCCATTCCTGTGTGTTTCTTGAAAGACATTTCAGTCATGTCTTGATCATAATCTGATGTAAATTCCCCACTGATGAATGACTGAAATTGGTTGTGGATCACTTGTAGTGCATCACTGGAACTATCCTTTTGAACCTTTTCTTTATCAAGTTGTTGTTCCAATTGTCCTAAGTTCAATAGTAATGTTCCCGTTAATGTGGATAAATCTTGATGGAAAGGGCATTACATGTTCGTTCCATTCCAATCGGTGTGAGTAACATGAGGTGTGAGTGAAGTTGATGATAAGGTTCAATGCTACTTTCCTTTTGCATGGCATTCTGTAGTCTAAACATGTGCAATTCTCTCTCTTCAAACTCTGAACACGAAGAACTGACATCTTCATTGTTTAATTCAAGCATCTTTAATCATTCAGTGTAGCATAAATTATCATTGTTGTCCATAGCATCATACAATTTAAGTACTTCTGAAATCATTGAATCAGGAGTGTAAGACATGATGTTGATGTATACACGGAATTTTACAAGTCTGTGATTTAAACCGATAAATAGAATCTTTCGCGGGATTTTACTAAAATCAAGACCAAACCGTTAAGCAATGACCAATGGAATGTGTTAAGATGACTGATGGATCGACACAGTGATAGACAATTGTGTGTTAGAGCATATGATTGTTTGTAGGATTAGCAGAGATGTTGTTCGGTTGAGATTTGGATTGGTTTATGCCCGTTTATAAAGAGAAATTTAGGTCAAAAAACCTAAAAACCTGAATAACCTCGTTCTCACGGTCGTTTTGATGGGTAGAACGCTGAAAACGGAGTTACGGTTCAAAAGTTATGGTTGTTTGAAGTTTTGTCGGGAAAAGTCAACAAGTCGCTAGCAAGACAAGTCGCTAGAGTAACCAAGTCGCTATGAACCAAGTCGCTAAACACAATTCGCTAAAGCAACAAGTCGCTACACAGTCAAGTCGCTAAAGAGCAACTCGCTAAGGTCCAAGTTGCTAACACCAAGTCGCTAAGAATACTAAGTACAAGTCGCTAACAAAATTGAAAGCAAGTCGCTAACTTCACCAAGTCGCTAGCCGTAGTGGAGAATCCACTAAGTTGTACTGTTTGTCGGCTTGTCTCAATAAACAAGTCGCTAGGACCAAATCGCTAACAATTAACACTACAACTCGCTACCTTTTACTGAAGCAAGTCGCTACGATGAAAAATACTACGAGAACCAAGTCGCTAGCAAGAATAACTTCAAAAACACACTTCTCAATACAAAAAAAGCTCAACCACAGTGATTCAAGCTTTCCAAATCAAAACCCAAGCACATACAATGATTCTAAACACAAAAGTACAATCAAAATCCAAACTTTAACACTAGAAATGATCCAAATGATGCAAATACCACTAAAAGTTTTCAAACCCAAAAACCATATAAAACCACTAGAAATCCGAGAACATGTAACAGAGATGATCAAACCATGGCTCTGATACCAATTGTAACATATTGGATTTCATAAACACATAACAAACAATATATGGGTCGAATACTATGATGAGTTTGGAGAGAGAAAGTAGGATGGGAGCCTTTCTAGAGAGAGAAAGTGAAAGAAAACATAGAAGGTTAGATTGAGTGAAAGGTCCAACCCTCTACCTTGGGAGGTAGAGGGTATTTATAGTTACATACTACACGTCCTCCTACGGACTGTGGATCAGGCATACAGTGGGTAAAGACCCGTCCTTCCTCCACGGTATTTCACTAAGCTAAAAACTAAACTAATAAACAGTAAATAACGATATGTCTACGAGCTAACTTGTGCTAGTCTATATTTGGGGTGACCGACACTTCACTATGGAATTTCCAATTCCTAACAAATACAAGGAAGAATAGGAAGTTGCGACCTAAGAAAAGAACAATAAAGAATGCTGAAGTAGAAGAACACCCTAGGACTTTGAATAAGACCCATGTTGCACCCACTTTAGATATTGCGTCTGACAAATGTAATGGAAAAAGTGTTGTAACGAATGTTGAACCTTTAAGTACTTTTGATATTCAGTCTGAAGCTTCTTGTGTTATTTTTCGTAAAAGTATGCTTTCTGATTGTCATGATAAATATGTTGCTAAAGCTATCTTGTCTCGTTTAAGGAATCCTAAGAAACGGAATACCTCTAGGCCCACTAATGCTTCTAATTTTGTGCTTGGTAAACCGCCCTCTTTCGATTCTAAGAAACGCATTGATATCCCTGTAGCTCCACTCACACCTCCAAGGAATGTAGTACCACCTAGTGCATTCACTAAGACTAATGCAAAGACTAGTTGGAGATGGCAGAAATGGATACATAATACACTAGGATTTAAATGGATACCTAAAATCATTGATGTGTGTATTTCAACTATAACTGCTTCGGAACCCTCTAACTATTCGGGTTCCACATCTACTTCTATTCCATCTGTGTCGTCTGTGTTGAATGCAGGTGATATAGATCATTCTCTGGGTTGTTGATAGCGGATGTTCCCGAAACATGACAGGCAATCTTAAACTGTTATCAAACTTTATTGCAAAGTTCATTGGCACTGTCAGATTCGGGAATGATCACTTCGCAGCTATCATGGGCTACGGAGATTATATCGATGGAAACATCGAAATTAGCAGGGTTTATTATGTGGAAGGCCTTGGTCACAATCTCTTTTCAGTCGGTCAATTATGTGATGGAGATTTAGAAGTTGCTTTTAGGGATAAAACTTGTTTCATTCGTGATCTACAAGGAAATGATCTTATGTCTGGTCAACGTACATCAAGTCTTTACACAATCTCAATGCAAGACATGATTGCTTCATCTCCCATATGTCTACTCTCTAAGGCTACATCTACAAAATCCTGGCTATGGCACCGTCGTCTCTCACATCTAAACTTTCAAACCATAACCAACCTTGCTCGATATAAATTAGTTGGAGGTATCCCAAGATTTTGGTATTCTAAAGATCACCTATGCTCAGCTTGTGAACAAGGGAAAAGCACTAGTGCTCATTTTCCTTCAAAAAGGTGGAACACAGCTCACAGCATGTGCTTCATCTTCTTCACATGGATTTGTGTGGCCCGATGCGCGTGCAGACGATTAATGGCAAACGCTACATCTTGGTAATTGTAGATGAATACTCAAGATGGACTTGGGTTTACTTTCTTCGAAGTAAAGATCAAGCTCCAAAGATGATCATCACCTTTCTCACGAAAATTCAAGTTCAGCTCCGGAACACCGTCAGACAAGTTCGAACAGACAAAGGAACTGAATTTGTAAATCAAACTCTTCGTGAATTTTATGAGAAAGTGGGAATTGAGCATCAAACATCTATTGCACGTACACCAGAACAAAATGGAGTTGTTGAAAGACGAAACCGCACGTTAGTGGAAGCTGCAAGAACGATGTTACTTAATGCTAAACTTCCGGATTACTTATGGGCTGAAGCTGTGTCAACTGCATGCTACACTCAGAATCGATCAATGATTACCAAGCGCCACAACAAAACACCTTATGAGCTTATCCACAACCATAAACCGAACCTCAAACACTTTCATGTATTTGGATCCCTCTGTTATCCGAATAATGATCGTGATGACTTTGGTAAGCTCAAAGACAAAGCTGACATTGGAGTCTTTATAGGATATTGTGAAAATTCTAAAGGTTACCGGATCTGGAATTGTCGTACAAAGCAGGTTATGGAAACGATTCATGCAAATTTTGATGAGCTTACAGAAATGGCTTCTGAGTATAACAGCTTGGAACCCGGTCACAACCATTTAAACTTCCCCCAAACCCCATCATCAGCTGAATTAAGCCCCCAGCTTACTCGTCAACAAATGGAAAAGCTATTTGCTCCTCTGTTTAGTGATGGTATTGATGAACGTGCTCCAGTTGTACCCAATGTTTCCGCTGCTCAACCTGATACTATTCTAATACCTGATACACCAACTACAAAAACTACTATTGAAGAAGCACCACCAGTTGACTCTACAACAATAGTTGAACAAACTGCTTCCAACGACGATGAACCAGCTGATGATGTTCTAAACAATAAAGTACCCCCACCTACAGATTTTGATCCAAATGCGCTCTTTAACCCGTTTTCTAATGAAACTGCTACACCTGATGTCGCAGAATCATCTACAAGCCATTTGAATCCTCAAAATATGCACAATGTATACCAACATCAACCCTTGACACATCGTTGGACAAAAGACCATCCTCTTGAGAATATTATTGGTAACCCGAATCAACCAGTCGTAAAGAGACAACGTCTTCACACAGATGGTGAACATTACATTTATGCACTCACTGTCTGCCAATCTGAACCTAAAAACATTAAAGATGCAATGACAAAAGACACCTGGATTGAATCCATGCAAAAAGAACTCAATCAGTTTAAACGTCTTGAAGTATGGGAATTGGTTGAAAGACCAACAAGGGTCTATGTCATTGGTCTCAATTGGATTTGGAAAAACATATAGGATGCTGAAGGGAACGTAATCAGAAACAAGTCACGTCTGGTGGCTAAGGGTTATAGACAGGAAGAGGGTATTGACTTTGAAGAATCATCCGCTCTGGTTACACGTCTTGAGGCTGTTCGGATATTTCTGGCGTTCGCGGCTCATATGAATATAACGGTCTTTCAGATGGACGTCAAAACTGCTTTTCTGAATGGTCAACTGAAAGAAACAGTCTATGTCAGCCAGCCAGAAGGATTCGTTGATCCAGAGTTCCTGAACCACGTCTACAAACTAAACAAAGCTCTGTACGGTCTCAAACAAGCTCCAAGGGCGTGGTACAATAAGTTATCATCCTTCCTCATTGCCAATAAATTCACCAAAGGTTCGGTCGATCCTACACTTTTCATACAATATCACGGGGGTCACATATTAATCGTTTAAATTTATGTGGATGACATTATTTTTGGGTCAACACACTTAAAATACTCAAATGTTTTTGCAAAACTAATGACAAAACATTTTGAAATGTCAATGATGGGTGAACTCACATTCTTTCTCGGAATGCAAGTTCATCAATCACCCCGTGGTATTTTCTTAAGTCAGTCCAAATATGCCCTTGAACTTCTAAACAAATTTGGAATGCAAAACTGTGACACCTATGCCACACCAATGGCTCATACCAAGAAGCTAGAAACTGATTTACATGGGAAATTGGTGGACCATACCAAATACCGTAGCATCATTGGGTCTCTCATGTATCTAACAGCTAGCAGGCCTGATATTGTGTTTCCCGTATATCTTTGCTCCCGTTATCAGTCGAGACCAACTGAAACTCACCTCTCTGAGGCTAAAAGAATCCTCCGATACATCAAGAGAACCATTAACTTGGGGATCTGGTATCTGAAGGATTCTGGTTTTGAACTAATAGCTTTTTCAGACGCTGATCACGCAGGATGCTTAGACTCACAGAAAAGTAATTCAGGAGCATTACAATTTCTTGGTGATAAACTGGCGTCATGGCAATCGAAGAAGCAGGATTGTACGTCGCTGTCCTCAACAGAAGCAGAATATGTAGCCATGTCGGCGTGTTGTGCTCAAGTCATTTGGATGCGAACACAACTCAAATACTATCGTTACGTATTTGACAAAATCCCGATGTACTGCGACAATCGAAGTGCTATTGCCATCTCATGTAACTCTGTTCAACATTCCAAATCAAAGCACATCGATCTTCGATATCATTTCATCAAGGAGCACGTGGAAAAGGGTACTGTTGAATTATACTTTGTGGGTACTGAATACCAATTGGCAGATCTCCTCACCAAAGCCTTGGGTCCTGCTAGGTTTAATGAGTTGGTCCACCGGATTGGTATGTGGTGTTTGACTCCAGAGGAACTGGATGAACTTTTAAAACATTATTAAAACCAGTCAAACACCAAAACCTCTTTTGTAAATATTTTTTTCAAAAATGAAATACAAAATTATAAAATCTGATAAAACAACAAAAATATTCTTCTATCTATATTTCTTTTAACATGGCAAGTACAAATCTTCCTTCAACACTATAATCTTTCAAAATTCAGTATTTTTTTGATCAAGTGTTGAGGGGGAGAAAGCAAATATTTTTCGGTTTCATAAAACCTTGTACTTCCATGTTACCTCATCCCGGTTGTTTCTTTAAGAATGGTGGTCACATTTCTGGTTTACTGACACTCGGACTAAAATTTATAAAATTTCTTTATTTCTTAAGTCGAGGGGGAGTGTCATCATGTTTTTTCCAAATATCTCTCGTTTGGTAACCAAAATGGAAGTTATGTACATTGGATATAAATGGTAAAGGTGCAGGGACTAAATGTGTCAAAAGATCAAAGTATTTTTTAACAAAAATACCTCACCTAACCACATTAACTCTTCACATTTATTTCTTACACCTACCAAATCCTACGCATAAAAATCATCCGGCTAATCCGTGTTTTTGATCTCAAATCTGTAAGTGTTTTATCAATCTATGTGTTAAAACAAACAAGGGTTTTGATTAGTTTGAAAATCCAACGGTTAAAATTCGTGTTTGAGTGATTTTATGTTCTACGCGTAAGCTATGAACACAAAGTCTACATTTTTGTGCTTGTGATGTTAAAAACGATGTTAAAATGCTCAAATATTAATACCATAAACGTTTTTAACATACAAATCCACCCAGAAACATGAATTGTACGTTTTTCAAATTAGGGTTCATACGCGTAAGATTGGGGATTTTCAATTGAGAATGTTTTTGGATAAAAAGATAGTTGAGTGATGTTGTTTACAAGTTGAATTGACCATATCCATGCTTAGAATTTACCCAGAAACACTAATTGCATGAAAATTGAAGATTAGGGTTTATGTTCATAAGTGTTTGGGTATTTTTGATTCGCTTAGATTTTGATGTTAAAACTTGGATAGAACAACTCATTAGGCTTCTTAGACTTACCAGAAAAAGTTTTGTGCAATTCCTATGGATAGAACGCTTACTCGTAGAAATTAAGCTTTAGGGTTTAAGTTTACCCGTAACCTGTTTCTACGCATAACTGCTTGAAAGTGTTTCCATGATTAGATCTGAAAAGGAATGTATGTTGATGATAATATTGGTGTTATGATGTGTTTATTTTAGGTTTCTACGCGTGTATAACTCAGAATCAAGGTTACTTGAACATCTACGCATAAGGATCACCTTACGCGTAGAATGTTATGTGTAAGAGTAATCTTACGCGTAACCTTTACGCGTAAGGTTCTACAATGGGGACTACGCGTATCCTGTGAAGGATATACGTAAATAGTATTCTCTACGCATAAGGTTCACTCTTACGAGTAAGCTTTACGCGTAAGGTTCCATATACCCTTACGCGTAAGCTTTACGCCTAAGGCCCTATTTTCCTACGCGTAATATTTCTTACGCGTAAGTCAAGAACCTACGCATAAGCTTATGCTTACGCGTATACCACTCTTGTTTGTGCATAAGCTTGTAACATCTACGCCTAAGGCTAGTTTTAACATTAATTATGAATTGTTACGTGTGCAAACTTGTAAATAAATAAATCATAACATCACGAAACCAATAATGTCACTAATAAGCTTAAACGTGTAATAAGTTGTGAAAAATAAGTGAAAACTTGGACTTTAAAACTCAAAGTTAATCAACTCACGAAACTTCTCACGACGTCTTTGGACTATTGGACTAACAAGTGACATTAGACTCGTAACAATCATCGACATATCACATTCGATAAATAGACAATATAATCAACTGTTGACTAACGTAATGTCTTTCGATATGTTGGTTCTTTTGGATAAATATCTTTCAGATCACGACATGGACGCTCAAATGCAAAATGTGGATGCACCAAACGTTCTCACTGTTGAAGATATCTTCCCTCATGGTTATCCAATGAAGATAGGAAAGAATAACCTTCGTGTTGATTTTGATAGTCTCACCTGCTCAGAGTCTTCTTGTCTGATTGCTGTGGACATTCTGAAAAATCACCCCTATCAAAACATGCTCACCAACTCTGCTACAGTGCCGGAGATCTACATTCACCAATTCTGACATACAATGCAAAAGATCAAAGGTCAAAATGTTGTGACAGTGACGCTCAACCACAAACAAGTCACCATCACACCAGCAGACTTAAGGGCTATTCTTCTCATTCCTGTCATCGAGCCAAATGAATACAATGCCACACCAACTGAAGAGGCCGTTCTGCAATTCATGATCGACATTGGTTATGACGAAGCTACAGGAGTAATCACAAAGCATTCATACGTGGATCTTAAGAATATTCCCCAACCATGAAGAACCCTCTACATCATCATTACCAAATCCGTTTCTGGACGTGATAGTGGTTATGAGCATCCCAAGCTCATGGAACTACAGATCTTTTGGGCATTGGTCAACATGAAACACATTGAAGTTGAAGCTCTGATATGGGACGACATGATGTCTTTCCTCAAAAAGCTTGGCTCCAAGATCCCATATATCAGATACACCAAATTGTTGATCCAAAGAGCTCTAGGGTATAATCATGACATCCATTTGAGACTCAATGACCCCAACAATCACTTTGCGTTGTATGAGTCCACACTCACCGTCAGATTTAAGGACTCGACAACAAAGAAACAAGGTGCAGTGTTGCCATGTCATCTTCTCACTGAAGACATCAAACAACTGTATTCATACAAAAGATATCTGGTAGCAGTTGATGAAGGCAAAGTAGGTTTTCTTGATGAAAAGTCCTCTGGTACACCTACAAGGAAAACCATGAGAGGCAGTGCAGGGAGTGTTACAAGCACTGAGAGTCAGAAAAAGTTTCCTAAGAGGTCACATACTCTCAAAAGGAAAGTTCCCTCTAAGGAAGCCATCCCAATTCCCAAGCCTGAACCGCAACAAAAGCTATTGGATGAAAGCTCTGAGAATACTGAATCAGACGAAGAGGTCTTCTACTCTGAAACTCCAACCGATGACACACAAACAGTAGCAAAACCTCCCAGTCCAAAAGCTGATAAAGGAAAAGGGAAAACTCCTGTGCTTGAGCATGATAAGGAAAGTTCTGAAGAAGAACCATTTGACGAAGAAAAAGACTATCAAAAGAAGTTGAAGAACCTTAGACTCAAATATCTTGTCGATGAATTCGTGCTGGATCAAACTCGTGGCCCCGGAGGGTCAAGTGGTGGAACGCAAGCCACACCAGTTTCCGATGCGGTTAATCAACCTGATAAGGAAACTAGTACCACCACCCACGAACAACAACAAAGGCAGATAGAGGATTCCATCAACTATGACATAGAGGAACCAGACATGGAAAAGACTGAGAAAACTCCTGGTGATGATACTAAGGCTGATGAAACGGCTAAGTCTGGAAATGATAAAGATCTTGATTATGATAATTTTCTTCTAGACAGTCCCGTACGCTCCAAGGAGGAAACTTCTGAGCCACCTAAGGACTCAGAGTCACCTCACGTCTCCTCATCATCAGACTCGTCTTCTCACTCTTCACCTCCACCATCCAAAGGAACAACAAGATCCACATCTAAATCTGTGAAGAAACCAACTGACTCTTGGATATCCCGGGCTAAAACCAAGATTGTCAAAGCTGTCAAGCAGGTCAGGAAGAAAGACGTGACCAACAAGAAGTTGAATCAACTAGCTGACAGTATCAATCTTCTAAATGACGAGATAGACAAGATGTCAAGTGAAAGGGAGTATATCCAGAAGTTCATGCAACGTGATGTCCAAGGGGAACTGAACGAAATGATTAGGGGCTATACTCACAAGTTCCTACTCGACACTGTTCCTGGAGTTACAAGGGAGATGTTTACCAGACAGCTCTATCCAAATCTCATGAAATTGGTCAAGCAAACAATGCAATCCACTCCGGTAACAATGACGATCAATCCAATGGAGCATGCAGTTCTCTCTGATGCAGAGTTGATTTCCAAGCTGGTGCTACAAATGTCTCAACGATCTGCAACTTTCACCTCTGACGAAAGTAAACTATTTGAGGCACTACTGGAATATCAACTCAAGACTTCATGCAAGGAGCAAGCTGAAAGGCCTAAGTGTCCAAGAGACGATGAAGATAAGGATAAAGATAAAGATAACGAGCCTAAACGCCTGAAGAAAACTGGTGAATCATCCTCCATGCCACCTCCACCCCAAAGGACTCCAACTGCAAGAGGATCTCCACCAAGCTCTGCTGACAAACCTCAGGACTCTGAGTTGCCACCCCAGACAGAGAAAACTGGTGATTATTTCGAATACACTGGTGGTGACGATGAGGAAGTCCCTGAGCCCCAACAACAACCCACCTCTCCCGCTTTAGCAAAGAAACCAGCATCCTCATCTAGGCCAAAGAAGAAGAAGAAGTCGCCTAAGGCTGATGTCGTCTCATGGCTAGACGAAGATGACACCGAGTATGACTGGTTCTCTACACTTGTTGATGCTACTCCCGCCCTAACTGATGATCAAGATATGGTAGAAGGTCGTACATTGGAGCATGCTAAGTTACTTCAAGAAAAGTTTCGGGTGAAGAAGATGACCAAGTCAGAGTTAAATCGCATCAAGAATAAAGCTTTTCAACTGCTCAAAGACAGCTCGAAAAGTGCTATTGAAGTTGAATATCATCTTGAAAACATAGCATGAGCCATGTCTAACAACATTGATTGGCTCAACCCTGAAGCAAACATTGACTTCACCAGAAATGACAAGGCTCCATACTACACCGACTGGACCAGACCTCTACCAACGATTGGCCAACCAGATCAACCTAGGATTCCATTCCGCTACTTCTTAAAAAATGACCTGGAATTTCTTCTACACGGTAGCGATGGTTCAAAGAAATATGCTACATCACTTACACTTCCGTTCCCGGCAGCCATATACTCCAACTGCATAGCCATCGAGGAAAAGGCTACTCACAAGTTTGCCAACAGCGTGGAACAGTATGACATCGATGCAATGTATGGGATTCATCATTGGCCGGAACGCCGAAGAATCTACTACAAAAGCTGCCAGGTTCGAAGGTCTAAACATGAAGTGTACAGTGATAAAGGGATCGTTGATGTTAAGCATGTAGCTCTCTCGTCTAAATGGGATTACACTTTACTCAAGAATATCGTGGTCAAAAGACAAGACGAAAGGGACTATGATTTCTGTGAAGCGGACTTTCAGAATTTGTCTCTCAACGACATTGAAGATCTGTACCTTGCCAAGGTACATGGACGAATGAGACAATTCTCAACATAAATCCAATGTGAATACATCAAGTCCTTGCTACTCTTCATCAGAAGCATAGTGATCCAGGAACGTGTAGAAGAATTGAAACTTGCCGTTGAATCGTATCAGATACGTGTCAACCTCACCAAACCTCAGCTCGACCTCCCCGACATCAATCATCTTCCTCAATACACTCTCATCAGCAAACCGTTTGGAGTAGTCTACAGTAGTGAACTACATCGCAACTGCTTGATGGCGTGTAGAGATCTTCATAAATTTGGAGATCACACACTGAAGAAAGTCAGGGATGGCTTAGCTTATCGGTTAAAGGTGATACAACAAGGCATTGGGTCACAAAAGAGATGGAATTCTCAGGAGAGACGGGATGTGAAGAGAATCATCACATGGATTGATGAAAGGTTGTTCATAAGGGACCAGTTCAGAACTTTGGAGAGCTTTGTAGGTGGTCGTCCCAGGATTACTCTCACAGGCTATCAATGCCCAGTTCGCATTCCTGGAGATATTGCTGGACTACCTGATACCCCTTAAACTGTTTTATTTTCAATATTGATTTGGATGTGTGATTATTTAATGACAATGGCTTGTGCACACATAACAGTGTATAACCCGTTCTTGTAATGAAAGGACCCTGTGGTACGCTTCAGTGCCACAATCCTTATAAAAGGAGTGAAAGCTTCTTACTTTTGAGTAAAACTTATCAAAACTTTCATTTTTCAAAGTTTTTCTCAAAAGAACAAGTACTTCCCCTTACGTTTTCAAAACCTCAAAAGTTAGTATTACTTGTTGAGGGGGAGTATTTGCTAAAATCTTTGTTCAACAAAATGTTCTTCATGGAAATCTTCCCACAAAACTCGAAATGGTCATATTTAATATCAAAACGTTATCAAAAATAAAATTTATATGCCATTTTTTAGGGGGAGAAAATTAATGTGATAAGAAATATGTTGATTTGCTATTGAATCTTCGTGTGATAAGACTTAACCCATGAATTGACGAGCTCTGAACTGTCATAAATCGAAAAGATTTGTCTTCCTAGACTTATCCGAGTAGATTGTACCTTTCGAGAAACTCTTGATAGACATGAACTTTCTTTCGAGGTTTGTCCACACCTTCAAGGTAGTTACTAGAGTTAGTTGTCACCTAAAAGCTGTCAATGTACCTCTTTAACTATGCAACGTAACCGTGTCTTGCGGGGGATTGTTTATCTTGAGTCGATCAATTCAAAAGTGCGCGCTCTTCTCTCACCGTGCAGATTTCTGTCTAAACACTTAAGCACGTGTGGAGGGGGAGTATTTCTGCAAAAAGATAAAACTCTCACAGTGGTACAAAATATTTTTCATTTTACAAACACTTTGAGAGATTTTCAAGAAAATGGTTTTGTGGCAACATAGGTTAGTCATGGAGTTATAAGGTGACTAAGGTTAGGAATAACCGTCCTATGATCCGCCAGAGCCGGTGGGATCTACCCAAGGACATCAAAAATAGTTAGTACTTAGAAGTCCTTAGGTATGATTATAAAAAGGAGAATATGAGAATAGGAGAAAGAAGGAGTTGAAGAATTAAAAAGAAATGCAAAGAAAAGGGTGAAAAGAAATAGCCCTCCAGATTATTCAACTTAGGGCAGACACCGGGTTCAATTCATATGCTACTGGTCGTCACTAGATGACACCGGTATTGAAGATAAAAGTTGTCATGGACCCAGTGACGCATGCACTAAACCTTCTTAGCCACTCAAGTTTCTCCCAACAGAAGCTTGTTTCATTCTCACAGGGAACCCTACGTAAACTATCGGCTTTCTCTTAGAGATTGCTAATATTGAAGAAGGAGACCCTCTCCCTAGTCTCCGCTCAGGAAAACCAAAGTGCACTATTGAGTCTAGAGCCACGAGATTCATCAAAAGATCTCTTAGGTACACTTGACAATTCATCGCTTGTCGTTCAACAATAAGAACGCAAGTGATATATTATCGTGTCCTTCACAGATCTTAGCAATCTGTCGAGAACATTTATGAGAGGTTCACATATGTGATCCTCAGTGATTGAATGGAAACTCCTGCCAGGTTTAACATCATACAGCCCTGACAGCAGGTCACTTCGGTAACTCCCCGTGGATTATGCTTAGTGTGTCTCAAACGGTCTACAGTCATGAGGTGATGCTTCGGTGTACCTCAGCCACTCATCTGAACTGTAGGTGTACTTCGGTACATCACGTTATCTCACTTGTGGGACTCCAGTTCAGGAACAGCCTTTGTGAGAATTAGAGTTGTGTTTTCACACTATGCTGTTAACACGCTTGAAGTTCAAACTTGTAAGTGCTAGAATCTGCTTATCACTAACCTTTCTTATGTTTTCTTCTTATGGAAGCTCTGGAGCAGACAGATCGTGCGGATTCTTCACATGCTCATACCAACAACATCACTAATTGTAGTTCTCTCAAAAGGCAACACAAAGTCAGAATGATTCTTCGTCAATGTCAAAGAATCTACAAAGTTTAAAGACTAAGAGAACTACATCAGTACTAAAATCCAATGTTAAAGAGCGTGTGAGCATGTTAGAGAAAGACGTGGAGACACTTGAGCAACGGAGCAGACCTAATGCAGACTACAACAACATACTATCACTACCATCACAAAGAACAAAGATCAAAGAACAAAGATAATGATGACGTCAAAGCTGAACTTTTCAAAGGAAACAATTTCTCTACACTAGGGAGATTGTTCGAATCAAGGAAATTCTTCTCACAAGAAAGAAGAATGTCAGAAGACGTCAAAGCTACTATTACATCAGCACCTTCAACGTTTATATTATCAATCACTAACACTTAGGGGGAAATTGTTGGAATCACTCCTAAACTAGATTTTAAGTGTTAGTAATTAATATGTAATAGTTAGCTTAATATGGCTTTAATGTTAGTAATCATACCAAGGCTTATGTAGAAAGCCCATGAGCCTTGGCCCAAGCCCATAAAGGAAAGGAAGGGAACTTGCATGTTTCCCTAGTTTCTTCCTATAAACAATGCTTGTAAACCCTCACTTGAGGGTTGGTTGTTCATTTTATTCATTCACTCTATGCATAACATTTCTCATTCATACGTGTGTGTGTTTAACATGTTCATCCGATCACTTCTCTTCTCTATTTCTTATATTGATGCTTGTGTTATGAATATGGGAACCTAACACCAGCATCTGCCTTGTAGTTACATTGATTCCTTTGTAGAAGATTTTGACCTTTTGCTGGTTGTTCAGATCATTTGCAGGACATTTATAAAGGATATCGTTGTATCTATCGCAAGCTTAATACAATGTTTCATCGTCTTCTTGTTTAAAATTATGGATCTCCAAAAGCTGGTTAGAAATCTTCGATGGCGGATAATATCTCTAAATAAAGTGCTTCTTAAGTAGAGCCCAAGTATTAATTGCCCCGGCGGGCAATCTTTCGATCCATCTTCTGGCAGCTCCAGTAAGAGTCATTGGGAATACCCTTAGCATAACAGCATCATGAGACACGCCCGGAATGGTGAAAAGGCTTGCGATGTATAGGACATTTTTAACGTGCTCATATGCATCTTCGTCCCTGTTTCCTGAAAAAGGGTTAGCACGAAGCTCCTTTATAAATTGGTCTTTGATTTCGAAATGGACATCTACTCCAATTGCCGGTCTTCCGAGACCGGGCCCTTGTTCCGCTCTTGTCAATGCCAAATATTCCGCAAGAGTGAGGTCATCGATGTTAACAACTTCCATGGTACCTGAAAACTCGAATAATGATTGTAAGAATAGTAGAAAAAATTAAAATGAAATGAAAGACTTAATATTAATCCTAATATAACTCCCCGGAAGTGGCGCCAAAAACTTGATGCAGGTTTTACTGACCAGGTTTTAATATTTATAAAGTCTCGTTATACGTATGGTCTACCCTAGTGCATTAACGGGCAGTGTACCCGGTCGCGTGTAGTGTAGTATTCGGTAAAGCCGAGGTCGTCCCAAGAGCTATGTGTGTTGGATTATTACTAAGTCTAGGTGTCACAGATTAATAATGGTTTCGATAAGGAATTAATTAATTAAACTACTAAAGCATAATCAAGCAAATAAAGGCAGATAAAGGGTAAATCAATAGAGGAGAGTGGTGCTAACCTAGTTAATCCTCCTAGCTAGTTATGTCTACGTCTACTTACTTCCAATTAATTTAGGTGGGGTCAAATTCGAGAGGACAACATGTTAGGATTTAGTAAATCTAGTTATTAAAGTGTCGGTCACCTCAAGTATATGTAATCGTTAGAAAGCTCGTAGTCGTAGTTATTTAATGTTAAGTAGTATTTAGTTAAGTAACACCGTGGAGGACGGACGGGTCTTTACCCACTGTATGCCTGATCCACAGCCCGTAGGTGGCGTTTTATGTAAGACTATAAATACCCTCTACCTCCCAAGGTAGAGGGTTGGAGCTCATAATAATACTTTTACTTTCTCTCACTAAGTTCCCAAACCTCTAACTATTTCTCTCTCTAAAACTTTATTGTATACACCTACTTTGATCGTGGTTTGATGTGTTTGTGAAATCCAATATGTTACAAATGGTATCAAGAGCCATGGTTTGATCATCTCTCTTACATATCCTTGGATTTCTAGTGGTTTTATATGGTTTTTGAGTTTGAAAATTTTAGTGGTTTTTGCATCATTTGGATCATTTCTTGTGTTAAAGTTTGAATTTTGAATGTACTTTTGTGTTTAGAATCATTATAAGTGCTTGGGTTTTGAGTTGGAAAGCCTGAATCACTGTGGTTAGGCTTGTTTTGGATTGAAAAGGGTTGTTTTTAAGTTTTTCTACCTAGCGACTTGGTTCTCGGATAAAGTTTCTTTGTAGCGACTTGCTTCGTTATTTGGTACGATTTGTAGTTGAAGTGGTAGCGATTTGAGTCCTAGCGACTTGTCTATTGAGACAAGACGACAAACAGTACAAAGTAGTGGAGACACCACTTCGGCTAGCGACTTGGTTGACGTAGCGACTTGTCTTTATTATTTCTATCGATTTGTCTTTGTTGTTATTAGCGAGTTGCTCTTTAGCGACTTGATCTCTTAGCGAGTTGTCCCTTAGCGATTTGTACACTTAGCGAGTTTCTCTTTAGCGACTTGTTCACTTAGCGAGTTGCTCTTTAGCGACTTGTCAGCTTAGCGAGTTGGTGCTTTAGCAAATTGTGTTTAGCGACTTGGTTCATAGCAACTTGTGCTTAGCGACTTGGTTCATAGCGACTTGAGCTTTTAGCGACTTGCTACTTAGCGACTTGGTGTCTTAGCGATTTGTCTTCAAGGATTATAGCTACTTGGTTGATTATTGTTTCTAATACGGTTTTTTCTTGATTTAGTAAAATCCCGTGAAATAATCTATTTCCCGGTTTAATCATAGAGTTATAAAATCCCGTGATATCTGTAAACATGTCTACCAACGTGCCCACAATCATCTCTTTTGTTGCTGAGGACGTTCAAGCAGCTGGATCAGATACTCGTCCACCTATGCTTGACAGAATTGACTATGACTCATGGGCTCAACGAATTAGGTTGTACTGTTTGGGAAAAGAAAATGGAGTCAACATTCTCAAGTCAATTGATGAAGGACCGTATCAAGTTGAGACAACCAGAGACATACTTGATACTGCTGCTGATGGCTCGGTGATATTAGGACTGGATAGACCTAAAATGTATGATAAACTGACTGATAAGGAGAAGAAGAGATACGATGCAGACATCAGGGCTTCTAACATCATACTTCAGGGTTTACCTAAGGACATCTACAAGCTGATCAATCACAACACTAAAGCTAAGGCAGTTTGGGACAATGTCAAGATGCTTCTCTCAGGTTCTGAACTAACCAAGGAAGACAGAGAATCACAACTGTATGATGAATTTGAGCATTTTAAGATGAAACCAGAAGAAAGTGTCTATGAATATTACGTGAGATTCCACAAGCTTGTAAATGACATGAGGAACATCAAAATGACCATGCCAAATATTCAGTTGAACTCAAAGTTTGTGAACAACATGAATCCAGAATGGCAAAAATTTGTCACCTATGTGAAGCTAAACAAAGGATTAAAGAACACCAACTATGAGCAACTGTATGCCTTCCTGCTTCAGAATGAGAGACATGCTATGTTTGAACGAATGATTCTTGAACAGTTCAAATCTAAACAGGGAGAAACAAGTTCGTCAAATGATTCAACAGCCTTCTACACCAATGTTGGAATTACCACCAAAGCTTCTCAAGTCATACCAACAGGAAGTGGTAACTACAAACTCATTCCAGATCCATCAAACAAGCCTCCTAATTCAAACACATTCATGGAAAACCTCATCAATCAACTATCTCTCATGGTCAGTCAAAATCTGAATTCCCTCCCACAAACCAACAATAACCTCAGAACAACATCCAATCCACAGAATCAAGCTACCTTCAGAGATGGGAAGGTTATGGTGCAACCAGTTTAAGGAAGGCAGTATGAACAAGGAAGAGGTGGAATTGGTGGAGGGTATGTGGCTAATCAGAATCGTAGAAGGAATGAAAATCAAGGGCAAGCAAAGCCAATCAAATGCTACAACTGTGGTGGTGAGGGACATATTGCGAGGAACTGCACATCTCCAAAACGTCCACAGAATGCAGAATACTTCAGAGACAAGATGTTGCTTATGCAAGCTTAGGATAATGGAGCAGCTTTGGATGAAGAGGAGTTGTTGTTTCTTGCAGAAGGTAATGCTAAAACATATGATGCTGATGTGGATGAGCAACCAATTCAGGAAATAGGTCACAATCATCAAAATGCCTTTCAAGTTGCAGACTGTGATGCATTTGACTCTGATGTCGATGATGAACCTACTGCCCATACAATCTTCATGGCTAGCATCTCACCTATGGTCTCTCCAAAGGTCTCATCACCACAACAGGCTGGTCTATCCAAAGAATCAATCATCTTAGAGGTATTAAAACTATACGATGAGGTGGATGAGAAAAAGATACATAACAAAGTACAAACACTTGAAACTTATGAATCAGATATTGATAATGAGGGTAATAGTAATATTGTCCCATATGATCAATATGTGACACAAAGTGAAAGTGAGATTGTGCCAAGTGATGTATCTTTTGCAGTCAATGATGATTATGTTTTTGATGAATACACTGCATGTGCCCCTGATGATTCTGTTATCTCTTAACTGAATGCCTATAAAGAACAAGTTGCTATTTATGAACAACGTGCTAAGTTTGAGTTAACTAGCCGTGAGCAGGAAATGGATGACCAAATGCGTACAATCATTAGAAAAAGTAATTTTAGAGAAGAAGTGTTAAAACAAGAGTTAAATTCCTTACAAGAAAAGCTTTCTAAAACTGTTAAGCAAAAGCAAGAACTTCAAGATAATGTTAAAGTGCTTAAACAAGAATTTAATGCTAAGGAATCAAAACTTTTGAATGATTTTTTCAATCTAAAAACTTTGAAAAACAAGCTTGAAAATAAGTTGTACGTACAAGGGAATACCATTCAGACTGCTCACATGATCACTAAGCATAGAGTCTTAAGCGATAAGCATAGTATTCCCCTCGTTGAGAAACCCAATCATAAGTATGGTAAAATAGCTAGAGAGGCTCAGAAGGTAATATATGATGGTAATGAAATCCTTAAGCCTAGGCAGAAACCTAGTTGCGCTAAGTCCACTGAGGAAGATATGCAATTTGAAGAAGTCAATAGGGAGAAAATGGATAAGAAGCTAAAAGATCCAGAGTGTAAAAAGCAAAACATTACGTTGATTACACAAAAGAAAATTGGATCTCTCTGAACAAGTTTAAGCCTCAAACCCAATTAACCCCAGAACAAATTTTTTAGAAGAAAGATATGGATAAGCAAAAGGCAAGTGAACTTGTTGAAACAAACCCTCCCCTTAGGAAAGTACCTGCAGCTACTGTGTATCCTCCAAATACACCAATGCATTTAGTTCCTAGAACTATTTCCACTAATAGCAAGACCTTAATCAGCCTGTATGTTGTTTATCAACTATTTGTTGATTTTGAGAAAATGTGTAAGAAAAGGATCACACCCACTGGGATTACTGAAGGGGAAAATTTAACTTAGGTCATGCCTTTCTTTAAACAATTAAAAGGTCAATTTGAGAGTATTGAAAAGGGAATAAACTCATATATTAAAGAAATAGAAAAGGAATTTGATGCAATGATAGTTGAGGTCAATGATTATGAACAGGAACTCAAATATAATGAAGTTGAAAGGAAGAACTTGCATATCTTAAATGAGAACTTGATTTCGAGTTGTGTTGCTCAAGATGTGTCTTATACTGTGACTAAGTATTCTATTACTGCATCTCAATTTCATAAATTATCTGGTGCTTTGAAAGTCTCCCATAATCATGTCATTGAGCTTGAAAACAAAAACTCAGAACTAAATGAGAAAATTGATCAGGATGATCACGATAATTTGGTAAAACATCTTTCTAAGCTAGAAGTTGAACATTTTGATCTGCAACTAAAATATCAACATTTCAAAGAAAATGTCAAAACCTCAAACATCAAAACATCCTCAAATGTTCCAGAGTTTGATGCAGTTTTTCAAATAAACAAACGTGACGAACAGATTCAAGCTCATTGTAACACGATCAGAAAGTTGAAAGACCAAATTTCACAATTAAAGGGTGAAAAGAACAATGTGACTGGCTCCCAAATGCCTCCTCCTTTAGATTATCAGTGTTCTCAAACTTTTCATCTTCAAAACTTGGTTAATGTTTTACAAAAGGAAAATGAGAGTTTTCTAGAAGAAAATGAAAAAGTTAAACTACACTTTAAAGAGTTATATGATTCAATGAAAGTCACTCGTGACAAGAATAACGAAAAAATAACGTCTTTACAAAAGGAAATTGAGAATCTGAGGAGTCAGGAAAAAGGGAAAATGCCACTTGTCTTCAATGAGAATGTTGCATCAAAGTCATCTGCAGACTCTAAATATACTGTAACTGTTAAATACATTCCTCCTCATCTTAGGAATAACGAACTTGTATTTCATAATTATCTTGCTCGCCTTAAGGATAGTCTTGAATGTCTCTGTGAGATTGTAGAAGAGGACTTCATAAATAAACCACTTGATAGTGAAATAAGGTTTGCTTGCATTCAGGCCAAACGATCTCAGGAGATGTTAGAATGTTTAATAGCAACATGTCCTAAATCCTTATGTGCGAAAGATAAAACTGTGATGCCTTGTTCCATGCCTAGTGCTAAGTATACACACCATTCTATGATGAGGATTAAGAAAGTGAATTTTATTGTGCCTTCAAGTATTTCAGATCCATGCACTTCTAGTTCAGGAATGCAAAAGGTAGCCCATCCAACTAATGTTCCCATAATTCCCTCTACAGGAGTAATCAGTGACATTAAAGCAAGCGGGTCAAAGCCTCCAGGCAATACAAAGCAAGATAGGACCTCACAAGCTAAGAATGTGCATTGGAAGAGAGTAGAAGACCACCATAGGAACACTAAGTTTGAGTTGAATAAAACGAATCGTGTTGATTCTAGTATTAGCTATAAGTATACTGTAATTAATTCGAATTCTGCTACTTTTGGCAAAACATGTAATGATGATTGCTTGTTTTCTGTTACTGATGTGCTGGTTGTGTACAAGTTTTAAATTTATAAAAGGTGAATTACCAATATTACCAATAACACATACGAGCAAGTATACTCGTCCGTTATAGCAAGATTATGAAGGTAAGTCGGGATCGTTCGCAGGGATTTGAGTGAATCTAAGCACAAGTTTGAATTAACGGAGTCTATCCATAACATATAACAAAGCAAATAGATATAATGAAATTCAGATGATTAAAAACTACACTTGCTTAAACTAGTTTCATATCATAGATTAATGTGATTGTGTTAACCTCTTAACATGTTGGTTATGATAATTAGTTGGTGTACTAATCTATTGTTCTTACAAGTTAAACTTTGATCAAGAGTTTAGTTCATAAAAACAAGCATTAAGTCTAGCCAATCAATTCAAGATCAATTCAAGTTTCATAAGTCTACATACATAGACTTAAATACAAAAACATCCACTTGTTCATCAAATTGCTTAAGAAATGGTCAATACAAAAGGTAACCGATCATAGACAAAAGGCTACAATTGAATCTCAACAACTAATCTTACGACCATTTAGATGTTTCCAACCAATCCAATTTGATAATCAAAAAGCGTTTCTATTACAACCACACCTTAGTTCCATTGTATAATCAAGAATAATGGGTAAAAACAATCATCCATAGACAAAATGATTATGACTAGTTGAATAACAATAAGTTCTTACGACCCCAACGATTACTATCAATTAGCCAAACTTGATTAACAAATGTCACTATAAAACTTTAGCACAATTGGATCTTAGAATCAACTTGAAATTGAATTAAAACATGTTAACACAACCACTAACTAATCATATGATAATCAACATCATTTAAGCAAGTGCATAAAGAAACTAGCCACTCATAGCAAACATAAACATAAACTCAGAACTTTGAACATTAGAAAACATGATTACAGGTCTTACAATGATTGAAATGAGATTACAAATGATGTAGTAATGATGCCTCAAGTATTGGTGATGACTTCTTGATGGTTTGACCTCCAAATGATGACTTCTTGGACCTCCAAAGTTTCCTGGAACTTAATGGACGAATTTAGGCTTTGGAAGAGTAGTAGTGGTGGTAAGATAGGTGTGAGAGAAGATCTCTCAAGTTGTGGTGTATGAAATGAGGTTGCAAAGGCCTCTATTTATATTACTTCCAAGGCTAGGGGTTATAAATGCATTTCTTGGTCACCAAGGAGCTTGGAAGGGACTAGAAGACATGTAGGAATGACCTAGAATCATTTGGAATAAGTTTGGAACCTTAGTAATGGAAAAAATGGCTAAAACAGGACCTCCAACCGGATCCGGTTGAGCTCCAACCGTTCGGATGGTCTACGTGACCATTCTCCAACCGGATTCGGTTGCGGGGCTCGACCGATCGGTTAGAGCAAAATCACAAAAAGTCATAAACGGCAAAGTTGTAGATCTTTCTCTTAGCTTTCCACGGCCGTGAACCGAGGGTCAAACGGAGTCCGTATGCAAAAGTTATGGCCAAAATGGTGAAGGTGTGTCGGGAACAACGAGGCTTCCAATATCTTTTCGTTTAAGCTTCTTTTCTTCATTTGTTTCTCGTTTTCCTTCTTGAACTTTATTCTTGAGTCTTTGGACCACTAACTTGATGACTTTATCTTCTCGAATATACTCCACAAGTCTTGCTTTGGTCAGGAATTCTTCATATATGGAGAAATCTTCGTATTTTACTTCTTTTTCCGTCTTTTTCTCCACTTTCCTGTACTTGGCTACAAATGAACTAGCAAACGCACTTTGATACGATTAACCAACAAAAGCATATGATTATAACCAAATAACATACATAAAAATACGGATAACGCTACTAAAAACATGCACAATTTGAGCGTTATCAAATTCCCCCACACTTAAACTTTGCTTGCCCTCAAGCAAATCTAGGAAAAACATCCACTGGTACAAGATTGTGATTATGAAAAATGTAATGCAAATCAACCAAGTATAAATACGAGAGAGGATTCATCAATTATGCTTTATAAAGGTGAAACATCAAGATGTTTGACAATATCCAATGATTTTCTTGCATGATTAACATTTCAGAACACCTCACAAAAAAGGAACGAAATATAATTCACTCAATCACTCATTTTTAGTGGAGTAACAAGATAAATCACACTCATTGCACAGTCATGATTAGATTATTACCATAAGCTTGTACAAGAAACAAAACTCCACCGACGTGGCGTGAGCACCAAGTAAAAACATCTAAAGAGGGCTTTTATTTGGGTTATAATGATATGGCTAAGGTTTAAGGGTATGGATAAGGCATGGGAATGTTTATGAAATTGGTGTAAAAATAAAAATGAAATCAAGTCTAATACCCATGTTGCTAGCTACCAAACATTCCACGAACCAAATAAACGATTATAGCTTTGCTTTCTTCTTTTCCACTTTCCACAGCTTTTTGCTTTGCCATGACAATTGTTCTTCGATCATAACACATTGGCTATTATTTCCATACTTTCAACACAATTTTTTTTTTAAACATAACATAACGCATGGCTCAATCAATCACATAGGATGTGGTACTCATAATCATTTGAACAATCTTTACTTTCCAGGTAACTAGCAACCAACTGTTAGACATTGATACGGGATAGGCTAAGGTTTAAAGTGTAAAATCTTTTTGTATTTTCTGGGTGAAGTAAAAATGAAAGGGATGGCTCAGAAGGTGTAACTTGTGTTGTTTACCCTTCTTGCATGCCAAGCATGATTGATCATTCTTGTAAGTCTTTGAAGGTAAACCTCTAACTAGATTGCCTTTGACCAGTTTGTTGATATTCTTGAAATTAACATGGCCCAATCTTCTATGCCATTGATGTGCCTCTTCAGATGTTGCTTTAGCCACCAAGCATGTGGCTCTTCCATAGGAATGTAGACTCTTCATGTCTAAACTATACACATCATTTGTCCTTGGTACTCTAAGTACTACCATGTCATCATCAACAGGTTTAAAGTCAGAGGAAAGGATGAGACATTCTGTGTCGGTGAATAACACAGGATGCTTTTTATCACAAATTTGAGAGACTGAGAGCAAATTGAACTTAAGCTCCTTTACATATCTAACATTCTCAAAGTCAATAAGCCCTGCTTTGATAGTTCCTTTGCCAGTAATCTTTCCTCCATTGGGATCATTCCCAAATGCAACTCTTCCTCCACTAATATTTCTAAAATCAGACAGAATCTCTTTGTCTCCTGTCATACTTCCAGAGCAACCACTATCCACAATAAGATGATCTTTAAGCTCCTCTTCTGGGTTGCCCTGCACACAAAGAAAAGAGTTAGTAACTTTTAGGAACCCAAGCCATTACTGACTTGTGTTCCCCTTGTGGAGTTACAAACTCAAATTCTTTGAGTATGTAATTCCCACTATCTTTCAAATGATGATCCAAAATTATCTTTTGATCTTTAACATGTGGATTTTCAAAACTTTCTGGTTTTTCAACATAAATCTCTTTCACCAGATTATTAGCATTTTCTTGAATCACAAAAACATCAGATTCACTTTTTGTTGAAAGTACTGTGTGTCCCTCAGTAGTACCTTCCTTCTTAACCCATTCTGGTTTAACACGTGGTTCCTGTGATCTAGATCCCCTATGTGAATTGTAATACCTTCTAGGTTGATAGTGAGATCTCCTAGAATTCCTATTCCAAGTAGTGTGATCAGTACCTTGTTTCTTAGCAGTACTTTGGAAAGTACTGTGAGATACTGAAGGTTTTGAAAAAGGTCTTCTCTGATGTGGGTATCTATTATCTGGTGTGAAGTTTCTATGATTAACCCTATTTGAATTATTCCAAACTGGTTTATGCTCTCTAGTTGTGTGGTTGGCAGATCTGTTCTTTGGAAATTTGCTAAGATATTCTGAGTGTCGATCACAATCTTTGATTAAGTGATTAGGACTATAACACACAAAATACAGTTTTTGACCCATATGTCCAAAGTGATTTCTTCTATGTCTATGCCCAAAATTATTTTACCTTCTTGGTGAATGATAAAATCTGTTTTGACCAAAGTTATCCCCAAAAGGTTTAGCAGTACTGTTTTGAAAAGGTTTTGCAGAAGGTACTGCTTGTTGAGCAGTACTTTGTTTTAAAGGTACTGCTTGAGTTTGAACATTATTTTCAACAGCTTCTTTGGATTTTCCAGACCTAGATTGAGCAACAAGCGTCTTCCTAAACTCTAGACTATCTACTCCAAAGCGAGAAACATCAGGCCTAGAGGGTTGATGACTAATGGGATGAGGAACAGCATGATAACCATTATCTTTCTTATACTCAGGAGGTGGTTCACTTATTGAGCCCTCATTACTAGATGTATCTACATAGTTAATGAGTTCATCATCACTAGTGGTTATGTCCTCAAAATCACCATCATCCTGATCACTAGGTTGGTTTTCATCTATGTTACTAAAGTCCATTCCAAATCCTAAGCCTGTTCTAATGTAAGCCCTTCTTTGTTTTTCAACATAAGCAACATGGGACAAGCCAGACTCTCCCCAAGCAGCAAACTTAGCTAACAATTCATCTCTTTCCTTAGTCAGCTTCTCAATTTCAGCAATTTTACAGTTTAGTTTCCATTCACTAAGTTTAACTGATAATCCTGTTGTTCATATTTTTCAGCCCAAGCCATTTCATTATTTTCATGAGTTAATATTTTGGCTTCCATAGAGTCTAAAGTGATTTGATAACCTGCTACCTCAGACCTAGCCCTAACACAATTATCTCTTTCTATCACATAACTGTTAAGTAATTTTAGATAAAATTCATAACAGTTTTAGCATACCTCAGAGATAGGAGACTGAGTTGGTGAAGTAGCCACCATAGCAAGAAGAACAGTATCATCTTCACTTTCTTTGCTCCAATAAAATCCTCCAAAGCCATCATTAGATTCCAAAGCAGCATGTTCAGTTTCTTTTTTAAAAGCAGTGCTCCAGTCCAATGCTTCCACAGTGTCTTCAACTGCATCTTCCACTGCTACCATACAGTAAGTCACCGGTTCATCATCAAATTCTTCACTCCAGTCAACTTCTGATAACTTCTCTTGAGCAACCAAAGCCTTTGTTTCAGTTATTGGAATTTCTTTGAGCTCAAGTTTTGGCTTCTCAGATGTTCTGTTTGCTTGATACTTAGCAAATCTGCACTCCCTTGCAAAGTGACCAATCTTTTGACAATTGAAGCATTCAATTTGAGATTTGTCAAAAGTTATTCCTTGTTTTGGTTTGAAATCAATACTTTTGCCTGTCTTCTTCATGTACTTTTTGATCCTTGCAGTGATCATAGCAACTTGCCACCTGATATCAATTTCTTCAAGTGCATCTTCTTCAATCTGTGCTAGATCCTCTTCATAAGTGACAGGTAAACTGGCTTGTTGTGCAAAGAAGGAGCACACAACTTCATCTGAGTGCAAAGTGGTAGATGGTGGGGCCTGCTGAGCATATGAAGGGGGATTGTAAACAGCAGTACTTTGAGAAACAGTACTTTGAGGAGAAGCAGTACTTTTGGAAGTACTGCTCTTCTTTTCAGATGATAGAAAAGCAATACTGTGAGATTTGGAATTTGGTTGACCACTCATCTCATGTTCATACACCTTCAGTTGATGATAGAGATCATCAAAGTCCATAACATCCAATCCCTGTTGTCCTCTGATCATTGTAGCAATCACATGCCATGTAGATGGCAAGCTCCTTAGAAACTTCAAATTAGCATCCTCAATTGATACTTCTGCCTTGTATAAATCCAACATGTTGAGGAGATTTTGAAACCTATCATATGCATCATCAAGATTCTCTCTTTCACCAACTGTGAAAGTTTCAAATTGTTGCTTCAGCAAATTTCTGTGCATCTTCTTATAGGCTTCATTCCCTCCAAATCTGGTCTTGAGAGCAGCCCAGAGCTGCTTAGCATCTTTAGCATCATGAAATTTGAGAAGATGACCATCTGGAATGGCAGATAAAAGAATGTTTAGTGCCTTTTCTTGATTCCTTAGGGTTGCTGCTGGTAAGACTGCCTTTGGTGCAGTTGGTTGTCCAGGAATATTAATGGGTTCTGTAACTACTTCATTCCCATTCACAATTACATTCCATAGAGCATGGTCTGTAATGGCAATATACTGCCTCATCTTCATGCACCAGAGATCATATTCTCCCTTCTTGATTATTCGAATTCTGAGTGAGGTGATTGAGGGTGGTGGAACAGCTTCAGTCGACATCTTGAATATTGTTGAAGTAGGATTTCTTCCTAGTCAGAGTTTCCACACAAGCTCTGATACCACTTGTTGGATCGATATACTTTAATCAAACTAACTTAACTAGCTTGTTAAGGTTTAATAACCTCGGATAAATCCTAAGTTATTAACAAAGAAACACTGAGCAATCTTTATCAAGTACGCGGAATTTACTTAACAAAGCTAAGAAGAATAACTTTTATTATAAACTCTAAATCTGCTTATTATGCAGATACTCTAATACAACTCTAAGATAATCGAACTTTTCTCTAAAACACTAATTCGTAAACTCTAAAACTCTTTTTGGAATCGTACCTCTAATGCCAATCTAGGAGTCCTTTTATAGGCTCAAGGATATCCTAGTCGGTTTACAATTTGTATTCTTGTACGACAAGTAATCTAAACATAGAATATAATACTTTCCATAAACGAATATAACAGTTCTTTGTTCTTGCAGTACTTTGACTTCATAGTGCAGTACTTTGAATTTGTCTTTAGCAGTACTTTGACTCTTTGACTTCTTCCAGTACTTTGTAGTTTACAGTACTTTCATATCTTCAGCACTTTCATATCCCAAAACCAAGTATCTGGATTGATTTTTCAAATGGTTTTCAATTTGTTCCAAGGAAGATTGAACACCACCAAAAGACCGACCAATTTACTTTATGCATGGAGTTATAAGGATGGTTAGGTTAGGTATTCGTTCCCACTATCCCGCCAGAGCCGGAGGGATCTGCCCAGGGACAATTCACTAGATAGTGTAGAAGCCTTAGGTATGATGGAAAAAGGAGAAAAGTGAGAAATAGGAATAGTGCGGACTGAGATAGAGCTAGAGCTGGAATAAACCCAACAAGGTTCTAGTTATGAAGTCTCGGTAAGCACTGAAGGGGTTGAAGAATGAAAAAGAATTAAATGTGAAAATGGTGAAAAGAAATAGCCCTCTAATAATTCAACCTTATGGCAGAAACCGGGTTCAATTCATATGCTACTGGTGGTTACCAAGGTAACATCGGTATTGAAGACAAGATGTCATGGACCAAGTGACGCACTGCACTATAACTTCCCAAACCACTCAAGTTCCTCTTAACAGTACTTGTTTCATTCTCACGGGGAACCGACATTATCTATTGACTTTCTCTTAGAGATTGTTGATATTGAAGAAGGAGACCCTCTCCCTAGTCTCCGGCATAGGAAACCAAATGTGCACAATTGAGTCTAGAGCCAAAAGATCATCAAATAAATCTCATTAGGACACTATCAATGAAGACTCTCTATTTCACACAATGTGGAAACAGAGATTATATTTTAGGAGTCCTACGCATTATCCTTGTGGGATTTCCAGAACATCTGAGTGATATGCAAACATATTCACAATGAAGATGGAAAGCCTTCTAGAGCCAACATCAAACAAGCTCTTGGTAGGTGGCATGTGAGATCTATCCAATAGATCAACCATGTGACAACTGAACAGAAACAATGGGGCGATTCAAAATTATGAATCAATCCTGGTTCAGGTTATGGATTGACGGATACCTTTGAAAAAACCGGTCGCTGTGCTTTAAACTATTTTCTCTAGCACATCGACTGTGTATTAATATTTCAAAAATAAAAGGTGCTTATGATTGATAATTGATTTTCCTTAAAACCTTCGTTGTATTGCAAAAACACTGTATTTTGAGCAGTACTCGATTGTTTTTCAAATCTCTTTTCATCAATCAGTGAATCTCAATTCGCTGGTTCACTCACTCTGTGTTGTCTTCTTTGAGACGTTCCGGTTTGAGAACTGCTAGAGCAGCTGCGAAACCCTGTCAAGGAGATTCCTCAAAATTATACCTAATCACAGGCAGTACTTGTACTGATCAATGGGAAACCGTGGGCCGTGTACCTCAATTTAACAAAAGTGATCAAAGACACTTTTGTGCGCTTTATTGCTAACTGTTTTATGCAGGTACGCCCGACGTTTGTAGCTGATCAGAATGGAGAGGTCAATCCATAGCCGCATGCTCACACATCACATTCATTTCTTAAGAAACCATGATAAGTGCATCAATGACTCTGATATTTTCACTCCATACTTCTGCTACGCTGCTGCAAATATCATGAATCAACTAAAGCTTCCGCTACTCTGATAAGAAGAAATCATGATCCAGAATGTGAGCACGTCGGTCCAAAATGTCACAACATCACATAATGATAACACCACAAAGGAAGAGTCAGAGATTTATGGTAACTGATGATCTCAAAGCTGGCTCAAAACTCATTATCATGTGGATCATTTAAAGACCTCCACTTGGATTAACCAAACATGCAATAATGAAGAATCAAAGACTACGGGTTACAAAGCAAAGAAAATTAACAAGAATCCTAGAACAATCTTAATGTAATATCAGTTTGTATTCAATGTAATTTGAGGTGACCTCCCTTAGGGGGAGATTGTTAGGATTTAGTAAATCCAGTTATTAAAGTGTCGGTCACCTCAAGTATATGTAATCGTTAGAAAGCTCGTAGTCGTAGTTATTTAATGTTAAGTAGTATTTAGTTAAGTAACACCGTGGATGACGGATGGGTCTTTACTGTAGGATATAGGATTTCACAAACACATTAAACCATAATCATATGAGGCGTTAACAAGGTTTAGAGAGAGAAAGTTCTAGAGAGAGAAAGGGAAGAGAGTTGGGAACTATGTGAAACAAATAAAAATGGTATTGAAGCTCCAACCCTCTACCTTGGGAGGTAGAGGGTATTTATAGTGTCTTACAAATAAACACCACGTACGGGCTGTGGATCAGGCATATAATGGGTAAAGACCCGTCCGTCCTCCACGATGTTACATAACAAACTGCTTACTAACATATCTTGACTACGACTACGAGCTTACTATCGAATGCATATACTTGAGGTGACCGACTCTTTAACGACTGAATTTTCTAATTCCTAACAATCTCCCCCTAAGGGAGGTCACCTCAATTTACAATGAATACAAACAGATATTACATTAGATTGTTCTAGGATTTTTGATTAAGTTCTTTGCTCAGTAGCTCGTAGTCTTTGATTCTTCATGTTCCGCATGTTTGAATAATTTCAAGTGGAGGTCTTTAACTGATCCACGTGATGATGAGTTTTGAGCCAGCATTGAGATCATCAACTAACATAAATCTCTGACTCATCCATTGTGGTGTTGGTATTATGTGATGTTGTGAAATTTGGACCGACAGGCTCACATTTTGGATCATGATATATTCTCATCAGAGTAGCGGAAGCTTTTACTGATTCATGATATTTGCAGCAGCATAGCAGAAGCATGGAGTGAAAGTATCAGAGTCATTGAAGCACTTATCATGATTTCTTAAGAGATGAATGTGTAGTGTGAGCATGTGGCTATGGATTGACCGCTTCATTCTGATCAGCTGTAAACGTCGGGCGTACCTGCATACAACAGTTAGCAATAAAGTGCACGAAAGTGTCTTTGATCACTTTCGTTGAATTGAGGTACACGGCCCACGGTTCCCCGTTGATCAATACAAGTACTGCCTGTGATCAGGTATAATTTCGAAGAATTTCCTTGACAAGGTTTCGCAGCTGCTCTAGCTGTTCTCAAACCGGAACGTCTCAAAGAAGAAAACATGGAGTGAGTGAACCAGCGAATTGAGATTCACTGATTGATGAAAAGAGATTTGAAAAACAATCGTGTACCGCTCAATAGAAATTGTTTTTGCCATACAACGAAGGTTTTAATGAAAATCAATTATCAATCATTAACACCTTTTATTTTGAAATATTAGTACACAGTCAATGTGCTAAAGGAAATAGTTTTTAAGCACAATGACCGGTTTTTCAAAGGTATCCGTCAATCCATAACCTGAACCAGGATTTATTCAAAAGATTGAATCGCCCCATTGTTTCTGTTCAGTTGTCACATGGTTGATCTATTGGATAGATCTCACATGCCACCCACCAGGAGCTTGTTTGATGTTGGCTCCAGAAGGCTTTCCATCTTCATTGTGAATATGTTTGCATATCCCTCCGATGTTCTGGCAATACCACAAGGATAATGCGTAGGACTCATAAGATATAATCTCTCTTTCCACATTTTGTGAAACAGAGAGACTTCATTGACAGTGTCCTAAAGAGATTTATTTGACGATCTCGTGGCTCTAGACTCAATTGTGCATATTTTGGTTCCTATGCCTGAGACTAGGGAGAGGGTCTCCTTCTTCAATATCAACAATCTCTAAGAGAAAGTCGATAGATAGTGTCGGTTCCCCGTGAGAATGAAACAAGCCCTTTTTAGAGGAACTTGAGTGGTTTGGGAAGTTGAAGTGCAGTGCGTCACTGGGTCCATGACGTCTTGTCTTCAATACCGATGTTACCTTGGTAACCACCAGTAGCATATGAATTGAACCCGATTTCTGCCCTAAGGTTGAATAAATGGAGGGCTATTTCTTTTCACCCATTTTGCAAGATTGATCTTTTGCAAGATCTCACATGTCACCCACCAAGAGCTTGTTTGATGTTGGCTCTAGAAGGATTTCCATCTTCATAGTGAATATTTTTACATATCACTCGGATGTTCTGGCAATACCACAAGGATAATGCGTAGGACTCTCAATATATACTTACTTTCCACATTGTGTGAAACAGAAAGTCATCATTAATTTTGTGTCATAACGATATATTGTGGATGATCTCTTGGCTCTAGACTCAATAGTGCTCATTTGGTTCCTATGCCGGAGACTAGAGAGAGGGTCTCCTTCTTCAATATCAACAATCTCTAAGAGAGAGTCGATAGATAATGTCGGTTCCCCGTGAGAATGAAACAAGCCTTTTTAAGAGGAAATTGAGTGGCTTGGGAAGTTTAGTGCAGTGCATCACTGGGTCCATGATGTCTTGTCTTCAATACCAGTGTTACCTTAGTAACCACCAGTAGCATATGAATTGAACCCGGTTTCTACCCTAAGGTTGAATTATTAGAGGGCTATTTCTTTTCACCCTTTTCTCATTTAATTTCTTTTTCATTATTCAACCCCTTCAGTGCTTACCGACACTTCATAACTAGAACCTTGTTGGGTTTATTCCAGTACTAGCTCAGTCTCAGTCCGCACTCTTCCCATATCTCACTTTTCTCCTCTTTTCATCATACCTAAGGACTTCTACACTAACTAGTGGATTGTCCCCGGGTAGATCCCTCCGGTTCTGGCGGATCATGGGAGCAAATATCTAACCTTATCATCCTTATATCACCATACATAAAGTAAATTTGGTCAGTCTATTTGGTATTGATCATCTGCCGTTGGAACCAATTGAAAACCATTTGAAAAATCAATCTAGATACTTGTGATATATAATCAAAGCATTTTGTACCTGAATTGTTTTTGATATTTTTAGAAAAAGAACTCCCCCTCAACATGTGCCTCATGTATTTGAAATCGTTTTAGCACATGGAGGCAAGAGGAAGAATTAATTTCTTTGATTACCATTTTCTAAAAGATATCAACATCACTTCCCTGATTAACTCAAGTAGATAAAGCATATTGGGGAAGGATGAGGTTTTCAAAAGTTTACTCCCCCTCAATATGTGCCTCGAGGTTTGAAATAGTTTTGCACGTACTAGAGGGAACCTGCACTTAGAGACAGATCAATCACGTTTCAATTCTTTTGTGGTTTAAAAAGATGCTCCCCCTCAACATGTGCATGGAAAATTTGAAATCGTTTGGCACATGTGGGGAGGAAAGCTTGCAAATCACTTGTGAAACCATTTATCAAATCATCAGTTTAAATCCAATTTAAATCACAAATTCTCCCCCGATCACAATTTTCAAATCATTTGAGATTTATGATCTCTGTAGATTTAAATTGATTTTGAAAGCTTTTGAGGAGAATTGTGACTTGATTATGAAAACATTTTAACTGATAAGGATCGGATTATGAGACATTAAACTCCATTGATTAAACAGGCATGATTATCTTTTGAAAACATAACATTAGCAAAGGTTTTGAATCAATTGTATAAAACATTGTTCTTTTTGATTTTCCAAGAATAAACCTTGCTCATTTACGTGCCAATTATTTGAAAAAAAATAACCTTTCAAAATAACCTCTTTTTTTTTAATTCGATTGAAATCATTCTCCCCCTCAATCACTGACACAAGTTGTTGATTGAGAGATAGAGATTTTGACAGATGAAAAGCACAGATGATTTACAAGAATAATAGAGTACAAGGTATTTTCAAAGCAATTTAGTTTTCATTAGATGTCAAATATTTTTCAGAAGAATCATTAGACGGAAAAATATTTGGAAAGAGAAACATTTGTCTTTTTGATGACAAACATTTGTTTTAAGAATCAGAGCATGAGATTTGAAAAATAAGATAAGGAATGGCTCTGTTCTTTACTTTTTAAAACGGGTTACTGCCTGAAATGACAGTAAACCACCATTTTTCTCCGCCTCTTTTTTTTTTTAAGAAAACAAACTTATGTACATTCGAAAAACATCTAAAGACCCGTGACATTCTTTGAATGTCAACACAAAGTCCGTAGATGATATCGAATTAAGAAAAACATGACAAAATAACAATATATTTTTGAAATTTTTCAAGATTTTCTAATTTTTTATGGGTTTTTGAGAATTTTATATTTTTATATTTTCTTTTGTGGGTTTTGAAATTTTGTTTTTTTCTTTTTGAATAAATATATACAAGAGATAGATGAATAAAGACCTTTACTCCTCGTCTTCCTCTTGAAGACGCTTGAGTGTTTTCGGTTGTAGACTCTTTAGACCAAGACATGGAAGGATAAACTCAAAACGTTCTCTAGGAAGAGCTTTGGTGAAGATATCAGCTAATTGGTATTCAGTCCTCACAAAATAGAGTTCCACCACACCTTTTTCCACTTGTTCCTGAATGAAATGATGTCGAATGTCTATGTTCTTGGCTCTTGAATGTTGAACGTTGTTCCAAGAGAGAGCAATGGCACTTTTATTATCACAGTACAGAGGGATTTTGTTGAATTCAAAACCATAGTCAGATAATTGGGATCTCATCCATAGGATTTGAGCACAGCAAGATGACATGGCTATGTATTCAGCCTCTGTAGAGGAAATAGAAGTACTGATTTGTTTCTTTGAAGACCAGCTCACAAGCTTATCACCCAAAAACTGAGCACCTCCAGACGTACTTCGACGAGTATCTTGACATCCTGCATGATCTGCATCTGCATATGATGTTAGTGACATACCAGTGTCCTTCGGGTACCAAAGTCCCATGTTGATGGTTCTTTGGAGATACCGAAAGACCCGTTTAACCGCTTCAAGGTGCTTTTTGGTAGGCTTAGCCTGGTATCTAGCACACATGCATACAGCGAACAGAATATCAGGTCTACTGGCAGTGAGGTACATCAGGGATCCAATCATACTTCAATATTTCGTTTGATCTACTATGATCCCTGAGTGATCCTCATCCAGTTTGGTACGTTCCACCATGGGAGTGTCAACGGTGTCACAAGTGTCAAATCCAAATTTCTTTAAAATTTCATTTGCATATTTAGATTGATTAATAAAAATGCCTCCGGGACTTTGTGAAATTTGTAATCCCAAGAAAAATGACATTTGTCCCATCATTGACATTTGAAATTTGGAGCCCATCTCCTTAGAAAAATGGTCACATTCATTAGGGTCAGTCGAGGCAAAGATAATATCATCAACATAGATTTGAATGTGAATTAAATATTTGCCTGACTTTCTGGTGAACAATGTCGGATCAACTGCTCCTTTGCTGAATCCAGTAGATAGAAGAAAGTTTGATAGCGTATCATACCATGCCCTTGGAGCTTGCTTCAAGCCGTAAAGAACCTTCTTCAAGCGATAGACATGAATAGGATGATCTGGATTCACAAAACCTTTCGGTTGGCTGACGTATACGACTTCTTTAAGATCTCCGTTAAGAAAAGCCATCTTGACATCCATCTGTTAGACAATCATATTCTTACTTGCAGCATTAGCCAGGAAGATTCTGATTGCCTCGATGCATGCCACTGGAGCAAATGATTCTTCAAAGTCAATACCTTCCTCTTGACGGTATCCTTTTGCAACCAATCTAGCCTTGTTCTTTAATACATCGCCATGCTCATCAAGCTTTACTTTGAAGTTCCACTTTAGAGCAATGATCATGGCACAATCAGGAGCAGGTACTAATTCCCATACATCTAGTCGATCAAACTCATGAATTTCTTCTTGCATGGCATTGAACCAGCTGTCTTCATTCATTGCAGTTTTAACGTCTTTTGGTTCGACCTTGGATAGTACAGAGTTGAAGAAGCACCATAAGGCATCGGTTGCAAGTTGTTTCCCTTGTGGATACTGGACTAAAGAGGTTTCCAATGATGTTGTCCAATGGATGATCATGTGTCCATTTTCTAAGATGTTCATGTGGTTGTTGTTGAGGAACTAAAGTAGCAGACTCTATATCTCCTGATGACGATGGTTCTGATGATGATTCAGGAGCAAATATATTTTCAAAGGGTTCATCTTCTGGAGGAGCAAAAGGGTTTTCATCATCTGTAACAGCATCAACATTCCCATTGTGTACACTTGATGATTGATGATTTGTTGATGAGACAGAGTGATCAGCAGCAGGCGCTTCTTGACTTAATGACATTGAAACTGAAGGGTTAGCTTCATTGACAGGGATAGAGGCAGCCTCTGTTGATGGAACTGACATATCATTAGCACTTGACTCATAGTGTTCATCAAACATTGGATCAAATAATTTCTTCAAATCATCTTCTGAAGGAGGTACATAAGGAGTTGTTGGTGAGGAGTCATAAACAAGAGTAGAACTGATGGGACTACTTGATGATGCGGGTCCAGAACTGGGTTGTCCTGGAGCCATTGGACCGGTCAGCTCATCAAACGTAACGTGAATTGTTTACATGATATTTCGGGTTCTTTTGTTGTAGATTCGGTATCCTTTTCTGTTTGGTGCATATCCTACAAAAACTCCAATGTTCGCTTTAGCTTTAAGTTTGCCTAAGTCTTGGCCCTCATTAGTTGGATAACACAATGCACCAAACACACGAAGGAATGAGAGATTAGGTTTTCTATTATGGACAAGTTCATATGGAGTTTTTCCATGAGTAGTGTGAATTAGGGATCGATTTTGAATGTAGCATGCAGTGGCAATGGCTTCAGCCCAGAGAAACATTGGAACCTTTGAGTAAATCAGCATTGTTCTTGCGGCTTCCACAAGAGTTCGATTTCGTCTTTCAACTACACCGTTCTGTTGAGGAGTTAGTGGAACACTTCTTTGATGACTGATTCCAACATTTTCATAAAACTCACTAAGTTGTTTATTAACAAACTCAGTTCCATTGTCTGTTCGGATGATTCTGACAGTTTTGTTAAGTCGAACCTGCAGCTGTTTGATAAGTTTGATGATGATATCTAGAGTTTCATCCTTTGTCCTTAAGAACTTAACCCAGGTGAATCGAGAGTAATCATCAACCACAACTAACACATATTTCTTCCCAAAGATATTCTGCATTCTCATGGGTCCACATAAATCCATGTGAATTATATGAAGAACTTTTGTAACTGAGTTTGCAGGTTTGGGTTTGTGGGCATACTTCTTGCTTTTTCCCAATTGGCATGCTGAACAAAGATGATCCTTTTCATACTTTAGTCTAGGTAAACCTACAACTAAGTCCTTTCTGGAAAGATTGTTTATGGTACCAAAGTTCAAGTGATTGAGACGACGGTGCCATAGCCATGACTTAGTTTTAGAAGCCTTTGACAGCAAGCAGATGGGTGAAGATTTCATCATATCTTCGATAGAGATGGTGTATAGGTTTGAACCACGAGTTCCTCTGAGAAGTTCCACACCATCAAGTTCTCTAATAAATCAAGTATGTTTCCTGAAGGCCACTTCTAAATCTGAGTCACAAAATTGTCCGACAGAAAATAGATTATGTCCAAGACCTTCAACATAATATACCCTGGAAATCACACTGTCTCCAAGCACGTAATCTCCATAACCCATAATAGCACCAAAATGATCGTTTCCGAATCTCACAGTTCCGATGAATTTACTCACGAAGTTCATGAGCCGTGAGCGGTCTCCATTCATATGCTTGGAACAGCCTGAGTCCATGTACCACAGAATGATTTGAACGATCTGCAGTTGAACACAGACAAGAATGGATAACTGGATAATTGGGATCCCCATGCAAGAATGGGTTCCATTTGGTTAGTAACAGTGATGGAACACCCACATCAGAAGTGGAAGAAATGGAATCATCAGAAATAAATGCAGTGCTAGTGTCCGTATTTGACCTATTCAAAGTGTGTTCACTTCTTAAGGGAATAGTTCTACCAGTAGGCATCCATTTTCTAGTGGGCATTGACTTAGCAATATTTGGGCACAGCTCATTAATCTTACGGCCAGTAGGTATCCATTGATAACCTATATTACTAAATTCTCTTCCTGTGGGTTTCCACTGTTTTCTAACTTTCTTTCTCCTTTGCCTTTTATCCTTCGTAGTTTGATGTTTAACATTAACAGTTTTAACTAGGCATTTGACAGCATTAGACAAATCATTCATACTACATTCAAGATTAGTAATAGAAACCATGCAATCATCATTACATGTTTTGCCAAAAGTAGCAGAATTCGCATTAATTACAGTACACTTAGAGCTAACACTAGAATCAACACGATTTGTCTTATTCAAATTCTCCCTAAGGTGATCTTCTACTCTCTTTCACTGAGCATTCCTAGCATGCAAGGTCCTATCATTCTTTGTGTTGCCTTGAGGCTTTGACCCGCTTGCTTTGGTGTAACTTCTTACTCCTATAGAGGGAATTGGAACATTAGTTGGTTTTGCTACCTTTTGCATTCCTGAACTAGACGTGTAGGGATCTGAACTACTTGAAGGCACATTAGAGTTCACTTTCTTAATAGCGGGCATAGAATGGTTTGTATGCTTGGCACTAGGCATAGAACAAGGCATCACAGCTTTACCTTTCGCAGCTAAGGATTTAAGACATGTTGCTATTAAACATTCTAGCAGCTCTTGAGATCGTTTGGCTTGCACGCAAACCTAATTTCACTGTCAAGAGGCTTATTTATAAAATCCTCTTCCACAATCTCACGGATATATTCTAGACTATCCTTAAGGTGAGCACAATAGTTGTGAAACACAGGTTCATTATTCCTAAGATGAGGAGGAATGTATTTAACAGTCACAGTATATTTGCAGTCTGAGGATGACTTTGATGCAACATTCTCATTAAAAACAAGTGGCAGTTTCCCTTTTTCCTGACTCCTCAGATTCTCAATTTCTTTTTGTAAAGATGTTATTTTTTCGTTGTTTTTGTCACGAGCGACTTTCATTGAATCATATAACTCTTTAAAGTGTCGTTTAACTTTTTCATTTTCTTCTAGAAAACTCTCGTTTTCCTTTTGTAAAGCATTAACTAAGTTTTGAAGAGGAAAAGTTTGAGAATACTGTGAATCTAAAGGAGGAGGCATTTGGGAGCCATTCACATTGTTCTTTTCACCTTTTATTTGAGAGATTTGGGCTTTCAACTTTCTGATTGTGTTACAATGAGCTTGAATCTGTTCGTCACGTTTGTTTATCTGAAAAACTACATCAAACTCTGGAACATCTGAGGATGTCTTGATATTTGAGGTTTTGACATTTTCTTTGAGATGTTGATATTTTAGTTGTAAATCAAAATGTTCAACTTCTAGTTTAGAAAGATGTTTTACCAAATTATCGTGATCATCCTGATCAATTTTCTCATTTAGTTATGAGTTTTTGTTTTCAAGCTCAATGACACAATCATGGGAAACTTTCAATGCAATAGATAATTCATGAAATCGAGAAGCAGTAATAGAGTGCTTAGTAACAGTATAAAACACATCTTGAGCAACACAACTCAAAATCAAATTCTCATTTAATCATTGACTTCAACTATCATTGCATCAAATTCCTTTTCCATTTCTTTAATATCTGAATTTATCCTTTTTTGAAGACTCTCAAATTGACTTTTTAATTGTTTGAAGAAAGGCATGACCTTAGTTAAATAACATTCTTTAGTTTGCTCAAAACCCCTTTCCCCCTCAGTTATCCCTGTAGGTGTGATTCTCTTCTTACACATTTTCTCAAAATCAACAAACAGCTGATAAACAAAATACAGGCTGATTAATGTTTTTCTATTAGTGGCAATGGATCTAGGAACTAAATGCATTGGTGTATTAAGAGGATACACAGTTTCTTGAGGCAATTTCCTACTAGGGGGATTCTTTTCAACAAGATTTTCAGCTTTTTGCATATCCATATCCTTTTTCCATAACACTTGTTCAGGGGTTAATAGGGTCTGAGGCTTAAACTTGTTTAAGGATATCCAATTTTCCTTAGTATAATCATAGGGTTTGATCATTATGTTATTCTCTTTACACGCAGGATCGTTAAGCTTCCTATCCATTTTCTCCCTAGATGCATCATCTAATTTTCTATCTTCCTCAGTGCACTCAATGCAACTAGGTTTCTGTCTAGGTTTAAGAATCTCATTGCCATCATAGATTACATTTTGAGCATCTTTTGCTTTCTTACCATACTCAGGGTTGGATTCCTTTATAATGGGGGTACTATGCTGATCGCTGAGAACTCTATGCTTAGTGATCATGTGAGCAGTCTGAATGGTGTTCCTTTGTACGTACAACTTATTTTCAAGCTTGTTTTTCAAAGTTTTTAGATTGGAAAAATTATTCAAAAGTTTTGATTCCTTAGCATTGAATTCTTGCTTAAGCATTTTAACATTTTCTTGAAGTTCTTGTTTTTGTTTAGTAGTTTTAGAAAGCTTTTCTTGTAAGGAGCTTAACTCTTGTTTTAATACTTCTTCTCTAAAATTACTTTTTCTAATAATTGTACGCATTTGGACATCCATTTCCTGCTCACGGGTGGTTAACTCAAACTTAGCACGCTTTTCATAAATAGCAACTTGTTCTTTATAGGCAATTAGTTCAGAAATAATAGAATCATCAGGGGCACATGCAGTGTATTCATCAAAAATATAGCCATCATTGACTGCAGAAGATGCATCACTTGGTACAGTCTCACTTTCACTTTGTTTCACATATTGATCATATGGGACAACATTGATATTACCCATATTTTCAATATCTGACTCAATAGTTTCAGTTGATTGTACTTTGTCATGTATCTTTTGCTCATCAACATCATCGTATAGTTTTAATACCTCTAAGATGATTGATTCTTTGGATGGACCAGCTTGCTGTGGTGAGGGGACCTTTGGAGAGACCATTGGAGAAATGCTAGCCATGAAAGTAGTCTATGTAGTAGGTTCATCATCAACGTCAGAGTCGTATGTATCACAGTTGGCGACTTGAAAGGCATTCTGATGATTATGACCTATCTCCTGAATTGGTTGCTCATCCACATTTGCATCATATGTCTTTGCATTGCCCTCAGCAAGAAACAACAGCTCCTCTTCATCCAACACAGCTCCATTATCCTGAGCTTGCACAAGTAACATCTTGCCTTTGAAGTACTCTGTATTTTGAGGGCGTTTTGGAGAAGTGCAGTTCCTTGCTATGTGTCCATCACCACCACAGTTGTAGCACTTAATTGGCTTAGCTTGACCCTGACTTGGATTCCTTCCACGATTCTGATTTGCCACATATCCTCTACCAACTCCACCTCTTCCCTGTTCATACTTCCTTTCTTGAACTGTTTGCACCATAACCTTCCCATCTCTGACAGTAGCTTGATTGTGTGGATTGGATGCTGTTCTGAGGTTATTGCTAGTGTGTGGGAGAGAGTTCATGCTTTGACTAACCATGAGAGACAGTTGATTGATGAAGTTTTCCATGAATGTGTTTGGGTCAGGAGGCTTATATGCTGGATCAGGGATGAGCTTGTAATTACCATTACCCATGGGTATGACTTAAGAAGCTTTGGTGGTAATTCCAACATTGGTGTAGAAAGCTGTTGAATCATTTGGTGAGCTTGTTTCTCCCTGGTTGGTTTTGAACTGTTCAAGAATCCTTTTTTCAAACATAGCATGTCTCTCATTCTAAAGAAGGAATGCATAAAGTTGCACATAGTTGGTATTCTTCAAACCTTTGTTTAGCTTCACAGAGGTGACAAACTTATGCCATTCGGGATTCATGTTGTTTACAAACTTCGAATTCAGCTGAATGTTTGGCATGGTCATTTTGATATTCCTCATATCATTCACAAGCTTGTGGAATCTCACATAATATTCATAGACACTCTCATCAGGTTTCATCTTGAAATGCTCAAATTCATCATACAGTTGTGATTCTCTGTCTTCCTTACTTAATTCAGAACCTGAGAGAAGCATCTTGACATTATCCCAAACTGCCTTGGCTTCAGTGTTATGATTGATAAGCTTGTAGATGTCTTTTGGAAGACCCTGAAGTATAATGTTAGAAGCCCTGATGTCAGCATCGAATCTCTTTTTCTCCTTATCATTGAGCTCATCATACGTCTTTGGTCTGTCTAATCCATAGATCATTGTTCCATCTGCAGCTGTATCAATTAAGTCTCTTGTAGTCTCAATCTAATAAGGTCCTTCATCAATGGATTTGAGAATGTTGACCCCATTTTCCTTTCCAAGACCGTAAAGATGTAGTACGAAGAAGTAACAAGTCTCAATAGACAAGTAGCTAAACAGTCAACTCGCTTAGTTATCAACTCGCTAAACGGACAACTCGCTTAAAGAAATAAGTCGCTTAAAGGACCAACTCGCTTAATAGCCAAGTCGCATATAGAGACAACTCGCTTAATAGCCAAGTCGCAAACAGAGACAACTCGCTTAATAGCCAAGTCGCAAACAGAGACAACTCGCTTAAAGAAACAAGTCGCTTGAGGTAACTCGCTAGCTTTACAACTCACTTAATAGCCAAGTCTCTTTAGAACTCAAGTTGCTTAAAGAAACAACTCGCTTAGAACCCAAGTCGCACATGGAGTCAACTCGCTAAATAGCCAAGTCGCATATACCAACTCGCTTCCAATAACAAAGCAACTCGCTTTGAAGAAACAAAACTCCGAGACTGTACAACTTTCACAAACAACCACTTTATCAATAAAAAACAACCAAACCACAATGATTTAAGCCTTCTAATTCAAAACCTAAACACATATGATGATCCTAAACACAAAATTACAAACAAAATTCAAACTTTAACACTAGAATTTGTCCAAATGATTCAAACTCTCCTAAACACTTATAACCCCAAAAACCTTATGAAATCTACCAAAACAAAGAGCATGAAAGATAAGTGATCAAACCATGGCTCTGATACCAATTGTAGGATATAGGATTTCACAAACACATTAAACCATAATCATATGAGGCGTTAACAAGGTTTAGAGAGAGAAAGTTCTAGAGAGAGAAAGGGAAGAGAGTTGGGAACTATGTGAAACAAAGAAAAATGGTATTGAAGCTCCAACCCTCTACCTTGGGAGGTAGAGGGTATTTATAGTGTCTTACAAATAAACGCCACCTACGGGCTGTGGATCAGGCATACAGTGGGTAAAGACCCGTCCGTCCTCCACGGTGTTACATAACAAACTGCTTACTAACATATCTTGACTACGACTACGAGCTTTCTATCGAATGCATATACTTGAGGTGACCGACTCTTTAACGACTGAATTTTCTAATTCCGAACATTTACCCACTGTATGCCTGATCCATAACCCGTAGGTGGCGTTTTATGTAAGACTATAAATACCCTCTACCTCCCAAGGTAGAGGGTTGGAGCTCATAATAATACTTTTACTTTCTCTCACTAAGTTCCCAAACCTCTAACTATTTCTCTCTCTAAAACTTTATTGTATACGCCTACTTTGATCATGGTTTGATGTGTTTGTGAAATCCAATATGTTACACAACATTTGGTCAATTTGCCCTAACCTATCTGCAAAGATGCCACCACAAGAGAAGTTAGGTGTCCCCTCATAAGTCCTGTTGTTCCTGGTCCCCTAAGCCAAGTCATTAAGTACCGCTACATGCTAGATTTATAATAGTGAGTGCCCGGGCGTTAGCAACTTAAAAACTCACCCCCTAATTCTTAAGTTCATCCAAACGGTAGGTGATGAGTTGGTCAAATCGCACAAGTAGAAAGGGTCGTCAGTTGGTCATATCTTACCCTTCCCGTCTCAGTCTGCTCACCTAGGGTCAGTTGGTTATATCTCCTAGGCTATTGGCCTCTACCGCCATTCAAAACTACCGAACCAAGGGTAGCTACCAATAAACTATGCATGCATACACTTAGAAATAATTGTACGGAAGTAATATAAACGCAAACAAAATAATTAAGGAATCATAACTAGGCCAGCACCAAGAGGTGCTTAGCCGCTCATATTAATCATACAAACCAATTCAATATTCAAAGGTACGAAATACATGAATTGAAAGTAAAGAAAATATAAAATGATAATGCTTATCGTAGGGGAGTGATTTCTCCATTAGAGACAGCTCCGTATGCTCCTCTAGACCTGCCTTGAACTTTTTCCCATGTTCTCTGGTTGTTGTGTGTGGAATGGGATGATTAGAAATGCTGGAATTCATGAGGTATTTATAGGCCAGATCTGGGTTACGGCATAACTATAAAAAGAGTTACGCCATAACCTTCAATTTCATCATATTTTGCACTAGATCTGCTAGTTACGGCGTAACCTTATTAGTGGTTACGCCGTAGTATTCAATAAACTTGGTTACACCGTAGTTGATGAAATAGTTACAGCGTAGTTATCAGCAGCGTGGAACCTCATTTGACCTAATATAGTTACGTCATAGCCTTTGGGAAGAGTTACGCCGTAACCTTCTGATGAGTTGGTTTTCTGAGTCATGCTTTAGTTACGGCGTAATGTGAGAGATGAGGTACGCCGTAACTTCTTCAAAGTAGCATACTGTGATAAATCTTTTGATATTTCTCCAGTCCCGCGTCTCTTTAGCTCCAATGCTCGTAATTTACCTGAAAGTGAAAAACAATAGAAAACAAGCGTAAATCCATATAAATGATATAAATTACAAGCATTATCGGGAGAAATTGACACTTAATATTCTGGACTATTTGATGTTATCACTTACTAACATCAATATTTTTTCATGAAGTTTCTTATGTTAAAATGGTGTAATGAAACCTTATAATGGTATGAAAACTTTAGAATGATATGAATAATAAAGAAGAGAATACAGTGCATGCATTGTTTATAGTTGATCCTTATATAGTAATATGCAATATAATATCATTACCAATTTAATTACTAGTAGGACGTTTACTTATAAAACTTATGAATATTTTGATCCTTCGATGATAAACAACTTTCAAAACGGATTGATTTTACGTGAAACCGGAAACGATAAGTTATATTAGCTTGTGTACGTAGTTACTAATGTCAAGAGTTAACCATGTGTTAGTGGCAATGTGTGATTACTAAGCTGTAGATATGAGTTTCTTGAGCCGCGATCGAACATGAAAATGTGTATTTGAAATGGGTATACATGGTCGTGTGGGGGTAAGTTCGAGGGTGATCGCGGAATGATTGTGTGAGTCGTTTAGTGTTTTGAAAGGGGGTAGGGAGAGTTGAGTCATGTGTTAGTCGTATTGCATGTTTGCTTGGTCGTAATTGTAAGTCTCTTGAACCGGGAGCAGGCATAAGAATGTAGCGAGATTGAATGGAACATGTCTTGTGAAACATTATATTCTGAACATGAAATATCTATATGTAAACAAAAATTGAATAATATTAAATATTTAAGTTTATTTTCACTTTGAACCCTTAACTTTGATAATTGTCACATGCAAACCTTAGGCTTTTATGAATTGTCCTTTTATAACCTTAAACTATCATAATGATAATATGGAGTTTTGAAGTTTAGTTACTTTATTCAATAAACCCTAAACTATGATACTTGTCATATTAAACCTTTAAGTTAATTTAGTATCATTTGAAAAACCTAAGTTTGATTAATTATGGATTATAACCATCAACTTTACTAATATGTTATTAAAGACCCTAAACTATGACATTTGTTATGTTAAACCCTTAAGTCTATTTAATTGTCATTCATAACCCTGAAGTATCAAGTTACTTAAATATGAAAACTTACTAAATATGGAAACTACTTAATTCGGAAAGTTACTTAATTCGAAAGTTTTTAAAATAGAAAGGAAACCGTAATTACGAAATATGAATAACTATGAACACTAAAATTATGAAATGGCTTTCTTAATATTAAACGATCATTATTCGTGTAGATCCGCGGCAGAAGGAGTAGCCTTTGTTTTTCTTGTGTGTTTTTGGTGAATTGCTTTATGGTTTGAAGTACAGATATTCTACCTTTTCTCAGTAAAGGTTTCTCATGACTTTCAGATCCTTGACTTTTTTTTCACTTATGATATTACTTTGCTATAATTCTCTTTACTATGATCCTTTTTTATATGATTATGATATGATCCTTTGATATGACTCTATTCGTTATGACATTCGTTTACTATGATTATGATCCCCTTCAGTTTGATATGTTTCATTTGATACGATATGATATGATTATGCTTTGTTTCTTATGTTGCCCGAGCTAACTAGTCATGGAGGTACCATGACCGTGTCATTGATAGCACCAATTGCATGACACCATCTGTGGCGGTGTGATTAGTCCATGGCGTCCCCATTTATGTATGTATGTTATGAGATCTATTGGCCATTATGATATGTGTGTATTCTTGTCTTGAGCAGGGTACATATATGATTTATGTTATGTGGGGGGCGCATGGATGCATCCTAGGCTTATGATATTATGATATGTTTATGGCGTTTGGTTGTGCGTACCTTGCACCCCTCTCGCACTTATGGTACATTGGGAGTCTGCAGCTCCTTGTACACTTATGAATTGACGGCTATGTATGTATGTAGTGTCCTTCATGTGTCATATTGGACGTTAGGTTATGCGCTCGTGGAAATATTTCTTATGATTCATTTTGACTCCTTATGATTATCTGATCCGTATGAGTTTGACTTCTTATGATATTGTTCAGCTAATTTATATGACTTCGTTTCATTTACTTATGCTATTATTATTCGTTATGATTATCTGATTCGTACGATCTTGATTTCTTATTCCTGTTGACTCATTTACCCTTGATTATCTGGTTCATATTATCATTTGATCTCTCATTTCATTTGACTCATTTGACTTATGATATTTGTTCATTTGTTCCTTGATCTCTCATTCTTTGACAGGTGATATTCATTTCAGCAGGATCTTATGTTTTCCTTCCTTTACACTTACATATGTTTTAATTATTTGCTTTATTATATATATATGTTCACTGGGCTTTTTAAGCTCAACCTCATTTTCTTTTCCATGCGGCAGGCACCAAGTGGGATGCTGGGCTTTAATGGGCTGAGAGCAGAAGCTTTAGAGTGGACCGACCCTAGTTTACCTTCTCTCTTTGAACTCATTTTAAAGATCATTTAATTTGATATTTTCATTTGGTTTCGACTGGTTGGATTATATATTTTCCTTTTTAAATCGTTCGTTTTAAATGACTTGTTATTTTATTTAAGACTTCCGCTTGCGTTTATATGCTTTGTATGACACCACAATGTGACATTTTGACCCGTTTCGGGTTGGGGTGTTACACTATGTCACAAGTAATTCAAAACATACATCATACACTAATGTTATATTTGTACTAGAATCGATCCATATGACTTTTGTGTACACATTTGAAATAAAAGATAAATTCTGCGTTTGGAAAACGGGTAAAAACTATCCTATATTGATCATGATATCACGCCTATGTTTCCTTGTGCTAGACCCGAACCCTATACATTATGTACACATATTTTTTTTAGATAAGTATATTAAGTTATGGAAAGATGTGAATGAAGAATATGTCAACCAAAAATCTCGGCGCATTTAACTCCAATTACCTTTTATAACTGAAAAACAGAATATCTCATGAGATCACAGCCATTACTACTTTTCAATTCACACCATATCAACCATATTTCACTCATATATATGACATGTTGTAATCTCTTCTAAACCAAAATAAAAACATTGCATATCTTTTATGTTGATATCAACACACACCTTTTGGCCAAGATGCACCTTACCAACATATACGCTTTTGTGAATATTCGATTGGCTGGATGAAAGAAGACCTATCACCAATTGAAGTTCCTACTGCTACTCAGTGGAAATTTAGAAGGTTATCATATATCTTCCTCTTAATCTGTAGTTTATAGGTTATAATCAATCACATGCAACATGTGGAAAGTTTATGTGCAAGGGAATTCAAAAATATATATATATCTATGTATATGCATACGTACATGTTCTAATATATAACAGATTTCATGGACTTAAAGTATAATGAAGGAAATTGTTACACTAAATATTCGAATATAAGAATGTTGCATGAAATCATAGAATACATTGCTAATACGTTAATTTCGAGTCATTTAACATGGGGAACTAGTTGGATATTTTACCAGTCGAAGGGGTTGCTGCTAATCTATATGAAATGCAAAGTAAAACACATAATCGTGGGTGTATTTTGGGAGTGTGTGCATGAATTCTCATGGGGTTTTGCATGCTATCTATACTCATATGCAAAACTATGATTTTATAAATGAAATAAAAATTCATGTTCTTGTATGGGTGAGTTTAAGGGCGATCGTGGGGTGAACGGGTGAGTCGGTTAATATTTTTGAAAGTGTGTCGAGAAGGTGAGTCGGGGGTTAGTCCGTTGGCATGTTTGTTTGGTTGTAAAAGTAAGTGTTTTGGACCGCGAGCGGGCTTGGTTTTGGGAAGTACTGTTGGGTTCAGTAAATACCCAAACCCCTTAATCTAGGATTTGAATATAAAATACCCTAAGTGTTTGGACTGTTAAACACTAACATGTCACTGAGTGCATAGTCTCTTAGTGAGCCATCTTCAGGATACTCAGTAAGAGGCGAAGAAGTAGTCTCTCCACTCAGTAAGGCGGAACTTAAGGGGTGAAGACTGAGTCAAGAAAAAGATGGTGGATTCAGTGAGTGATTACAATAACTCACTGAATCCCTCAACTCCTCACCAACTACTAACACTGAAGACAAACTTGACTAAAGACTGAAGGCGGAGAAGACTGATGAATGGGCGGGACAAAACGGTTATGCTTGAAGCGATAAAGACGGATTGCTTATCTTCAAGAAGTAAACTTTATCTAAAAGGCTCAGCATCAGTACTGACAAGTAGAAAGTGGCTTTGTCCCTTACCAGATATAGCCTTTGTAAACAGAGAAAAAATACATCAGTATTTTGTTTTCTGTAACCTGTCAGTTTGTCACTTAGGATAGAGTTAAAACTCATACTTGTATAAATAGCATAAGAGATGGAGTGAAAGATTTAAGCTTGTGAATTGTAAAACACACACACAAGCCATCTTTCACTCCTCCAAATACAACTCAGTCCCTGAGATAGCTCAGTGGTTCCATAATAGTTGTGCTAAGACTTAGCCTGAGCTTCGTGAGGAGTTACCAACACTTTGTCATTTCAATCCCATGTACTGTTCCGCAAGTACTTGGGTAATGTATTCTTTTGATTCATTTCTAATAAGAATATAAACGCTGAAAATTTATTAGTGTGTTTTTACTTATGTCATTTCAGTCATTGATTCACTATTAACTGGTTTTAAGTACTTAAACTGTTTTTATACAATAATGAATAGGGAACAACAAGTGGTATCAGAGCAAGGCTGATTATAAAACCTTTTTTTAAGCCGCTCTAAAACGTTTTTAAATTAGGATCCTTATGGCTGAAGATGATGTACCCCAACTAGTCGACAAAAAAGGTGGAGCTTATTCAGCTGTTGCCCCTAGAGTTGAAGTTGGTAAATTTAACAAATGGAAAAGCGTATGCTTTTCTATTTGATTGGGATGGAACCTTATTATATCAAGTGTATAAATGAAGATCCATTTATCCCAAAGTCTGCTGAAGGTTTACCTAAACCTGAAGCTCAATGGACTTAGGATGAGAGGAGAGTGGTCAACCAGGACCAAAGACTCAAAAGTATCATCATATCATGTCTTCCTGATGATATTATGGAGTCAGTTATAAGTTGTAGTATAGCTAAACAAACCTGGGATGACCTAGTCCACAGTCATGAAGGCTCATCTGATACCAAGGAAAACAGGATAATGGACCTGAAACTTGAGTATAACACCTTCAGGGCTAAGGACTCAGAAACTCTATCTCAAACTTACACCCGGTACAAAACTCTTTTAAATGAACTGTCTAATGATGGTGTAAAGTTGTCCAAACAAGAAATCAATGTTGGTTTTGTCAATAGTCTCCCTGAGAAGTGGCTGAATTTCTCTCAGGGACTTAGGAATGCTAATCATATCCAGAATCTTGAACTTCCTGAAATTTATGGGAAATTTTTCTATGAGGAAAACCTCATCAACAGATGATACCCTGACTTAAAGAAGTATCAGGAAGTCAAGAAGTCCCTGAACACCACTTCAACACAAATATCTACTCCTTTTTATTCTAACAGTGTGGTTCAAGATTTTCAAGAAAATTCAGATGATGAGCCTGATGAGAGATCAAGTGAGGAGTACCTAAATGACCTGAACATTGAATTTCAAGAAAGGGCACTCCTTCCTAACTCTCGAAGGTTTATAAAAATAAACAAAGGTTTTTCTAATGCTAAATCAAATGAGGACACTGAATGTTTTAAGTGTCACAAAAGAGGTCATTTTGCAAAAGACTGTTTTTCAAAAACAATTTCTGAACCCTCTTACAAACCATCAGGGTCAACTCAGTCCTCAGGCTTTAGCAAATTTCAACCAAAAATCTATCAGTCTCATCAAAATTTTCAAAACAAATCTGATCAAAACAAAACTGTAGATTTTAAAGCTAAGTACAAGAAAGTTAAAGCTAAGCTTGCATTGCTTGAGGCCAGTCCTTCAGAAACAACAAACAATGTTAAATCTATGCAGGGTAAAAACAAAGGCCTTGTTGCTGAAATCTTCGACTGAGATGAAGAGCCAGTGTCATCTGATGATGAAATGGTGCATGTCAGTGCACTGTTGGGCCTCTCAGAAGAGGACAAGCTAGTTGTTGGGAAGAATCATGCCAGGAATGGAGAGTGGGTCAACATCACAATGAAGAAGGTAAATATTTTACTTTCTATGGATGATGACTCTGATTGGCAGTCTTATATGAACTATATCAATGTTGACCTTAAGTTTGTAGAAGAGCAACGATTAAATCTTTTTTCAAAATATAACAAGCTAAGTTTTGAACTGAATAAGTGTAGGGATGAACTGCTTCTTTTAAAACAAAATAAGCTTGAGGCTACCACTTTACAAATTCAAAACACTGAATTAGTTAAAAGAAATCAGGCTCTTCAAGATGAACTTAAGAAAGAAAAGGATATCATTGCTAGTTGGACTGCTAAGAATCCAAGGGTCTTTGATGTTGTGGGAGCCCTCAATAGCAAAAAGAGAGTCATAGGTGAAGATCATCTCCCTGACTCTCACGACAAAGACCAGTCTCCCAAACCATTTGTGTTTAGTGGCATGATTACCAATGTGTTGACTATTCCAAAGCCCAGTGATTGGATTGAACGGGTTAATCCTGAGAGTAAGCTTCCAAATTTTGATTCTGGAAGAATACTAGATCCTGAGAGTCAAGCTCTTAAGAGCATGCTTGGACTCCCTGATGTGCCCAGTAGTACTGAATACATCTCTGAGTCTGAAGCAGAATCTAATGCACCGCTTCCACCCCTGAAACCTCTTCAGGGTGCTGCATTGAGCTCTGAGCTTACTCCAATGCAATTCAATCCTCATTCACCAAAGGAATGGTCTGGACTTGGTAGAACAATCCTGAAAAGACCAACAAAACCAATCCAACAAGAATCTACTCCCACTGAGACTTCCACATCTTTAGTCCCCACTGAATCTGACCAAATTCAGCAACTGACTGAACTTGTGAGGAAGCTGACTGATAAGATGGAATCCATCGAAAAAGCTCCTGATTCAATCAAGGAAACTAAATCAGCCTCCTCTAGTTCATCAAAGTCAAAATCCACCAACAAGCCCAAACAGAAGTGTGATCTATGCCACTATACTAGTCATACCACTGATAACTGCTATTGAATCCTTTTTTGTATGATCTGCAAAAAGGATGATCACAGAACTTTTGATCACTTGCAATATGTAAGTTCACTCAGTAAAGCAAACTATACCAAAGTTGGTCATCAGTATGCTTCAACCTCCAAATTTGCTCAAAAGTTTAGAGCAAAACCCTTTCCTCCTTGCCCACACTGTGGCTTTAATGATCATCATCCTGATGATTGTATCATGAACACATGTTGTGATATTTGCGGAAATCCAGCTCACGAGACATCCCAGCATGACAGTGTCATCCAAGCAAGGAGATGTTCTAAGCAACCCAGACTCACTGAGTCATCCTCAGTCTCCAAATGCAAAACCTGTGGTAGCACAATGCACTCAACCACTGACCATGAGTCAATTGCCAAATTCAAACAGACCTTTAGGCCCAAGCCCACTAGTATGTGGGTCAGCAAGAGAAACTAATCTAGTTTACTATTTGTGTAGAGACACGCTAGGGAGCCTATTTGGCATCGAGATAGTGGATGCTCAAGAAGCATGACTGGTGTTAAGGAGTATCTACACAAGTATGTAAAGGAACCAGGACCCAAGGTAGTATTTGGTGATAACTCATCATGTCCCACTGAAGGTTATGGTTAAGTATACTGCAATGGAATAGTTTTCTCTAGAATAGCTTATGTCAATGGTCTCAAATACAATCTCATCAGTGTCAGTCAACTCTGTGATGCAAAGTACATTGTGCAATTCAATGACAAACAAGGCACCATTTTCAATGCCAACAAAGAAGTTGTTTTGATAGCTCCTAGAAGAGATAATGTTTATGTCTTAGATATGTCAACTCTCTCACAAAATGGAACTTGTCTCTTTGCCAAAGCCACTGAAACCATCAATTGGCTGTGGCACAAGAGACTCTCACAATTAAATTTCTAAAACATCAACAACTTGGAAAAACAAAACAAGGTCCTTGGCTTACCATCACTGGTTTTTGAAAAAGATAAACCACGCTCAACATGTGAAAAAGGCAAACACCAAAGAGCATCATTCAAAACCAAACAAAATTTCTCCATTAAAAGCTACCTTCACCTCCTGCATGTGGATCTCTTTGGACCTGGCAGTCCAAGATCAATCCAGCATGAGAAGTATACACTTGTCATTGTTGATGAGTTTTCAATATAAACTTGGGTATACTTTCTTTCCAAAAAGAGTCAGGCAGCTAATACAATAATGTCATTCATCAGGAACATTGAAAACCAGAATGACATTATTGTTAAACAAATCAGAACTGACAATGGTACTGAGTTCAGAAATGAAGAGCTTGAGAATTTCTTTGATGAAAAGGGAATCTCCCAAAATTTCTCATCTCCTTACACCCCTGAACAAAATGGGGTAGCTGAAAGGAAAAACAGAACTCTCATTGAGGCTGCTAGAACTATGTTAAATGGCTCAGCCCTCTCTAAACATTTCTGGACTGAAGTAGTCAAAACAACCCGTTGCACCCAAAACAGGTCAATCATTGTCAAAAGACATAACAAAACCCCATATAAGATATTCAAAGGTAGACTTCCTGATATCAGTTACTTTCATGTGTTTGGGTGTCCTGTGTTTATTCATAACCACAAGGATCATCTAGGCAAGTTTGATGCCAAAGCTGATGATGGATACTTTCTAGGTTACTCACTGATCTCCAAAGGCTTCAGGGTATTTAACACAAGGAGACAACAAGTTGAGGAAACCTTTCATGTCACCTTTAATGAGAGTTCAGAGAGCATCAGGTTCACCAATACCTCAGTGGAGGAAATAGGAATTGATAACTCATCAAGATATCCTCCTGATGAGTATAACACTGAAATCAATTCCTCATACCAAGCTGATGCTGACATATCATATTATGTCTTACCTCACAACCTTCTCCAACCAACTATCAGTGAATTCATTGATAAATCAGTCCCTACTGGGATAGGTAACACTGAACCAAATGTTCAAGAACCTGTGATACAAGAACCCCAACCTGAACAAGACATCTCAACAGATGATCTAAATGATTCTGTGGCTCTTGCACCTGAATTCACTCCTGAGTCTCTAGTGACCTCTTCAAGCTCATATCCTAGACCACAAAGTAAGTGGACAAAATCTCAGGACATTGAGCTTGTAAATATCATTGGTGAACCCACTGAGGGCATGCTCACTAAAAGCATGGCTGTTAAGTTAACTACAGCTTCAGCCAATGAATGTCTATATGCTGATTACCTATCAGAAATAGAACCCAAAAGTGTCATTGAGGCTCTAAAACACCCAAGCTGGGTTCAAGCCATGCAAGAAGAACCTCAACAGTTTGATAAAAACAAGGTCATGACCTTGATTGTTAGGAATTGGAAATTCCATGTGAAAGTGTCGGTCACCCCAATAATGGTCTAGCATATGTTAGCTCGTAGACTTGTCATTGTTTACGTTATTTAGTAGTTAATTAGTTAGTCAGTAGCGTAGAATAGTTTAGAGTAACACCGTGGAGGAAGGATGGGTCTTTACCCACTGTATACCTGATCCACAGGCCGTCAGGAGGTCGTTTAGTTTGTAACTATAAATACCCTTCCCACTAAGGGAAGGGTGGTGCTTTTCTCGTAATCTAACCGTTCATTTGTATTGTTATTTTCTCTCTCTAGAAAACACCCATCTCTTATCTTTCTCTCTCTAAATGGCTAACATGTATTTCCATCATCCAAGACCACCCGAATCATCTAAAAAACATAAATATACGATCCTAACAATTGGTACCATAGCCTATGTTGTGTTGTTTGTGTTGATTCTCGTGGTTTATTTCATGGTTTATGCGGTTTTTGTTGTATTCGTGTATGCAGTTTGTGTGCTTGATTTTGATGCGTTTTGGTTTATGTTCTTGATGTGTGTTTAATGATGTTGGTTGATGTTGTTTATCTATGGTCATTGAGAAATTGTTAAATTCAAGGTTAAAAACAATTTTTGGCGTGTTTGATATGTTTATGTTGAATCTGCTGATTATCGTGTGTTTAAAATACGGATTCGTGATGTGGTTTGATGCTTGTTTCTGTATTTGGTCCATAAGTGCTGCTGTCATGCATATGGTTTCTGCTGCTGTTCATAGTTCTGTTATTGGTCTACTGCTGCTGATGTTCTTGGAAGCTATTTGTGTCAATTTTTCAATGCGATTTGTCTGATTTTATCATCTATGCGATTTGTCTAAATACTGTCCAGATTCAATGAACCTATTGAGGTTTGTTGACTTTTTATAAGACATGCAATTTATTGACTTTTTCCTTTGCTGTTTGTTGAATTTTATGAACTATGTGATTTGTCTAATCAATTCTGCTGAGCGACTTGTTAAATGAAAATGCGTTTTGACACATATTCAGTGATGCGACTTGTCAATACTGGCCATAAGCGATTTGTCATGTGTTACAACTGCTATGCGATTTGTAAAGATCAGTATGTAAGCGGTTTGTCTCTTAAGTTCGATGCGTTTTATTAAAGGATTAAAGCGATTTAAGTTTGTAAAAGCCTATGCGATTTGACTCAAACAAGGTGCTGTTTTTCAAAAGATGCGTTTTGACATATAGCAGTAAAGTAGTAAATGTTTGTTGCTGTTTGGCATATAAAGTTGTGATTTGGTATCTATACATGGGGCGATTTGAAAGAGTTACAAGAAGAAAACGGGTGCGTTTTGATTGACCATTATACCACATACCACTATATCACAATCATATATATCAACATCAATAACAGGTAAACTACATCAATATCAAAGTTCGTCAAACTTCAACAACTAAGATCATCAATGAACATCCTACAATCATCACATTCAACTAACAATATCATCAACGATTATTCGAATCTACATCAACATAAATAATAACAAACATCACCTCATCACTGATTATGAAAACATCTTTTGAACCAAACATTATACAAACATCTCATGATCTCAGTCTAATCAAAAGAATAGCTCATATCTGATCCTTTAATGAATCGAACCTCATCTATATTCGAAACCAACTAAGAAAATATTGTTAAAATGGTTGTTAAAATCTTGTTCTTGTTTCGTTTAACATAACCACAAGAATAGCTTTTGAATGTACAAACTCATTGAAAAAAAGACCAAAACTATTGTTTCAATCTCTCATCACATTCGTGGATTTCATTTCGAAAAGCAACCTTATCTAATGAATCTCAGTATTGTATCGTGTATATTCAAAGTCAAATCAAGACTTTCAAAGATCTATCACATAAAACTTTTTCCATCACCGATTTGATTTTAGATTACTCCTCAAGTGTATATGAACGAATAGAATAAGAGTAATAGCAATCTTGTTATTCCATTTTTCTTAGTTCATTGATCAACAAAATAAAGTAAAACTTACCCGAGCTACAAAGTTATATTGTTATGCCAAGTCTATTGCCTCATGCCATCCCTATGACGAGCAAGATGGTACCTCGTTCGAATTGATTGGATTTGATTTGTTGTTATAGCATCTGACTTTTGAGTGAGATTGTAATCGGTGTTGATGATTAAAAACTGAGATGGGTGATATCAGTTGATGTTGAGAGAAATTTGGGTGGAGACTAGTAATATTTGGGTTACAAGGGATTAGGTGCTGCATTTTTTTTAAGGTGGAAGATTAGGAAGGGGGCGGATATATGTGAGATTTTTTAGGGTTAGATGTGATTTAGTGTTAGGATTTAGAAAATCCAGGTATTAAAGTGTCGGTCACCTCAAGTATATGTATCCGTTAGAAAGCTCGTAGTCATAGTTATTTAATGTTAAGTAGTATGTAGTTAGGTAACACCGTGGAGGACGGACGGGTCTTTACCCACTGTATGCCTGATCCACAGCCCGTCAGGTGGCGTTTTATTGTAAGACTATAAATACTCTCTACCTTCCAAGGTAGAGAGTTGGAGCTCATAATAAGATTTTTCTTTCTGTTGGAATCACTCCTAAACCTAATTCAAGTGTTAGTAATTCACATGTAATAGTTAGCTTAATTATGGCCTTTATGTTTGTTATTAGCTTAGGCTTATGTAGAAGGCCCATAAGCCTAGGCCCAAGTCCACTAAGGAAAGGAAGGGACTAGGAGTGTTGCCCTAGCTCCCTCTCCTATAAATACTCTTGTATAACCCTCACTTGAGGGTTGGTTGTTCAATTTATCTTTCATTCATACTCTACGCATAACTTTTCTCTACTTATACGTGTGTGGGTGTTTGGTTCATTGTTCATCCGATCTACTCTCCTCTCTATCTTTTTCTATTGTGCTTGTGTTGTAAACTTAGTGACCGAGCAGTGGTATCAATCACCAACTAGTTGGGTGAATGTATTGCTTTTGAAGTGAGTTTTGGTCTTACGCGTAAAGCATACGGTTCAACTTTGGTTCGCTTAAAAACACATTTTTTACACTTTTTAATCCAAGAGTCTTGTACTTTCAACGTTCTAAGGTGTTAAAATAACTGTTTTTGGCAAAAAGTTTCAACCTTTACGTGTGGATCATTGTTTTTGAGCTTTTTTTTTTACGTGGTAGCTGTTCTACGCGTAACCATTTTAGACGCTTTGGATCATCAAGTTTCACACTTTTGTGTTATTTCGGTGATATTGAAGCTATTTCATCACAAAAAATATGGTTTAGAAACATCTTTGGGCAAAAGTCATTTTACGAGTAGTTCTACGCGTATCAAAACCCTAAAACTACGCGTAACTTGTTCCTTGGTTGATCTTCTGTTCTCGTGGTTTACTCCGTGTTTTCTTGCTTGGATAACCCTGAAAATACGTCGACTTTGGATATCTTTTGCACTGTGATAGTGTAAAAGATCATTTGGGCAAAACCCTAAAATTACGCATAAGCATAAGCTTACGCGTAGAAACTTTTACGCCTAAGATTCATCTTATGCCTAAGCTTTGTCTTACGCATAAGGTAATCCTACGCCTAAGTTTTCTACGCCTAACTTCTTGTTTACGCATAACTTTAGCGTTTTATCCTTACTTACGCGTAAGCTAAATCTACGCGTAACTTTTGCTGTTACGCGTAACTTTGGTGTTTTTACGCATAAGTGGTACTTGGCTTTTCTGTGATTTCTACGCCTAAGGATACTTCATCAACAACATTTCATTCGACTACAAAGATCCATTTAACAACACAAGTTTTTTAACATGTCACAACCACCATACTCTAACTATTTTCCTTATACTTATCATCAACAACAACAACAACAACTAAGTCCACAACATCAACAATTTAATCATCAACAACAAATTTATCAACAACAATTTAATCAACAACATACTCCACAACTTAGAGCAATTCCACCACCACAAATGGTTCAACCACCACCTAGTCTTCAAGTACAACCTTACACAAACTTCTACAATCAACATCCATCCAGGAATACTATGAAGGAACCGACATGGTTTGGCAAGATGTGTGAAGCCTTAAGTAGCCAACAATCAATTCATGAAGCTAGCTCACTTGATAGACCTCCAATGCTCACTCCCGGAAATTATGATCAATGGGTGATAAGGTTCTTTAGGTTTTGTGATCTAAAGAAGCCACATGGAAAGTTTTTAAAGAAGGTCATTATGGAAGGTCCATTTCAGATGCCTACTGTTATCACACCCGCAGATCCAGATGCCAATCCACCAAGAGATGTTGTCTCCAACATTGCAACTATCTCCGACCTCAATGGTGATGAACTTCTACACTTTGAAGCCGATGAACTAGCAATGCAATATATCCTTTTGGGACTACCCAATCCGATCCTTCGAATTGTTGATGCTCAAACGACAGCTAAAGCAATGTGGGAACATATTCATCTTCTAATGGAAGGCACAACACTCAATCAGGAAGAAATGGAATCCAAAATCTACTTGGCTTATGAACACTTCATGATTGAACCAGGAGAGACTTTAGAGTTATATCATCATCGCTTTTCATACATCATTAATGATTTGGACAAACACAACATTATCATGCCTCGAATTGCTGTCAACACTAAGTTCCTAAGTAGTCTTGGTGCGGAATGGGAGAAGTATGTCATTTTTCTCCGTCAAGCTAAGAACCTTCATCATGCTACATACGGATTGTTGTACGACTATTTGAAGCCTCACCAAAAAGAAGTTGACAAAGAAAGGACTATCCGTGGACTCCTGACTTCATAGACAATTCCTGATAATCAAAACCTTGCTTTGTGGGCTCAAACTAATCTTCCTCCTCAAACAGCTCAGCAACCAGCCCCTCAACCAACTGCAACGATCACACCACATGATCAGTCACAGCAACAACCTCAACAAACTCAATTAGTTCCATACAACAACAACAATGCTCAAGCACTATACAGTGAAGCTGATGAGGACTCTGCTGCTTTCGATGAATTGCAACAAGGATTTGTTATGATTGCTAAAGCCTTCAGTCGGTATACAAACAAATCCAACAATCGCATTCGTTCCTCATCCAACACAAGGAATCAAGCTGTTGTCAACAATGGTCGTCAGATGGGAGGTGGTCAAGGGTTTAATGCTATTGGAAGGAATAACCAGGGTGCTCCACAACAACAGAGAGCTCAAGTGGTTGAATAGGGGAATGCTCAGAATGGGGTTAATGGTCTTTGTTGTTATAACTGCAATGAAAATGGTCATCCGGCTAATGCATGTCCTAAGCCGAGGACAAGAGGCAGTGCTTATTTCAAAGAGGCTTTGCTCTTGGCTCTTAAGGATGAAGCTGGTGGAACTCTTAACAACAAGGAACAGAGCTTTATGGCAGATGCAGATTCTGATGATGACATGGAAGACTTGCAGGCTATTGCAGCAGTGATGTTGATGGTACAAATGCAAGCTCTACACATGAGTGATACAGGCCCAGTGTATGACACTGATGGCTTGTCTCAGGTACATGAACAAACAATTATCATTAATAATCTAATATCTCCGCCAACATCTGAATCCGGCAAGGCTCAGAATATTCAAAATGAGTCGTCCACATCTCATTCTGACGATTTTCAACTAGACCCCGTAGTTACATTTGATGATCAAGATGACCTTATGGTTTCCTTTGATACTCAAATTGACTCCGTGGTTATACTTGAGGATTTTCATAATGCTCATGTTGTGTCTCACGTTGAACACGCTGAACCTTTGCCTAGTCCAGATGTTGATCTGTTACTTAAAGACCAACAATCTCGAATGGAAAAATGTCATGAATTAAATCAGCAATTAAAAAGTAAAAATGCACTGTTAACCAAGGATATTGAATGCTTAAAAATGCAACTCAATTATTTCAAAACTCAAGAAAACCGTGAAAAAGGTTTTGAAGCCGCTTTTGCAAAATCTCATAAAAACGAACAATATTTAGAACGACAGATGCGTGATCTAGCCGCTTCGAAGAATGCCTTGTTGTCTGAAAGAAAACAACTGAAACATGAACATAAACAGCAAATTAACGCTCTCACCTTGGAAAATCAAAAAGCTAAGGCTGAATTGTTAAATCGTCAAAAACAGTTCTCTGAATACAAAAAGCATTCAAAGAAATGAATAGATGACCATCTTGAAGAAATTATTGGCTTGCAAAACAAACTTAAAGAGTTTCGAAATGTTGTTTACAAACATGGTGAGTCAGTCACAGCTATTCAAAAGTTTACTTTAAAACCCAATCCAGATGGATATGGACGGAATCTTGCTGATTACAAACCTAAGCTTTCAACCAAAGCATTCAAACCAAATCCTGAAGTTTCTAGTGCAGAATATAAAATTGATAATTCTGTTATGAGTGTTGTTGAATATCATCGTCAAGAGGAATTAGATGCAGAAGACGAGAGTCGATCAAAATTAGCAAAAGTTGTTTACAACAAACCTTTTAATTATTCACAAGCGATCACTTTCGTCCCACCAAAGGATTCTTCTAACACACCAAGGATTATCACAAGAACGTCTGAGTCTTCTAATGTTAATCCCAAACCAAATTATGCACAAATTTATGGTCCTTTACCTTCCATCAGTGAAATAAATTCAAAACCTGAAAATCGTCAAATTCTTAGATATTTTGACCTTTTCATGGCTGTCCTCAAACTTTTAGAACATGAGATTGAATTTCATTCTGAGATAAAAGTTGAACATTTTCAATCGCCTCTAGCGCGAGAACAAAGAGACATTTTTCAGAAAAGACTTTTACCCAATGTTAAAAATTTGAAAAACTGTGCATTATATTGGGAACGGGATTTTCATAAGGAACTTGGATTGATGAAAGTCGTTTTTGAGAAAACAGAAACATCTATTTCTAACACCAAACGTAAAAAGAAAATGTTGCGAAAAGATGTTGATCGACTCTTGGAAGATGTTATATGTGCTGATGTCTATAATGCTGTGTTATTGCATTCTCTGCCATATGCTTCTGATTATATCTCTGCTGATACTGTTGATTCTGTTATAATTGTTGAGAATACTAATAATGTGCTTCAAATCGAGTCTTTAAAAGCTGAAAATGAACGATTGTTAAACGAACTTTCAAATTCAAAACGTCGTCTTCAATGGTGTCAAAAAGATTGCCAAAATCGTGAACATGCTTTGCAAAACAAAATCTACCAGTTGAAATCAAAACCATTTGATTTTAAAATTGAGCAACTGGATGATCAAAACGTGTCTTTCAAGTGTCAAATCTCAAAATATGAACAAGAACTTTCAAAAGTTAAACAGGAATATGGTGTCATATTTGATTTACTCAAAAAGACTCGTGATGAAGCATCTAACGAACTTGATCATTATCTTGCACACACTAGAGAAGTCATGAATTTTTCTGGCAACCTTCGTTCTGAAAATCAAGAATTGGTGCACACTATCTTTAAGTTAAGAGAAATGTTAGGAAAGTATGAACAACTTCCGCCTACCGTGATTAAGAGAATAGCACCTGTAACACTTAGTAATCATGACCCTAGAATGCCTACTGCCAAATCACAAGATACTAATGTGCTTCCCTCTACTAAAACAGGAATAATTGCTTCTTTTCCTAATGTCCGCACTTCAAAGCCTAGGAGCAATACAAGGAAGAATAGGAAGTTGCGACCTAAGAAAAGATCAATAAGGAATGCTGAAGTAGAAGAACACCCTAGGATTTTGAATAAGACTCACGTTGCACCTACTTTAGATATTGCGTCTGACAAATGTAATAGAAAAAGTTATGTAACGAATGCTAAACCTTTAAGTACTTTTGATATTCAGTCTGATGCATCTTGTGTTATTTGTCGTAAAAGTATGAATTCTGATTGTCATGACAAATGTGTTGCTAAAGCTATCATTTCTCGATTAAGGAATCCTATGACTCGAAATACCTCTAAGCCCACTAATCATTCTAAGTATGTGCTTGGTAGACTGCCCTCTTTAGATTTCAAGAAACGCATTGATATCCCTGTAGCTCCAGTATCACCTCCAAAGACTGAAGTACCACCTAATGCTTTCATTAAGACTAAGGCAAATACTAGTTGGAGATGGCAAAAATGGTTACATACTACACTAGGATTTAAATGGATGCCTAAACTGATTGATGTATGTATGTCTACTATAACTGCTTCGGAACCCTCTAACACTTCGGGTTCCACATCTACTTCTATTCCATCTGTGTCGTCTATGTGTAATGTAGGTGATACAAATCATTCTTTGGATTGTTGATAGCGGATGTTCCCGACACATGACAGGCAATCTTAAACTGTTATCAAACTTTATTTCAAAGTTCATAGGCACTGTCAGATTCGGGAATGATTACTTCGCAACTATCATGGGCTACGGAGATTATATCAATGGCAATATTGAAATTAGCAGGGTTTATTATGTAGAAGGCCTTGGTCACAATCTCTTTTCAGTCAGTCAATTCTGTGATGGAGATTTGGAAGTTGCTTTTAGGGAGAAAACTTGTTTCATTCGTGATCTACAAGGAAATGATCTTATGTCTGGCTCTCGCAACTCTAGTCTATACACAATCTCAATGCAAGACATGGTTGCTTCATCTCCCATACACTCTCAAAGGCTACATCTACAAAATCTTGGCTATGGCACCGTCGTCTCTCACATCTAAACTTTCAAACCATCACCAACCTTGCTCGACACAAACTGGTTGAAGGTCTCCCACGATTCAGGTATTCTAAAGATCACCTTTGCTCAGCTTGTAAACAAGGGAAAAGCACTCGTGCTCATTTTCCTTCAAAGATGGAACACAGCTCTCAGCATGTGCTTCATCTTCTTCACATAGATTTTTGTGGCCCAATGCGCGAGCCAACGATCAATGGCAAACGCTACATCTTAGTAATTGTTGATGACTATTCTCGATGGACTTGGGTCTACTTTCTTCAAAGCAAAGACCAAGCTCCACAGATGATCATCACCTTTCTCATGAAAATTCAAAATCAGCTCTGGAACACCGTCCGCCAAATCAGAACAGACAAAGGAACTGAATTTGTGAATCAAACTCTTCGAGAATTTTATGAGAAAAAGGGAATAGAGCATCAAACATATATTGCACGAACACCAGAACAAAACGGAGTTGTTGAAAGACGAAACTGAACGTTAGTGGAAGCTGCAAGAACAATGTTAATTAATGCTAAACTTCCATATTACTTATGGGCAGAAGCTGTATCAACTGCATGCTATACTCAAAACCGTTCTATGATCTCAAAACGCCACAATAAAACACCTTTCGAGCTTATCCACAACAGAAAACCGAATCTCAAACACTTTCATGTATTTGGATCTCTTTGCTACCCAAATAATGATCGTGAAGACTTTGGAAAGCTCAAAGCCAAAGCTGACATTGGAGTATTTATTGGATACTGTGAGAATTCAAAAGGTTTCCGGATCTGGAATCGTCATACAAATCAGGTTGTGGAAATGATTCATGCTAATTTTGATGAACTTACTGAAATGTCTTCTGAGTATAATAACTTGGAACCCGGTCATAACCGTTTAAACTTCCCTCAAACCCCATCATCAGCTGAACAAAGCCCCCAGCTTACACGTCAACAAATGGAAAGACTATTTGCTCCTCTGATAAGTGACGATATTGATGAACGTGCTCCAGGTGTATCCGTTGTTTCCGCTGCTCAACCTGATAATACTCTTATACATGATACACCTGCTACAACAACTACTGTTGAAGAAGCACCACCAGTTGACTCTACAACAACAGTTGAACAAAATGTTTCCAACGACGTTGAACCAGCTGATGATGCTCTTAATGAAGTAACCCCACCTGCAGATTTTGATCCAAATGCGTTCTTTAACCCATTTGCCAATGAAACTGCTGCACCTGATGTCGCAGAATCATCAACAAACCATTTGAATCCTCAAAATCTACATAATGTATATCAACATCAACCCTCTACACATTGCTGGACAAAAGACCATCCTCTTGAGAACATTATTGACAACCCAAATCAACCAGTCGTTACGAGACAATGTCTTCACACAGATGGTGAACACTGCATTTATGCTCTCACTGTCTGCCAATCTGAACCTAAAAACATTAAAGACGCAATGACAAAAGACAACTGGATTGAATCCATGCAAGAAAAACTCAACCAATTCAAACGTCTTGAAGTATGGGAACTGGTTGAAAAACCAACAGGGGTCTACGTCATTGGTCTCAAATGGATTTAGAAAAACAAATTGGATGCTGAAGGGAACGTAATCAGAAATAAGTCACATCTGGTGGCTAAGGGTTATCGACAGGAAGAGGGTATTGACTTTGAAGAATCATTTTCTCCGGTTGCTCGTCTTGAGGCTGTTCGGATATTTCTCGCGTTCGCGGCTCATATAAATATAACGGTCTTTCAGATGGACGTCAAAACTGCATTTCTGAATGGGCAAGTTAAAGAAATGGTTTATGTCAGCCAACCAGAAGGATTCGTTGATCCCGAGCTTTCGAACCATGTCTACAAACTGAACAAAGCTCTGTATGGTCTCAAACAAGCTCCTCGGGCGTGGTACGATAAGTTATCATCCTTCCTCATTGCCAATAAATTCACCAAAGGTTCGGTCGATCCTACACTTTTCATACAATATCACGGGCCTCACATCTTAATCGTTCAAATCTATGTGGATGACATCATTTTTGGGTCAACACATTTAAAATACTCAAATGCTTTTGCAAAATTAATGACAAAACATTTTGAAATGTCAATGATGGGTGAACTCACATTCTTGCTAGGAATGCAAGTTCATCAATCACCCCGTGGTATTTTCTTAAGTCAGTCCAAATATGCCCTTGAATTGTTAAACAAATTTGGAATGCAAAACTTTGACACCTATGCCACACCAATGGCTCATACCAAGAAGCTAGACGCTGATTTACATGGGAAATTGGTGGACCCTACCAAATACCGTAGTATTATTGGGTCTCTCATGTATCTAACAGCTAGCAGGCCTGATATTGTTTTTGTTGTATACCTTTGCTCTCGTTATCAGTCAAGACCTACTGAAACCCACCTCTCTGAGACTAAAAGAATCCTCAGATACATCAAGGGAACCATTAATTTGGGAATCTGGTATCCGAAGGATTCTGGTTTTGAACTAATAGCATTTTCAGATGCTGATCACGCAGGATGCTTAGATTCACGGAAAAGTACTTCAGGAGCATTACAATTTCTTGGTGACAAACTGGTGTCATGGAAATCGAAGAAGCAGGATTTTACATCGCTGTCCTCAACCGAAGCAGAATATGTAGCCATGTCAGCGTGTTGTGCTCAAGTAATTTGGATGAGAACACAACTCAAAGACTATGGTTACGTATTTGACAGAATTCCGATGTACTGCGACAATCGGAGTGCTATTGCGATCTCATGCAACTCAGTTCAGCATTCGAAATCTAAGCACATCGATCTTCAATATCATTTCGTCAAGGACCATGTGGAGCAGGGTACTGTTGAATTATACTTTGTGGGTACAGAATACCAATTGGCATATCTACTCACCAAAGCCTTAGCTCCTGCTAGGTTTAATGAGTTGGTCCACCGGATTGGTATGCGGTGTTTGACTCAAGAGGAACTGGATGAACTCTTAAAACAGTCTTAAAAACCAGTCAAACACCAAAACCTCTTTTGTAAATATTTTTTCAAAAACAAAATATAAAAATAAAAAATCAGATAAAACAACAAAAATATTCTTCTATCTATATTTCTTCAAACATGGCAAGTACATTTCTTTCGTCAACACTCAAATCTTTCAAAATTCAGTATTTTTCCGGTCAAGTGTTGAGGGGGAGAAAATAAATTCCTAACTGCTTCAAAATAACCGTGTACTTGCATGTTACCTAATCCCGGTTGATTCTTTATTAATGGTGGTCACATTTCTGGTTTACTGACACTCCTCAGACTAAAATTTATAACCTTTCATTATTTTCTTAAGTCGAGGGGGAGTGTCGTCAAAGTTATTTTCAAGATATCCGTCGTTTGATAACCAAAATGGAAGTTAAAAGGCATTGAATGAAAATGGAAAAGGTGGAGGGACTAAAAATGTCAAAATCTGAAAGTTATTTCTAATAGAACATCCCACCTAACTTTAAAACTTCACATTTATTACTCACACCAAACCAATCCTACGCCTAAAATTAAAACTACAAATCCGAGTTCTTGATCATCAATCTGTAAGTGGTTTCATGATCTTTACGTATTTACAAACAATGGTTTTGAATTTTTTACAAATCCAACGGTTAAAACGTGAGATATGAGTGATTTTGTGTTCTACGCATAAGCGTATGAACACATAATCAAGATTATGTGTGTGTGGTTAAAAGGATTGTGTTAAAACATTTATTTAACATCATTAAAACTATTTTGATCATCAAAACACACCCAGATATACGAATTGGGTGATTTTGTAAATTAGGGTTTATACATGGTTTTGGGTGTTTTCATATGTGAACGTTTTTTGTAATAAAGATTGTTGTAAGAGGTTGTCTTCAAGTTGAATTGATCATATATAAGCCCATAAATTATCAAGAAACACTAATGATTCATAAATTGAAAACTAGGGTTTATGTTCATACGGTTTGGGTATTTTTGATTCTTGACATATTTGATGTTAAAACTTGGATAAGACAACTTAATAGGCATCTTAGACTTACCAGAAAAACTTTGGTGCAATTCCTATGTCTAAATATCTTACGCGTAATCTTTAAACTTTAGGGTTTAGGTCTACGCATAAGTATGTTTACGCGTAAACTGTTTGATGAGTATTCATGCCATGTTCTGTTATAGAATGAAAGTATGTGTTAATATTGATGCTATGATAAATTTATTTCAGGTGTGTTACAAGTGAAAATTCAGAATCAAGGTTATTTGCAATCTACGCATAAGGATCACCTTACGCGTAGAAGGTTATGCGTAAGAGTAATCTTACGCATAGCTGTTACGCGTAAGGTTCTATATAAGGGACTACGCGTATCCTGTGAAGGATATGCGTAAACAGTGACCTCTACGATAAGGTCTACTCTTACGAGTAAGCCTTACGCGTAAGGTTTTATATGCGCTTACGCGTAAGCTCTACGTATAAGGTCCCCTTTTCCTACGCGTAATATTTCTTACCCGTAAGTCAGGGTCCTACGCATAAGCTTGCGCCTTTACGTGTATAACTCCTGTTTACGCATAAGCTACCATTTCTACGCCTAAGCCTTGATTAAACCTTTATTATGAATTGTTACGCGTGCAAACTTGTAAATAAACCAATAATGTCACTAATAAGTTTAAACGCTTAATATGTTGTAAAAAATAAATGATAACATGAACTTTAAAACTTAAAGTTAACTAACTCACGAAACTTATCTCGACGTCATTGGACTATTGGACAAACAAGTGACATTGGACTCGTAGCAATCATTAACATATCACAGTCAATAATTAGACAATAAAACCATCTGTTGACTAACATAATGTCTTTCGATATGTTGGTTCTTTTGGCTAAATGTATTTCAGATCTAGACATGGATGCTCAAATGAATGCGGATGCACCAAATGTTCTCACCATTGCTGATATCTTCCCAAATGGCTATCCGGTGAAGATTGGAAAGAACAACCTTCGTGTTGACTTTGAAACCCTCACCTGCTCAGAGTCTTCTTGCTTAATTGCTGTGGATATTCTGAAGAATCATCCTTATCAGAATATGCTCTCCAATTCTGCTACTGTGCCGGAGATCTACATTCATCAATTCTGGAACACAATGAAAAAGATCAAAGGACAGAATGTTGTGACAGTGACTCTCAACCACAAACAAGTCACCATCACACCTGCAGACTTAAGGACTGTTCTCCTCATTCCCGACATCGAGCCAACCGAATACGTTGCTGCACCAACTGAAGAGACTGTTCTACAATTCATGATCGACATTGGTTATGACGAAGCTACAAGAGTAATCTCTAAGAATTCATACGTGGATCTTAAAAATATTCCTCAACCCTGGAGAACACTCTACATCATCATCACCAAATCTGTTTCCGGTCGTGACAGTGGCTTTGAGCATCCCAAGCTCGTGGAACTGCAGATCTTTTGGGCGTTGATCAACATGAAGCACATCCAAATTGAAGCTCTGATATGGGACGACATGATGTCATTCCTCAAAAATCTTGGCTCAAAGATTCCTTATATCAGATATACAAAACTGCTGATCCAAAGAGCTCTTGGACTCAATCCTGATATCCCCAAGAGACTCAATGACCCCAATAATCATGACATGTTGTCTGAACCTACCCTAACTGTCAGATTCAAGGAATCAACAACGAAGAAACAGGGTGCTGTATTGCCAGATCACCTTCTGTCTGATGAAATCAAAAAGCTCTACATGTACAAAAGGTATCTGGTGGCAGTTGAAGAAAACAAAGTCGGTTTTCTCGATGACAAGTCTTCTGGCACCCCCACAAGGAAAACCAGAAGAGGAAGTGCAGGAAGTGCTGCAAGCACTGAGAGTAAAAGGAAGTTCCCTAAGAGGAAACCTCCACACAAAAGGAAAGTTCCATCTAAGGAAGTTGTTCCTATTCCCATTCCCAAGTCTGAACCGCAAAGAAAGCTAGTGGATGAAAGCTCTGATGAAACCGATTCAGACGATGAGGTTTTCTACTCTGAAACTTCAACCGATGTTACTCCATCAGTAGCTAAACCTCCCAGTCCACCAGCTGACAAAGGAAAAGGAAAAACCCCAGTGACTGAGCACGAAGAAGAAAGTTCTGATGAAGAGCCTCTGGATACTGATTACAGGAGGAAATTCAAATTCGTTAGACTCCAACACATTGCGAAAGAGTTTGCAAAAGATCAAATGGGTGGCCCCGGAGGGTCAAGTGGTGATGTTCAATCCACACCAATTCCTGATGCGGTTAATCAACCCGATAAGGGAACTGGTGCAACCACTCTTGAGCAACAACAAAAGGAACAGGAGGATTCTATTGAGTATGACATTGAGGAACCAGAAACTGAAAAGTCAGAGAAGGATAAAGCTGATAAAGAGGCTGCAACTCATGCTAAAGTTGATGAAGAGGCCGCAGCTCAAGCTAAAGCAGATGAAGATGCTAGGATTCAGGCTGAAGAACAGAGTAAAACTGATAAAGATGACGAAGTAAACTACGATGATTATCTTATCAACAGTCCAACTCATTCCAAGGAGAAAACTTCTAAACCTCCTAAGGACCCTGAACCTCCTCATGACTCTTCATCATCAGATTCATCCTCTCACTCTTCACCACCACCATCCAAAAGATCAACAAGATCCACATCCAAATCAGTGAAGAAGCCAACTGCATCCTGGATCTCTCAAGCTAAGACACGAATCGTTAAAGCTGTCAAGCAGGTCAGAAAGAAAGACGTGCTGTACAAGAAGCTGAATTTTCATGCTGACCAGGTACAGTATCTTCATGATGAGAATGACAAGATGCAAGTTGAAAGGGATTATGTCCAGAAGCTCATGAAAGATGATCTTCAAGGGAAAATGAACGAGATGATCAAAGGTTACACTCATAAGTACCTTCTTGACATCGTTCCTGGAGTTACAAAGGAGATGTTTACCAAACAACTCTATCTGAATCTATTGCATCTGGCCAAGCAAACTATGAGATCAACACCAATGCATGTAAACATCAACCCCGTTGATCCCATAATATTCTCAGATGCTGAATTGGTTTCCAGGCTTGTAGCTCAAATGTCCAAACGATCTGCAACATTTGCCTCTTACGAAGGAAAATTGTTTGAAGCATTGCTGGAATACCAACTTAAATCAGCATGCAGAGAAGAAGCTGAAAGGCCCAAGCGTCCAACAGACGATGAAGATAAAGATCCTAAACGCCCGAAGAAATCTGGTGAATCATCCTCCATGCAACCTCCACCCCAAAGGACTCCAGCTCAACAAAGATATCCTCCTCGCTCTTCTACTGAAAAACCTCAGGATTCTGAGTTACCACCCCAAACTCAGAAAACCGGTGATCATTTTGAGTATACGGGTGGTGACGATGAGGAAGTCCGTGAGCCCCAACAACAACCCACCTCTCCCGACAAAGTTTAGAAACCAGAATCCTCATCTAGGCCTAAGAAAAAGAAGAAGAAGGCGCCCAAGGCTGACGTCGTATCATGGCTAGACGAGGATGACACTGATGAATACGACTTGTTTTCTACACTTGTTAATTCTACTCCCTATCCATCTGAAGGTCAAGATATGGTAGACGGTAGTACATTGGAGCATGCAAAGATACTGCAAGAAAAAATCCGAGTGAAGAAGATGACGAAATCAGAGTTGAAACGAATCAAGAATGAAGCTTTTCAACTACTAAAAGACAGCTCGGAAAGTGCCATCGAGGTTGAGTATCACCTTGAAAACATAGCATGAGTCATCTCCAACAACATTGATTGGCTCAACCCTGAAGCAAACATCGACTTCTCCAGGAAAAACAATGCTCCTTACTACACCGACTGGTCTAAACCTCTACCAATGATTGGCCAACCAGATCAGCCTAAGATTCCATTTCGCTACTTCTTCAACAAAGATTTGGAATTCCTTCTACACGGTGGCGATGGTTTAAGGAAATATGCTACATCACTTACACTTTCGTTCCCGGTAGCCATATACTCCAACTTCATAGCGATCGAAGAAAAGGCTACTCACTTGTTTTCTAACAGTGTAGAACAGTATGACGTCGATGCAATGTACGTGATTCACCATTGGCCAGAACACCGACGAATCTACTACAAGAGTTGCCAGGTTCGAAAGTCTCAACATGCAGTGTGTAGTAGTACTAAAGGGATCATTGCTATTAAACAGGTTGATCTCTCGTCTAAATAGGACTACACTTCCTAAAGAATATCGTGGTCAAAAGAAAAGACGAAAGAGATTATGCATTCTGTGAAGCGGACTTTGAGAATTTGTCTCTCAATGACATTGAAGATTTGTATCTTGCAAAAGTACAGGGACGCATGAGACAATTCTCGACTGAAGTTCAACGTGAATACATCAAATCCTTGCTTATCTTCATCAGATGCATAGTGATCAAGGAACGTGTAGAAGATTTACAACTCGCTGTTGAATCCTATCAGACCCGTGTCAACTTCACCAGACCTCAGCTAGAACTTCCCGATATCAACCAGCTTCCACAATACACCCTCGTCAGCAAACCATTCCGTGTAATTTACCGTAGTGAACTACAACGAAACTGCTTGATGGCGTGTCGAGATCTTCACAAGTTTGGGGATCACACATTGAAGAAGGTTAGGGATGGATTGGCTTATCGGTTGAAGGCGATACATGAAGGCATTGGGTCTCCAAAGCGATGGAATTCTCAAGACAGAAGGGATGTGAAGAGGATCATTACTATGATCGATGAAAGGTTGTACAGAAGGGACCAGTTCAGAACTCTGGAGAGCTTTGTAGGTGGTCGTCCCAGGATTACTCTCACCGGCTATCAACGCCCTGTTCGCATTCCTGGTGATATTACTGGACTACCTGGTACCCCTTAAACTGCTTCTATTTCATATTTATTTGGATGTGTGATTTTTATTGTCAATGGCTTGTGCACACATAACAGTGTACAACCCGTTCTTGTAATGAAAGGACCCTGTGGTACGCTTCAGTGCCACAATCCTTATAAAAGGAGCAAAAGCTTCTTACTTTTGAGTAAAACCTATCAAACCTTTCACTTTTAAAGGTTTTGCTCAAAAGAACAAGTACTTCCCCTTATGATTTTCAAAACCTCAACCGTTTATATCACTTGTTGAGAGGGAGTATTTGACTTATAAACTTTGTTCACAAATTGTTCACAGTGGTCATCTTCCCAAAAAACTCAAAATGGTCATATTTATTCTCAACATTTCTTCAAAAATACCATTTATATGTCATTTTTGAGGGGGAGAAAATTATGTGATAAGAAATATGTTGTGATACTGCTATTGAATCATCGTGTGAAAAAGATTTCAACCCATGAATTGACGGGATCTGAACAGTCTTACATTGAAAAGATTTGTCTTCCAAAGACTTATCCAAGTAAATTGTACCTATTCGATAAGCTCTTGATAGACATGAACTTTGACGGGTTTGACAACCTTTCAAGGTTTGTCCACACCTTCAAGGTAGTTATTAGAGCTAGTTGTCACCTAAAAGCTAACAATGTATCTCTTTAACTATGCAACGTAACCGTGTCCCTTGGGGAATTTTCTATCTTGAGTCGATCAATTCAAAAGTGCGAGCTCTTTCCTCACTGTGCAGATTTCTGTAAAAACTCTTAAGCACATGTGGAGGGGGAGTATTTCTGAAAATCTAAAACTCTTGAAGTGTTCAAACATGTTTTTCATTCACAAACACTTTGAAAGATTTTCATGAAAAATGGTTTTATGGCAATGGAGTTATAAGGTGATTAAGGTTAGGAATAACCGTCCTATGATCCGCCAGAGCCGGAGGGATCTACCCAAGGACAATACCAATAGTTAGAATTAGAAGTCCTTAGGTATGATTATAAAAAAGAGAAAATGAGAATCGGAGAAAGAAGGAGTTGAAGAATTAAAAAGAAATGCAAAGAAAAGGGTGAAAAGAAATAGCCCTCCAAATTATTCAACTTAGGGCAGACAACGGGTTCAATTCATATGCTACTGGTTGTCACTTGATGACGCCGGTATTGAAGATTAAAAGTCGTCATGGACCCAGTGACGCATGCACTAAACCTTCTTAGCCACTCAAGTTTCTCTCAAAAGAAGCTTGTTTCATTCTCACAGGGAACCCTACATAATCTATCGGCTTTCTCTTAGGGATAGCTGGTATTGAAGAAGGAGACCCTCTCCCTAGTCTCCGCTCAGGAAAACCAAAACGCACTATTGATTCTAGAGCCACGAGATTCACCAAAAGATCTCTTAGGTACACTTGACATTTCATCACTTGATGTTCAACAATAAGAACATCAGTGGTACATTATCGAGTCCTTCACAGATCTTAGCAATCTTTCGAGAACATTTATGAGAGGTTCACAACTGTGATTCTCAGTGATTGAATGGAAACTCCTGCCAGGGTCAACATCAAACAGCCCTGATAGTAGGTCACTTCGGTAACTCCCCGTAGATTACGCTTAGTGTACCTCAGTGACTCATCTGAACTGTAGGTGTACTTCAGTACATCGCGTTATCTCATTTGAGGGACTCCAGTTCAGGAACGGCCTTTGTGAGAATTAGAGTTGTGTTTTCACACTATGCTGTTAACACTCTCGAAGTTTAAACTTATAAGTGCCTGAATCTGCTTATTACTAACCTTTCTTATGCTTTCTTCTTATGGAAGCTCTGGAGCGGAATGATCGTGCAGATTCTTCACATGCTCATGCCAACATCATCACTAATGGAAGTTCTATCTAAAGGCAACACAAAAGTCAAAATGATTCTTCATCAAGTCAAAGAATCTACAAAGTTTAAAGACTTAAAGAACTTCATCAGTACTGAAATCCAACGTCAAAGAGCGTGTGAGCATGTTGAAGAATGACGTGGAGACACTGGAGCAACAAAGCAGACCTGAGGCAGACTTGATGCAGACATCAACAACATACTATCACTACCATCATAAAGAACAATGATCAAAGAACAAAGATAATGATGACGTCAAAGCAGAACTGTTTAAAGAAAACAATTTCTCTACACTAGGGAGATTGTTCAAATCAAGGCAATTCTTCTCACAAGAAAGAAGAAGGTTAGAAGACGTCAAAGCTACTATTACATCATCACCTTCACCGTTTACATTCATTCATCACCAACACTTAGGGGGAGATTGTTTGAATCACTCCTAAACCTAATTCAAGTGTTAGTAATTCACATGTAATAGTTAGCTTAATTATGGCCTTTATGTTTGTTATTAGCTTAGGCTTATGTAGAAGGCCCATAAGCCTAGGCCCAAGTCCACTAAGGAAAGGAAGGGACTAGGAGTGTTGCCCTAGCTCCCTCTCCTATAAATACTCTTGTATAACCCTCACTTGAGGGTTGGTTGTTCAATTTATCTTTCATTCATACTCTACGCATAACTTTTCTCTACTTATACATGTGTGGGTGTTTGGTTCGTTGTTCATCCGATCTACTCTCCTCTCTATCTCTTTCTATTGTGCTTGTGTTGTAAACTTAGTGACCTGGCACTTTCTCTCACTAAAGTTCCCAAACCTCTAACTCTTTCTCTCTCTAGAAATCATCTTGTACGCCTAATAGGATAGTGATTTGATGTGTATGTGAAATTCAATATGTTACAAATGGTATCAGAGCCATGGTTAGATCATCTCTTACATATCCTTGGATTTCTAGTGGTTTTTAGATGGTTTTTGAGTTTGAAAAAGTATAGTGGTTTTTGCATCATTTGGTTCATTTCTAGTGTTAAAGTTTGAATTTTGGGTGTACTTTTGTGTTTAGAATCATTGTATGTGCTTGGGTTTTGATTTGGTAAGCTTGAATCACTGTGGTTGAGCTTGTTTTGGATTGAAAAGTGTGTTTTTAAAGTTTTTCTTGGTAGCGACTTGGCACTCGGAGTGAATTTCTTGGTAGCGACTTGCTTTCGTAGAAGGTACTGAGTTGTAGTGAGCTTTAGTAGCGACTTGGTCATAGCGACTTGCCTTTTGAGACAAGCCGACAAATAGTACACTTAGTGGATTCTCCACTACGGGTAGCGACTTGGTAAGGTAGCGACTTGCTTTCAATTTTGATAGCGACTTGTTCTTCAAGTTTCTTAGCGACTTGGTCTTAGCGATTTGGACATTAGCGAGTTGATATTTAGCGACTTGATTTCTTAGCTACTTGGTGCTTAGCGATTTGCTGTCAAAATTCGTAGCGATTTGGATCTTAGCGACTTGTCTTCTTAATACTTAGCAACTTGGTTCTTAGCGACTTAGTTCAAGGATTCTTAGCGACTTGGTTGACTTTTGTTTGTAATACGGTTTTCTCTTGATTTAGTAAAATCCCGTGAAAGAATCTATTTCCCGGTTTAATCATTGAGTTATAAAATCCCGTGTAATCTTTAAACATGTCTACCAACGTACCTACAATCATCTCCACTGTTGCCGAGGATGTTCAAGCAGCTGGTTCAGATACTCGTCCACCCATGCTTGACAGAACTGACTACGACTCTTGGGCTCAAAGAATCAGATTGTACTGTCTTGGAAAGGAAAATGGGGTCAACATTCTCAAATCGATTGATGAAGGACCTTATCAGATTGAGACTACAAGAGACTTAATTGATACAGCTGCAGATGGAACAATGATCTATGGAATAGACAGACCAAAGACATATGATGAGCTCAATGATAAGGAGAAAAAGAGATTTGATGCTGATATCAGGGCTTCTACCATCATACTTCAACGTCTTCCAAAAGATATCTACAAGCTGATCAATCACAACACCGAAGCCAAGGCAGTGTGGGATAATGTCAAGATGCTTCTTTCTGGTTCTGAATTAACTATCGAAGACAGAGAATCACAACTCTATGATGAATTTGAGCACTTCAAGATGAAACCAGATGAGAGTGTCTATGAGTATTACGTAAGATTCCACAAGCTTGTTAATGACATGAGGAACATCGGAATGACTATGCCAAACATTCAGCTGAACTCAAAGTTTGTGAACAACATGAATCCCGAATGGCACAAGTTTGTCACCTCTGTGAAGCTAACCAAAGGATTGAAGAATACAAACTATGAGCAACTCTACGCCTTCCTTATTCAGAATAAGAGACATGCTATGTTTGAAAAAAGGATTCTTGATCAGTTCAAAACAAACCAGGGAGAAACAAGTTCATCAAATGATTCAACAGCCTTCTAGACCAATGATGGAACCACTACCAAAGCATCTCAAGTCATTCCAGATCCAAGTTTCAAACAACCTGATGCCAATGCAGTCATGGAAGACTTTATCAATAAACTGGCTCTTATGGTTAAACAAAACTTAACCTTCACTCCACACACTAACAGACTTCACACTAATAATGAAATCAGGAATGCATCCAATCTACACAATCATGCTTTGGTCAGAGATGGAAAGGTTACAGTCCAACCAGTTCAAGAAAGGCAGTATGAACAAGGAAGAGGTGGAGTCGGTAGAGGTTATGTGACAAATCAGAATAGGGGAAGGAATGGAAATCAAGGACAAGCAAAGCCGATCAAGTGCTACAACTGTGGAGGTGAGGGTCATATTGCAAGGAACTACACATTGCCAAAACGCCCTCAGAATGCAGAGTACTTCAGGGATAAGATGTTGCTTGTGCAAGCTCAGGATAATGGTGCAGCTTTGGATGAAGAGGAGTTGATGTTTCTTGCTGAGGGAAATGCTAAGACATATGATGCAGATGTGGATGAGCAGCCAATTCAGGAGATAGGCCACAATCATCAGAATGCCTTTCAAGTCGCTGATTGTGATGCATATGACTCTGACGTTGATGATGAACCTACTGCACAAACAATTTTCATGGCTAGCATTTCTCCAATGGTCCCCTCTAAAGTCTCTTCATCACCACAAGATGGTCCATCCAAAAACAAAATCATCTCTGAGGTATTAAAACTATACGATGATGTTGGTGTGCAAAAGATGCATGACAAAATAAAATCAACTGAAACTATTGAGTTAGATATTGAAAATATGGGTAATATCAATGTTGTCCCATATGATCAATATGTGAAGCAAAGTGAAAGTAAGATTGTATTAAGTGATGCATCTTCTGTAGTCAACGATGACTATGTTTTTGATGAATACACTACATGTGCCCCTGATGATTCTGTTATCTCTGAACTTAATGCCTATAAAGAACGAGTGGCCATTTATGAACAACGTGCTAAGTTCGAGCTAACCACCCGTAAGCAGGAAATGGATGACCAAATGTGTACAACTATTAGAAAAAGTAAGTTTAGAGAAGAAGTATTAAAACAAGAGTTAAACTCCTTACACGAAAAGCTTTCTAAAACTGCTAAGCAAAAACAAGAACTTCAAGAAAATGTTAAAATGCTTAAGCAAGAATTCAGTGCTAAGGAATCAAAACTTTTGAATGATTTTTCTAATCTAAAAAACCTGAAAAACAAGCTCGAAAATAAGTTGTACGGACAAGGGAATACAATTCAGACTGCTCACATGATCACAAAGCATAGAATTCTCAGCGATAAGCATAGTATCCCCATTATAAAGGAATCCAACCCTGAGTATGGAAAGATAGCAAAAGCTGCTCAAAATATAATCTATGATGGCAATGAGATTCTTAAACCTAGATAGACACCTAGTTGCATTGAGTGCACTGAGGAAGATAGAAAATTAGATGATGCATCTAGGGAGAAAAAGAATAAGAAGCTAGAAGATCCTGAATGTAAAAAGAATAAAATAACAATCAAACCCCATGATTACAAGAAGGAAAACTGGATTTCCTTGAACAAGTTTAAGCCTCAAACGTTGTTAACTCCCGAACAAGTGTTCTGGAAAAAGGATTTAGATAAGCAAAAAGCAGAGAATCTTGTTGTAACAAACCCTCCCCGTAGGAAAATGCCTGCAGCGACTGTGTATCCTCCAAATACACCAATGCATTTAGTTCCTAGAACTATTGCCACTAAGAGCAAGACCTTAATCAGTAAATATGTTATATTTCAATTATTTGTTGACTTTGAGAAAACTTGTAAGAAAAGGATCACACCCACTGGGATAACTGAAGAGGAAAGGGGTTTTGAGCAAACAAAAGAATGTTATTTAAATGAGGTCATGCCTTTCTTTAAACAACTAAAAGATCAATTTGAGAGTCTTAAAAAGGGGATAGATATATATAATAAAGGAATAGAAAAGGAATTTGATGCAATGATTGTTGAGGTTAGTGACTATGAGCGAGCATTAAAATATGATGAAATTGAGAGGAAGAACTTGCATACCTTAAATGAGAATCTGATTTCTGATTGTATTTATCAAGATGTGTTTTATACTGCCACTAATTGTTCTATTACTGCTTCTCAATTTCATGAATTATCTATTGCTTTGAAAGTCTCCCATGATTGTGTCATTGAGCTTGAAATCAAAAACGCTAAACTAAGTGAGAAAATTGAACAGGATGATCACGATAATTTGGTAAAACATTTTTCTAAACTAGAAGTTGAACATTTTGATTTACAACTAAAATATCAACATCTCAAAGAAAATGTTAAAACCTCAAACATCAAGATATCCTCAGATGTTCCAGAGTTTGATGCAGTTTTTGAAATAAACAAATGTGATGAACAGATTCAAGCTCACTGTAACATGATCAAAAAGTTGAAAGCCCAAATTTCTCAATTAAAGGGTGAAATGAACAATGTGACTGGCTACCAAATGCCTCCTCCTTTAGATTCTCGGAATTCTCAAAATTTTCATCTTCAAAACTTGGTTAATGCTTTACAAAAGGAAAATGAGAGTTTTCTAGAAGAAAATGAAAAGGTTAAACATCATTTCAATAAGTTATTTGAGTCAATAAAAGTCACTCGTAACAAAAATAATGAAAAAATAACTTTGTTGCAAAAGAAAATTGAGAATCTGAAGAGTCAGGTAAAAGGGAAAATGCCAATGACAAATAGGGAGAATGGTGCTTCAAAGGTGCATGTTTGTAATAAATATGCTTTGTCTGTGAAATATGTTCCTCCTCATCTTAGGAATAACAAACTTGCTATTCAAACATATTTCTCATACCTTAAGGACAGCCTAGAATGTCTCCGTGAGATTGTAGAAGAGGATAAGTTAGAGAAACCACATGATAATGCAATTGGCCATGCATGCTTATATGCCAAACGATCTCAAGAACTTCTAGAATGCTTAATTACAATATGCCCTAAAACCTTAGGTGAGCAAGTCAATCCCTTGATACCCTGTTTTATGCCTAATGCCAAGTATACAAGTCATTCAATGCCCAATGTTATGAATGTGAACTTTAGTAGGCCTTCAAATAGTTCAGATCACAGCACCTACAGTGTTAAGAAAGTGAACCTCAGTGTGCCTTCGAATAGTTCACATCCCAGCACATCAAAACAGGAAAGGCAAAAAGTAGCAAAACCAACTAATGTTCCCGTTCCCTCTACAGGAGTAATCAGTGACATTAAAGTGAGCAGGTCAAAGTCTCAAGGCAATACAAGGAATGATAGGACCTCGCAAGCTAAGAATGTGCATTTGAAGAAAGTAGAAGATCACCGTAGGGAGAATTTGAATAAAACGAATCGTGTTGATTCTAGTGTTAGCTCTAAGCATACTGTAATTAATGCGAATTCTACTACTTTTGGCAAGATATGTAATGATGATTGTGTGGTTTCTGTTACTAATCTTGAATGTGGTATGAATGATTTGTCTAAAGCTGTTAAATGCCCAGTTAAAATTGTTAATGTTAAAAATCAAGCTAAGAAGGCTAAAAGGCAAAAGCGAAAGAAAGTTAGAAAACAGTGGAAACCCACAGGAAGAACATTTAGTAAGATAGGTTATCAATGGATACCTTTTGGCCATAAGGTTAATCAGACAATGCCCACTAGAAAATGGATGCCTACTGGTAGAATTATTCCCTTAAAAAGTGAACATACTTTGAATAGGTCAAATACGAATACTAGCACTGCATCTATTCCTAATGATTCCATTGCTTCTATTTCTGATATGGGTGTTTCTATTTCTGATGTGGGAGTTCCAATCACTGTTACTAACCAAATGGAACCCATTCTTGCATGGGGATCCCAATTATCCAGTTATCCATTCTTGTATGTTTTCAACTGCAGATCGTTCAAATCGTTCTGTGGTACCAGGACTCAGGCTGTTCCAAGCATATGACTGGAGACCGGTCACGGCTCATGAACTTCGTAAGTAAATTCACCGGGACTGTTAGATTCGGGAACGACCATTTTGGAGCAATTATGGGTTATGGTGATTATGGTCATAATTTGTTCTCTGTTGGTCAATTCTGTGATTCCGTTCTAGAGGTGGCCTTTAGAAAACATACTTGCTTCGTTAGAGAACTTGACGCTGTGGAATTATTAAGAGGCACTCGTGGTTCTAACCTATACACCATCTCTATCGAAGACATGATGAAGTCTTCTCCAATCTGCTTGCTGTCAAAGGCTTCTAAAACAAAGTCATGGTTATGGCATCGTTGTCTCAATCACTTGAACTTCGGCACCATTAATAACCTTTCCAGAAAGGATCTTGTCAGAGGCTTACCCAGATTAAAATATGAAAAAGATCATCTTTGTTCAGCTTGCCAATTGGGTAAAAGCACGAAACATGCCCACAAACCAAAACCCACAAATTCAGTAATGGAAGTTCTTCATACCCTTCATATGGATCTGTGTGGACCAATGAGAGTGCAAACGATAAATGGGAAGAAATACATTCTAGTAGTTGTTGATGACTACTCTCGATTTACTTGGGTAAAGTTTTTGAGGACAAAGGATGAAACTCCAGATGTTATCATCAAACTAATCAAACAGCTTCAGGTTCGACTCAACAATACAGTCAGAATTGTTCGAATAGACAATGGTACAGAGTTTGTTAACAAGACTTAATTCAGATTTATGAAAGTGTTGGAATCAGTCATCAAAGAAGTGTTCCACGAACTCCTCAACAGAACGGTGTAGTTGAAAGACGAAATTGAACTCTTATGGAAGCCGCAAGAACAATGTTAATTTATTCAAAGGTTCCAATGTTTCTATGGGCTGAAGCCATTGCCACTGCTTGCTACACCCAAAATCGTTCCCTTATACACACCTCTCATGGAAAAACTCCATATGAACTTGTTCATAAACTCCATATGATCTCTCCATAGGAAAAACTCCATATGATCTCTCCTACCTTCGTGTGTTTGGTGCCTTGTGCTATCCAACAAATGACGGTCAAGACTTAGGAAAATTAAGAGCAAAGGCAGATATTGGAGTTTTTGTTGGTTATGCACCAAACAAGAAGGGTTACAGAATCTACAACAAGAGAACCCGAAATATCATGGAAACAATTCACGTTACATTCGATGAGCTGACCGGTCAAATGGCTCCAGGACAATCCAGTTCTGGACCCGCATCACAACTCTCATCTAGTAGTCCTATCAGTTCTACTCTTGTGTCTAATCATACACCAGCAACTCCTTATGTACCTCCCTCTGAAGATGATTTGAAGAAATTTGTTAATCCTATGTTTGATGAATACTTTGAGCCAAGTACTATTGATATGTCAATTCCATCAACAGAGGCTGCTTCTATCCCTGTCAATGAAGTCAATCCGTCAGTTTCTATGTCATTAAGTCAGGAAGCGCCTGCTGCTGATCAATCTGTCTCATCAACAAACCTTCAATCACCGAGTGTACATCATGGAATTGCTTCTGATTCACAGGATGAAGTTAATCCCTTTGCTACTCCTGAAGATGCTCCATTTGAAAACATATTTGCTCCTGAATCATCATCAGAACCATCCTCATCAGGAGACATCGACTCTGCTACTTCAGTTCCACAACAACAACCACATGAACACCTTAGAAAATGGACACATGATCACCCATTGGACAACATCATTGGAAACCCTTCTCGTCCTGTATCCACTCGTAAACAACTTGCTACTGATGCCTTATGGTGCTTCTTCAACTCCGTACTCTCTAAGATTGAACCTAAAGATGTTAAAACTGCGATGAATGAAGACAGCTGGTTCAATGCCATGCAAGAAGAAATTCATGAGTTTGATCGATTAGGTGTATGGGAATTAGTACCTGCTCCAGACTGTGCTATGATCATTGCTCTAAAGTGGATATTCAAAGTGAAGCTTGATGAGCATGGTGATTTGCTGAAAAATAAGGCTAGGTTAGTGGCTAAAGGATATCGTCAAGAAGAAGGTATTGACTTTGAGGAATCTTTTGCTCCTGTTGCTCGTATCGAAGCTATCAGAATCTTCTTGGCTAATGCGGCTAGTAAGAACATGATCGTATATCAGATGGATGTGAAAACTGCTTTTCTTAATGGTGATTTGAAAGAGGTGGTTTACGCCAGCCAGCCAGAGGGTTTTGTGAATCCAGAGCATCCTACTCATGTCTATCTCTTGAAAAAGGCCCTTTACGGTTTGAAGCAAGCTCCTAGAGCATGGTATGATACTCTGTCAAAGTTTCTTCTATCTACTAGATTCAGCAAGGGAGCAGTTGATCCGACATTGTTCACCAGAAAGTCAGGCAAACATTTAATTCACGTTCAGATTTATGTTGATGATATTATCTTTGCCTCGACTGACCCCAATGAATGTGATCATTTTTCAAAAGAAATGGGTTCCAAATTTCAAATGTCAATGATGGGACAAATGTCATTTTTCGTGGGATTACAAATTTCACAATGTCCCGGAGGCATTTTTATAAATCAATCTAGATATGCAAATGAGATCTTAAAGAAATTTGGATTTGTTTCATGTGACACCGTTGACACTCCCATGATTGAGCGTACCAAGCTGGATAAGGACCACTCAGGGATCATGGTAGATCAAACAAAATATCGTAGTATGATTGGATCCCTGATGTACCTCACAACTAGTAGACCAGACATCTTGTTCGCTGTGTGCATGTGTGCTAGATATCAGACTAAGCTTACGAAAAAGCACCTTGAAGCGGTTAAACGGGTCTTTAGGTATCTCCAAGGAACCATCAATATGGGACTATGGTACCCGAAGGACACCGGTATGTCACTAACAGCCTATGCAGATGCTGATCATGCAGGATGTCAAGATACTCGTCAAAGTACATCTGGAGGTGCTCAGTTTTTGGGTGATAAGCTTGTGAGCTGGTCGTCAAAGAAGCAAATGAGTACTTCTATTTCCTCTACAGAGGCTGAATACATAGCCATGTCATCGTGTTGTGCTCAAATCCTATGGATGAGATCCCAATTATCTGACTATGGCTTTGAATTCAACAAAATCCCTCTGTACTGTGATAATAAAAGTGCTATTGCCCTCTCATGCAACAATGTTCAACACTCAAGAGCAAAGCACATCGACATTCGACATCATTTCATCCGGGAGCAAGTGGAAAATGGTGTGGTGGAATTCTATTTTGTGAAGTCAGAATACCAGTTACCAGACATCTTCACCAAAGCTCTTCCAAGAGAACGTTTTGAGTTTATTCTTCCACGACTTGGCTTGAAAAGCCTTCAACCAGAAACGCTCAAAAGTCTTCAGGAGGAAGTCGAGGAGTAAAGGTCTTTCTTCACCCATCTCTGTGTACATATGTATTCAAAAAGCAAAATACGAAATTACAAAACCTACAAAAAAATCTAATAGAAAAATATAAAACTTTCAAAATCCATAAAATTTTGAAAATTTCGAAAAATCCTCAAAAATTATTGTCATTTTTTCATATCTTTCTTGATTCGATTAATATCTACGGTCTTTGTGATGTCAGTCAAAGAGTGACACGGTCTTTGTGATGTCAGTCAAGAGTGACACGGGTCTTTAGATACATATTCGTTTAAAAAAAATCAAAAAATCAAAAAATCAAAAATCAAAAATTATTTTTGGGAGAAAGTGAAATATATGGTTTATTGTCATTTCAGGCAGTAACCCGCTATTCAATGAAAGAACAGAGCCATGCTTTATCTTGTTTTTCAAATCTCATGCTCTGATTCTATAAACAATTGCTTTCAATCTTATGAAAACTAATTTCTTTGAAAAATAACTCGTACTCTATTTTTGAAAATCATCTAGACTTAACTTTTGTCATTGATTGAGGGGGAGAATGATTTCAATTAAATCAAAAGGTTATTTGTCATACAATTGTTTTCAAAAGATAATCATGCATGTTTAATCTATGGAGTTAAAAGTCTCAAAATCCGATCATTATCAGTTAAATTTTTTTTCTTTATAATTAAGTCACAATTCTCCTTAAAAGCTTTCAAAATCAATTTTAATCAACAGAGATCACAAATCTCAAATGATTTGATAATTGTGATCGGGGGAGAATTTGTGATTTAAATAGGATTTAAACTGATAATTCGACAAATGAGTTCATAAGTGTTTAGCAAGTTTTCCTCCCCGCATGTGACAAACGATTTCAAATTTTCCATGCACAAGTTGAGGGGGAGCATCTACTTTAAACCTTAAATTATTGAAACGTGATTGAATTGTCTCTAAGTGCAGGTTTCCTCTAATATGTGCAAAACTCTTTTAAACTTCGAGGCACATATTGAGGGGGAGCAAACTTTTGAAAACCTCATCCTTCCTCAAAACGTTTTTTATCTACTCAAATTGATTGAGAAGTGATGATGATCATTTTAGAAAATGTTAATCAAAAGATTGGACCTTTCATTCTTAATCTAACGATTTCAAAGATCTCTTGCCTCCATGTGCCAAACAATTTCTGAATTTCATGCATATGATGAGGGGGAGCATTTCTAAAATATCAAAACAATTAAGATACAAAATACTTTGATTTTATATCACAAGTATCTTAATTGATTTTCAAATGGTTTTCAATTGGTTTCAAGGTGGAAGAACTATTTCAAAAAACCGACCAACTTTACTTTATGCATGGTGATATAAGGATGATAAGGTTAGGTTGAGGTCCAATGATCCGCCAGAACCGGAGGGATCTACCCAGGGACAATCCACTAGATAGTGTAGACTCCTTAGGTATGATGAAAAAAGGAGAAAATTGAGAGATGGGAAGAGTGCGGACTGAAACTGAGCTAGTACTAGAATAAACCCAACAGGGTTCCAGTTATGAAGTTTCGGTAAGCACTGAAGGGGTTGAAGAATGAAAAACAATTGAATGTGAAAAAGGGTGAAAATAAATAGCCCTCCATTTATTCAACCATAGGGCAGAAAACGGGTTCAATTCATATGCTACTGGTGGTTACCAAGGTAACATCGGTATTGAAGACAAGACGTCATGGACCCAGTGACGCACTGCACTACAACTTCCCAAGCCACTCAAGTCTCTCTTAAAAGGACTTGTTTCATTCTCACGGGGAACCGACAGAATCTATCGACTTTCTCTTAGAGATTGTTGATATTGAAGAAGGAGACCTTCTCCCTAGTCTCCGGCTTAGGAACCAAATATGCACAATTGAGTCTAGAGCCACGAGATCATCTGCAAATCTCTTTAGGACACTTTCAGTGAAGAACTCTCTGTTTCACACAATGTGGAAAGAGATTATATCTTATGAGTCCTACGCATTATCCTTGTGGTATTGCCAGAACATCTGAGTAGTATGCCAACATCAAACAAGCTCCTGGTGGGTGGCATGTGAGATCTATCCAATAGATCAACCATGTGTCAGCTGAACAGAAACAATGGGGCGATTCAATCTTTTGAATCAATCCTGGTTCAGGTTATGGATTGACGGATACCTTTGAAAAAAACCGGCCGTTGTGCTTAAAAACTTTTTTCCTTAGCACATCGACTGTATACTAATTTTTCAAAAAAAATAAAAGGTGTTTATGATTGATAATTGATTTTCATTAAAACCCTCGTTGTATTGCAAAAACAATTTCTATTGAGCAATACACGATTGTTTTTCAAATATCTGTTTATCAATCAGTGAATCTCAATTCGATGGTTCACTCACTCCGTGTTATCTTCTTTGAGATGTTCCGGTTTGAGAAAAGCTAGAGCAGCTGCAAAACCCTGTCAAGGAAATTCTTCAGAATTTTACTTGATCACAGGCAGTACTTGTACTGATCAACGGGGAACCGTGGGCCGTGTACCTCAATTCAACAAAAGTGATCAAAGACACTCTTGTGCGCTTTATTGCTAACTATTTTATGCCGGAGCACCCGACGTTTGCAGCTGATAAGAATGGAGCGGTCAATCCATAGCCGCATGCTCACACAACACATTCAGTTCTAAAGAAATCATGATTAGTGCATCAATGACTCTGATATTTTCACTCCATGCTTCTGCTACGCTGCTGCCAATATCATGAATCAACGAAAGCTTCTGCTACTCTGATAAGTATATATCATGATCCAGAATGTGAGCATGTCGGTCCAAAAGTCACAACATCACATAATACCAACACCACAATGGATGAGTCAGAGATTTAAAAATATGGCTGATGATTTCAAAGCTGACTCAAAACTCAGTATCACGTGGATCAGTTAAAGACCTCCACTCAGATTATCCAAACATGCAAAAATAAAGAATCAAAGACTACGAGCTACAGAACAAAGAACATGAACAAGAATCCAAGAACAATTTCAATGTATTATCTGTTTGTATTCTATGTAATTGTAATGTGTGTTTGAGGTGACCTCCCTTAGGGGGAGATTGTTAGGATTCAGAAAATCCAGGTATTAAAGTGTCGGTTACCTCAAGTATATGTATCCGTTAGAAAGCTCGTAGTCGTAGTTATTTAATGTTAAGTAGTATGTAGTTAGGTAACACCGTGGAGGACGGACGGGTCTTTACCCACTGTATGCCTGATCCACAGCCCGTCAGGTGGCGTTTTATGGTAAGACTATAAATACTCTCTACCTTCCAAGGTAGAGAGTTGGAGCTCATAATAAGATTTTTCTTTCTCTCACTAAAGTTCCCGAACCTCTAACTCTTTCTCTCTCTAGAAATCCTCTTGTACGCCTAATATGATAGTGATTTGATGTGTATGTGAAATCCAATATGTTACATTTAGTGGGTTTTATATACCCGTGTGATTAGGGCATCACTTGGTTAGATCAGAGTTCACGGGCCTAATTGGCCGAACATATCATGGGCTTGAAAATGGGATCATATGGATCGTGTGTTATTACAGGCCTCAAGTGTTTAAAATCATATGGATTGGACCGTGTGTTATGGTGTGACAAAAGAGGTGTATATTGGGCTTTTATGTGTGCCTTGATCCGGAATGATTATTTATATTGGATCAAGTAGTATTTTTTTTAATGGATTGTGAAATACTTTGAGCCCCGAAATGATTTTAGTGAGATTTGGACACCTATTGCTGGAAGTGACTTTAATTAGAATCGGTTTTCTTGAACAATTTGTAAATGAGCTAAAAGGAGAATATTGTTTGGTGAAATGTGTTCAATGGACCGGGTAAAATATTGGAGTTATGGACATGGGTCTTCTAACGTTTAATCGGTTCAAACTCAAAGTTGTGGTTAGGCTTCTCAAAATTAGATCGTATATATGAGCTTTGATCATATGAGATTTGGAATTTATAAGATTTGATCATGTGAATTGATGATGTGATTTTTTAAAGTGACTTGATGATGATGATATTGCTGATGTCGGATAATGAACCGTTGATGAACCGATTCATGTTCCCCTAAAACAGATATTCACCGAAACCAAAGTTATCATAACACATTCAAGCTGACATTGTTTACGGTTTTGTCTTGATTTTGTAAAATCCTGCGAAAGAATCTATTTCTCGGTTTAAATCATAGACTTGTAAAATCCCGTGACAATGGAAACATCCTGGTAATTGTAAAGTGCATTTCCGGATCTATCTTACGGTTTATTCTTGGTTTTGTAAAATCCCGCGAAAGAAACTATTTCTCGGTTTAAACCATAGAGTTGTAAAATCCCGTAATGATGGAACCATCCTGGAGAAAGGAAAGCGTATTTCGGGATCTTATTTTATGCTGGTGCTATGGTTTCTATTTCGAAGAAGAGATAAAAGGGTGTACTTCATGAATTGGATGTGTCTTTGGATATTCGTCATGGCAGTTTGGTTATTACATGGTTTTACGGGGTTATGTGCTTTTAACCATGGTCGGGATGAAAACCATTATCATAGTTCACTTAAAACGTCAAAGGAGGCTAGATGTGAGCTTTTAACCAGAAGATGTGACAACGGGGTTAATTCACTATTATTTATTTGAGGTTGAAGTGAAATATCATGGGCGAGTGTACTTAGTATCTGAAGGTATCGGGGATGGTTGGATGAAGATTCTTCATGATCCTTGTTCAAGCTTATTATCAAAAAACGAAGACCTGGAAATCTAGTTATTTTTTGGTGACTTTTTCCTTTTCTTTTACCACTTGGGGGAATTGGGCTCTTACCACCACAAAATAACTATCACTTTAAGGATTTACGTTGTAGTGCTCAGTGTCACATTCAATTATGGATTTTCAAGAGGTGATGTACGTCTTATACTTGATGGTTGGTTGCTTGAAGAGTATAGAGTGCTTAGAGAGTACTTAGAGATACTAATGGAAATCGGCACCGCTCTTTGTTACATATGTGCAAGTTTAAGTCACAAGTTTGTGGTAGTTTACTTCAGGGTCAAATTCATCATATTGGGTTTTCTCCATCAGCTGTCACGACAAAGAGCCTACTGAATGATAATGGGGTTGATTATAAGTTTGCCAAGAGAGGTTGAAAAGAGAGAGATTATGACGTTTGAACACTACAGTTCAAGCCTCGTACTCTAAAGAAAAGAAAAGTGTACGTTTCAGTGCGCTTTATCTTCCGAAGAAGAGAAATCTTCTTATGACGTTTGAACACAACAGTTCAAGCCTCGTACTCTAAAGAAAAGAAAAGTGTACACTTCAGTGCACTTTATCTTTGAAAGAAGAGAAATCTTCTTATGACGTTTGAACACAACAGTTCAAGCCTCGTTCTCTAAAGAAAAGAAATGTGTACGCTTCAGTGCGCATTATCTTCGGAAGAAGAGAAATCTTCTCATTAATGACCATTCTCATCAACATGCTTCATACTTTTTCCATGCGCTTTCAAACAATAAGTGAACCGGACTACCATTGCTAGTACTCTTATTCCACTTGCTCAATATAATGACGATGGTGACATCATGTGCTAATTTTACGGGGGAGAAGTGTGAATAGACTACATTTGTTGAAGATATTCACTTATTCAATCAAGAATGGCAACTCCGTATGCAATTCTTGAGGGGGAGAAGAAGTGTGAATTTACTGCATGATTGATTGATCTCTGAGAATAAATGGTCAAACGGCTCCAAACTCATGTAAGAACTGAGCTTCTTCTTATCGGGTCATATTCACATGGAGTTTTCTTCTAAGAACCGTTGGTTAACATCTTCATATGGGCTGATTTTGATTAATGACAAAGTGCGTCTAGTTGCTGGGCTAATTTCCTTGATGAACATCTTTCTGTTCTTGTTTGATTGGGAGGGATTTGATTTAAGGATATTTTCTATATACAAGTTAACGGGAAAGCATGTGGTGAGAAGAAGATGTTAACTTTCTATTTTCCAAATGGACAATCTTGAAGAAGGTCGAGTCTACAGTCGGTTCTACATTTTCTGCTACATGTTAGAAGACTAAAGACGAGTTGCATTTAACAATCTAAAGACTTCTTCTTAATTCAATCATTCATCATAAAGATTGTCAGTTTTGGGGAGAGCACTAATTAGGGGAGAGTGAAAAGTCATATTCAATCCCAATTAGACTTGCTCACATTCTTCAGCAAATTGATTCTCATAAAGACTTCAAGCGATCTTCTCAAAATATTTCAAGTATTTGGGCTTATTATGTGTTGATGATTCTGAAGTATCAAAACCAGCAAGGGGAAGAAGACACGCACCTAAACACTAGTAAACTTGATGAGCTTAATACTTCTAAGTGATTGAAGATATCCCGGGAAGACAAATGTCATTACCGCAGAGAAACTCAAGGATTGACTCATGGCGCTTAGTGTTCTTATTCCAACTATGTAGGGGAAGAGATGGAAGAGTTAGGTTCTGAAGATAAAAGAGGTACACAAGTGTGTGATGATTTCGATGACTATCGCAATCATCAGGGGAGAGAGATTGTGTACATTGGGGACGCTCAGCTGTTTCACTTGAGTGCTTAATCAGTGATTCAGAGATATAATCACTTATTTCAGAGTTGACATCCGTAGAGGTAGTCATCCGCAGAGATAATCAGTGATTCGGCCTGCTTCTTCAATGTTATCGGTTATTCTCTCTTTGGGCATTCGAGTACTTCGGGTTTTTGAGCTTCATACACTATCATCAGGGGAGAGAAAAGTATACATCAGGGTCATTCTTTGGCTATCGGACTTAATCTGCTACTTCGATGTTATAAGTTTCTCTGTTTTCGGGTATATGTGTATTCGGGTTCGTGAGCTCTAGTCTAAGAGACTGACTGCATCAATTCATCTACTTGGGGGAAGTGGTCTCTTGACAACTTTTTGGAATGGATCGCTTCAGACTTCAGTGGTTATGAAATTTGAGAAGATTATTTATGAGTGGGATTAGGGATGGCAACGGGTCGGGTTCAGGGCGGGTTTTAGTGAACCCGTACCCGTTTATAATATCCAAACCCGAACCCGCCCCAATACCCGATGGGTACCCGATTATTATTATCCATCGGGTTATCGGTTTTCCCCGCGGGTATCGGTTATCCCCAATTAAAATCATCGTTGTACAACTCAACCTAAAAAAACCAAAACACCCTAATATATTCAAAGTTTTTAGAAGTTAAAGAAAACGACTTCAATATTCGTAATGTTTAAAGATTAAAGAGTTAATGTGTCATGTGTGTGAGAATTAAAGTGTCAAGTGTAAGTGTTAATTTAATAGTTTGTAATTACCAATATTTATGCTATTAAAGAGTAGAGTAGAAAAAAAATTGTACAAGGTTAAGAGCTCAAAACTTATTAGTACCTTATATAAGTTAGCAAAAAAACTGGGTACAAATTCGGGTATACGGGTACGGATACGGGTACGGGTAAACGGGCGTGTATTACTAGAACCCGAACCCAAACCCGTACCCGAAAAGAAAAGAATATATCTACCCGAACCCGTATCCAAACCCGCAAACCCGCCCCCGAACCCGACCCAACCGGTTCGGGTTTCGGTTTTCCCCATCGGTTTCGGGTGCTTTTGCCATCCCTAAGTGGGATGATACGTTGTTGTTCTTGTTGATGATATAACCCCGGACGGAGAATCGTCGATCTTTCTTAAAAGGAGCAGCGAACTCGATGATAATGGTGTGCTTCTTTGTGCATCTGGCTATGGCAAGCTTGAAAAAGAGCTTCAAATCTGCTCAGCTAAAGGATTTTCGGTTTGGGGGAAGCTGCCTAAGTCTCTCTTTCTCAAAGGCTCGGGTTCTATCTTCTATTCTGGAGCCTCAGAAGCTTTGGTGGTGAATGTTTAACAGATGATGACTTCTATCTTCTACAACGGGGCTGTTCGATATCCTTATCTCGGTACTCGTATCATCATCCTCCTAAACTATATCATCTACTCTATCTGTAAATATTCTTCAAAAACTAAATACAAAATTATAAAACCTACAACACAAAATAGAAAAATATAAAATCAACAAAAAATCCATAAAAATTTGAAAAATCAGAAAATACCAAAAATATTGTTTTTCTCAAGACATGTCTTCTGGTATCGATAACATCTGCGGTCTTAGAAATGTCATTCAATAATGGCACGGGACCATAGATGAAGTTCGAGCAGGAGGTGTAAATATTTTTTTCAAAACATGTCTCTTAAAATGGCTTGCAGTTATTTCAGACTGTAACTCGTGCTTAAACCATGGTTTGTTATTATTTCAGATAGCAACCCGTTCTTCAAGAAAGGAAAGTGATGCGCTAAACCAATTTTCAAATTTTCGTGCACTTTTCCTATAATTTATTGAGGAAAGTATGTCGAAGGACTGCTGTTCCTACACAAATGTTTTTCCTTCTATAAATTCATCAGAAAAATATTTGTTGTTTTCTAAAATGATAGTAAATTAGTTGCTTTTAAATCAATCAGATTCAGATTTTTTCGTAAAAATTGAAAACTCAATCAATGACTTCAGCGCTTTTAAACTTTTCAGAAAAATAAGTCATTGATTGAGGGGGAGAATGTTTTCAAATCTATATCATCTAACGAGATCATCTAATTATCCTATATGCTTAACTGAAAATGATGTTAACCTATGTTGAAGGACTAGGTTCCTAGGATATGATTGTTAGGATTAGATGATTAGAATTTGATGAACACATTATTCCCATGCCTTTACATGATCTGATTGATATGTTGAATTGACTTTTCTTAGTCGATTGCTGTTTGGGTGATGTCAACCACCATATATCTATTTGTATGTCTACTAACGTATGCAGGTATATTGGTATATAAGAATATTCCCGATCTGGATCCCACAATAAAAGATGGTTGGATGCCGAAAGGAAAGGTAACTATATCTTGGGTTGAAAAATGAAGAAACGGAACTTAATTTCACTTTTATGGAAAGTTGGCATGAAAAATGCAACGTAAGAGGTCTCACTGCATCAGCAGATGGTTTTCTTCATTATCAAATGAAGAAACGGAGCTTAATTTGACCTCTATGGAGATTTGGCATGATAAAATGTAACGTAAGAAGTCTCACTGCATCAGCAAATGGTTTTCTTCCAAACCTACAGCAACAACAACAAAAGCAGCTCAACCACCTAACGTATCTTTATGCAGGATAAGTAGTGATGATACCATTTTTTTAAACAATTTTTGAATAATATTATTTTGAAAATGGAAAAATCTTGGTTTTGAAAATAAATTGGACTTCATTTTATCAAAACTTAAGTCACTCAATCATCGACTTCGGTCATCGATTGAGGGAGAGAGTGATTTAAAATAAAATATTTTCAAACGATATTTCTTCATAAAAGGTCCGTTTGTACAATAATAAGTGGTGATCTAAAGATTTAATGTTATGTCATGGTATGATTTTCTTTAAAACTCAAAGATCTTACAAAATGAATTTTTTTCTGTTCTTGTTTGATTGTGAAATCGTTTTATTTTACTTAAAGATCTCTTATAAACTATCATACCTTACACTAACAATCTTTAATGTCTAAAATTGATCCGTATCAATCATTTTTCTATATTAAATCAAGCCACGTCTTTCCCCAAAATCTTTTAAATGATTTAAATCAGTTGAGATCACAAATCTCAAAAGATTTGAAATTTTTGATCGGGGGAGAGATCGTGATTTAAATCTCAAATCTGTTTAAATGGAATTGGTTTAAGTCCTTTAAAGGCACTCATGCCTCCATGTGCCAAACGATTTCTAATACATAATGCACATGTTGAGGGGGAGCATTTATCCAAAAAACAAGATGAGTATTTAAACAAGGCACATATTCTCCCATGTTTTCTAAAACTTATTAAATCACTTGGGATCCAAAATCTCAAAGGGTTTGATATTCTTGATCGGGGGAGAATTTGTGATTTAATAATGAAATTTGATAAAAGTTGATCGTTTTGATTCAAATGTGCATGCCGCTCTCCCATATGTGCTAAACACTTTCGAATCTCGAAGCACATATTGAGGGGGAGCATTTCTAAAGAAAATAAACTATCAAGGTACAAAGATTTCTATGTTTCAAACTAAAGTACCTTGATTGATTTTCTAAATGGTTTCTTAATGGCTTTTGTGATCGTGGATGTACTTCAAAAGAACTCTTTCCTCTATGTGATAAAATGATTTCAAATATCATACGCACATATTGAGGGGGAGAATTTACCAAAGAAATTCAAATGGCTTTTTCTAAGGAAATTGTGATCAAGAAATTATTTTAAAGAACTCTTGCCTCCATGTGCTAAACAATTTCAAAATCATACGCACATGTTGAGGGGGAGCATTTCTAAAAGATCAAAAACAATTAAGGTACAAAATGCTTTGATATTATATCACAAGTACCTTGATTGATTTTCCAAATGATTTTTCAATTTGTTTCAAAAAGAGTAAGAACAATACCAAAAGACCGACCATTTTATTTTATGCATGGTGTTATAAGGATGGTGAGGTTAGGTATTCGTTCCCACGATCCCGTCAGAGCCGGAGGGATCTACCCAGGGACAATCCACTAGATAGTGTAGAAGTCCTTAGGTATGATGAAAAAAGGAGAAAAGTGAGATATAGGAAGAGTGCGGACTGAGATAGAGCTAGAACTAGAATAAACCCAACAAGGTTCTAGTTATGAAATCTCGGTAAGCACTGAAGGGGTTGAAGAATGAAAAAGCAATGAATGTAAAAAAGGGTGAAAAGAAATAGCCCTCCAGTAATTCAACCTTAGGGCAGTAACCGGGTTCAATACATATGCTACTGGTGGTTACTAAGGTAACGCCGGTATTGAAGACAAGACGTCACGGACCCAGTGACGCACTGCACTCAACTTCCCAAGCTACTCAAGTTCCTCTTAAAAGGGCTTGTTTCATTCTCACGGGGAACCTACATAATCTATCGACTTTCTCTTAGAGATGGTTGATATTGAAGAAGGAGACCCTCTCCCTAGTCTCCGGCATAGGAAACCAAATGTGCACTATTGAGTCTAGAGCCAAGAGATTATCCACAATATCTTATTAGGACACAAAATTAATGAAGACTTGTTGTTTCACATAATGTGGAAAGTAAGAATATATTAAGATTCCTACGCATTATCCTTGTGGTATTGCCAGAACATCCGAGTGATATGTCAAATATTCACAATGAAGATGGAAATCCTTCTAGAGCCAACATCAAACAAGCTCTTGGTGGGTGACATGTGAGATCTTTTCTAAAGATCAAGCTTGTGACAACTGGACAGAAACGATGGGGTAATTCATTCTTGAATCAACCTTGGTCCAGGAAATGAATTGACGAATACTTTTGGAAAAACCGTTCGATGTGCAAATCTTCTTTTCTCTAGCACATAGAATGAGTATTCATATTTCGAACACAAAAAGTATCTCTGATTGAAAAAATACTTTTGGAAAAACCGTTCGATGTGCAAATCTCTTCTTTTCTCTAGCACATCGAATGTGTACTCTTTTCAAATACAAAAAGTATTTTTGATTGAAAATTGATCTTTCTCATAAAACCTTCGTCCTATCGCAAAACTCTTTCTTCAAGCAATACGCGATTGTTTTCAAATCAATTTCTCATCAATCAGTGAATCTCAATTCGCTGGTTCACTCACTCCGTGTTGTCTTCTTTGAGACGTTCCAGTTTGAGAATAGCTAGAACAGCTGCGAAACCCTGTCAAGGAGATTCTTCGGAACTCTACCTGATCACAGGCAGTACTTGTACTGATCAACGGGGAACCGTGGGCCGTGTACCTCAATTCAACGAAAGTGATCAAAGACACTTTCGTGTGTTTTATTGCTAACTATTGTTTGCAGGTACATTTGGACGGTTGCAGCTGATCAGAATTGAGAAGTCAATCCAAAGCCACATGCTCACAGCATCCACACTTAATTGAAGAAATCATGACTAGTGCATATCTACATAACCTGGCTTTGATATTTTTATACTATGCTTCTGCTACGCTGCTGCAAATATCTTGAACCAGTAAAAGCTTCCGCTACTCTGATGAAAAGATGCCATGATCCAGAAAGTGTGAGCATGTCGGTCCGAAAGTCACAACATCACATGAAGGCAACAATACAAAAGGTGATCCAGAGATTTACTGTGGCTGATGATCTCAATGAAAGCTCGAAGATCATCAAAGATGTGGATCAGTTCAAAGACCTTCACTTAAAGTACAAAGTTATCGGACTTTAAAGAATTACTGCTAAAGCACAAAGATGCAGATGATGAAGAATTAATGTCTACGAGCTCAAGACTGATGATTAAATTGAATGCTAGGATGCAAAATGTATTTCATGGGGTGACCTCCCTTAGGGGGAGATTGTTAGGAATTGGAAATTCCATGTGAAAGTGTCGGTCACCCCAATAATGGTCTAGCATATGTTAGCTCATAGACTTGTCGTTGTTTACGTTATTTAGTAGTTAACTAGTTAGTCAGTAGCGTAGAATAGTTTAGAGTAACACCGTGGAGGAAGGACGGGTCTTTACCCACTGTATACCTGATCCACATGCCGTCAGGAGGTCGTTTAGTTTGTAACTATAAATACCCTTCCCACTAAGGGAAGGGTGGTGCTTTTCTCATAATCTAACCTTTCTTTTGTATTGTAATTTTCTCTCTCTAGAAAACACCCATCTCTTATTTTTCTCTCTCTAAATGGCTAACATGTATTTCCATCATCCAAGACCACCCGAATCATCTAAACAACATAAATATATGATCCTAACATTGATCAAATGTCCTCAGGATGTCATTGTCATAGGAATGAAGTGGGTTTTCAGAAACAAAACTGATGAAAACGGCACTGTCATTAAAAATAAAGCCAGACTTGTAGCCAAAGGTTACAGTCAGCAAGAAGGCATTGACTATGATGAGACATTTGCTCCTGTTGCAAGAATGGAAGCCATCAGGATCTTCCTTGCATATGCTACCTACATGAACTTCAAAGTTTACCAAATGGATGTAAAAAGTGCATTCCTGAATGCTGAACTCAAGGAAGATGTATATGTTCAGCAACCTCCTGGCTTTGAGAGTAGTGAATTCCATGACTATGTCTGTAAGCTTGACAAAGCCCTTTATGAACTAAAACAAGCTCCCAGGGCATGGTATGAAACTCTCCCAGCCTTCCGAATCCAAAACAAGTTTGTCAGAAGAAAGATAGACAACACATTGATTATCTACATTACAAAACAAGATGTAATACTAGTCCAAGTATATGTTGATGACATCATCTTTGGCTCAACAAACTACACTCTTTGCAAACAGTTTGTGATGAGTGTGTAAATACTCATCATTTTTGTACCAATTAAACTGCAAAAACATCTGAAAACACTCAGAAATGCATCAAAATGATAAAAATATCACAAATAAGTGTTTTATGTGTTTTAAATGCAAAAATATCAAAATCTGGTGAAAAACGTATCAAGTTTGCATAATTGGCAGTTTTAGTCCCCCAAGTTTGAAAAGTTGTCAAAAACAGTCCCTGGTAAATCCAAATAAAGAAAAATATCATTTTGAGTCCCTAGGGATTCCTAAGTTGTCAAAATTGGTCCTTGAAACTTAAAATTACAAATTTACAACTTAGGTTCCTGAACTTTCAAAATTGTCAAGTTTGGTCCTTTGAAAATTTGAAAATGTCAAAAATAGTCCTTGCACTATTAAAGTTTGTCAAATTCAGTCCTTATGTTAACTTTGTGAAATTGGCAGTTTGGTCCCTCATAATTCAGAAAGTGCAAGATTAGTCCTTGTCATTATTACCTAAGACTTGTCAAAACTCATTTGACCCCTGCCTTTATACTATTTTGGCCTCCCTGTCATTAACCTTTTTGGACCCCCTGGTCAAATTAAGTCAAAAACAGATAAAGCGCGCCACCTCCTACTTGTCTTCTCCACCATTGCCTGCAACACCTCTGCCCCCTCCCATCACCTTTTCACCTTATCCTCCTCCCCTCATCATCACAAACACTCCACATTAAATGCCACCCCCCCCCCTAGTTGATGAAATGCAGGGCTACAAGTCAAATACAGGTTTCCCGCCAAATTGATAAAAACGGCTAAAAGGCTCAAAACTCACCCATTGGCTCCAAAAAGAGGTGGGATTCTCTCAGAAGGCCACGTGGAGACTAATTGATGCATAAAAGAGGCAGAGAAGCAAAGAGAAGACCAGTAGTTAGCTTTTAAAAATTCCTGTATGTCGTATTTGTCTTAAAATGTTTTAATTAGCTTTTCAAATTGTAATTTCAAGCTTTATGATATTGGAACTAAGTTATTTAGTTAATGTAATTCAGTTTGAGCCTCTAAATCAAAGTTTCATTTCAGTAGCAAATCTTATGTACACTGTTTAAAATTTCAAACTTAAACTCTTGTATTCAAAGCTTCAATAAGCTTTATTTAAGCTAGAACAAACTTATTTAAGCTTAAGATAGCTTTTTGTAAGCTTGTTATTCAGTTTCAATCAAGATTGGACAAAAGTCAACAAAAGTCAACAGGGAAGGAGTTTTGGTTAAACAGGCATAGAAATGGAATTTGGTGATGCAGACATGGATTTGGGGTGATTTAGAAGCAGTATGTTTGGTTTAGAATAGGTGGTAGTTCATTGGTTCAGTTTCAAGTCACTGTGGCTAAAGATCCATTTTGTAAGTGATTTTCATTAGTTGTAGCATAATCTGTTTTAGTAGTCTCAAGTGGTTAAAACCTGTTAAATTAGTAGTAATAAGGTTAAGTAAGTATAGTTTGATCAAAAATTTATGCCTGCTCAGTCTTTAATCCAGTTTTTGTTTGCAAAACTATTAATAAAGGTGTGTTTGGATCCACTGTTGTAGCTGTCTTTTGGATATGTGCAGTGGATAAGGCCTATTGGTTTATGTTTGTGTAGCTTATATTGACTCACATCAGTCATAATATTGCTGCTGCTAGTACTCAAAGTCAAAATCACAGTTAATCTTTCTTAACAATTTAACTGTGGGATTTTTATAAAAGCCAAATCTTATTTTGTGTTTAAAAGTCTTAGACAAAGCTTGTATGATCTTCATTTCATCATTTTACATCAATATCTGTCCACAAATTTGATCCAAAGTTCAAGAAAGTCAAAGTTTAAAATCTGTCAAAAGTCAAGATATTTGCAAAAACCAGTTTTTAGGCCAACTAGTAAGATTTTTCACAGATTCATCTCTGGGCCAAATCAATTCAAACTTTGGGTTTTATAAGTTCTCTTGGTCTAGTTTCTTATTAGTATTTTTGTTGATTTTTATTAATTTTTCTTAAGCCTCAAATAAGCTCATTAAGTAGGGCTTATCTGCCCTGCTCCAATACTCAGTTATCACTGAGATTTTCTCAGCTTATTGCTAAGCTTGTCCAGAGCTCCACAGAGCTTCTCTAGGGGTAAATTTTGGTTTAAGAGTTCTTAGCCAGGTCTAGTATAGTTTCCAAGTTCTGCTTTTCAATTTTAGCTTATCAGGAAGCTTGTGCTTAGGCTCAAACTTGGTCCTCTCAAACTGTTTTAAGCATTAAGCTCAAATAAGTTAAATCTTTGCAGTTGGCTATCCAGAAGTTAAGGCTTATTGTTTCTTGTTTAATTCTAGTAGTTTTAGCATATTAATGCTTCTGTTTCAGTTTGATAGCTTGTGGTGATCATTTGGCTTATTCAAGTGCTTATTGATAAGCACTTACAACTGCAGTCTCAATTTCCTTCACACAACACCATGTTTTTCTATTTTTCCTAGATTCATAATATCATTTTAGAGTTTTCCTGAAATTTTCATAATTTTCCAACACTGTTTGCTATTTTTCTTAATTAAAAACAGTTTTTAGGTAATTTTAAATAGCTTTTAATACAAGTAAATCAGAAAAAGTCCAAAAAAATAATAATTTTTCATTTTTATTAAGTTTAGATAAATATAAAAAGTAAAAAAAGTAATTTTCCAGATTTTTCATAGTTTATTTTGTAATTTTTAGTAATTTAATTAGTTTTTAATAGTTTAAAATTCCTAAAAAATAGAAAAATAATCAGAAAAATACAAAAATAGTTTTAAAAATTCTCTTTTGATATTTTAGATTTTTCCAAGTCATAATTTTATTTTTCTAGCTTTATTTCCTATTTTCTTGTAATTTAGGTTATTATTAATTAGTTAAAAATAGTTTTTAATTAATAATAATTAGATAAATAGTTATAAAAATAATTTTCTTTTTCTTAAAATTTTCTTATATTATTAGGTTTGTAAAAATATCATTTTCATATTTTTAGGATTAATATTGTGTAAGTTTCACGTTTTTATTTGTACGTCACGTAGTTTTTAATTCAGTTTTATAAAAACATAAAATCAAAAACATCAGTTTAAAAATAGTGATAGCATTTATTTAATAGAATTTAACTTTTTAATTTCATTTAATTTGCATTTAAGTCGCTGTAATTTATTAATATTTTCTTTAGGTATAAATATCTCAAAATCCTTACTAATCACTATCCTTAGTGGTTATTCGACATCTGATTGTGTTAAACACCAGTCATCCTCCGTGGGACTTAACGACCCGGGAATCCACTGTATTCTCCTGATCTAAATTGCAATTGGTGTGTGAGCTGTTTTAAGTTCCTTACGGCTGGTCATTCACAAGTGGCTAGCCTGCGTGAGAAAACTTGACGGTTTTGCACCAACCAAATTTTGGCGCCGCTGCCGGGGAGGCTGTAAGCGTGTTCTAAGCATTTTTCAGACCCGTACTTGCACATATACCACAGTTTGTAAAAAAAGTTTTTTGTAAAATTATAACAAAATCAAAAAGTTTATTAACACTTTTCCTAAAGTGTTAAAAACACCAAACAAAATATAAAACAACAAAACAATCGTAACGTTTTCTAGCTTGTGTTTCTTTAAGGTGATTCTTAAAGAAATACGATTTGGTTAAACGAGACGATACCAAAAATATTGTCCAAAAGTTTTTAAACCCATCAGCACAAATCTATACCTACGTCTTTTCAGTGTTACTTAATATACATAAAAATCAACCACCGCAAACCAAGGCAGTGCACTACCTAACTGGGGGTGCGACCATAATAAGTTCCCGAACATCAGATTTAAAACTTGCCTTTGTGTCCTTGTGATTTGGTGTACCTTTTTCAAAGAAGCCATTTCATTTGTGATTATTGGTTAAGTTCACTTGTCGTTTTGCCTCGCATTTGTTTTGAAAACTGATTTTTATACTTAGTGCATGCGCACTCGTTCTTCCAGTTCTACAAGTCCATTGTCAGAACTTAGAAAGATTCCTCGTAGACGTAGAGGACGTTCTGCTCCTTCAGCCGTGACTGAGGAACGTCTACCACCACCACCACCTGCCGTAATGGCAGAAGACAAGCCGATGAATGAGCTTCTCCAAGCACCCATCGAGGGTTACGGAGATGCTATTGTTGTCCCAGCCATCGTGGCTGATACTTTTGAGCTCAAAACCGGGTTACTTAATCTGGTAACCCAAAGCCAATTCTATGGTTTTGAGCGGGATGATCCTCATGCACACATTCGATGGTTTAACAAGATTGCATCTACCATCAAGTACAAGAATGTCCCACATGAAGCTATCAAGCTTCTTCTGTTCCCATTTTCTCTAGAGGGACAAGCCCGGAATTGGCTTGAGAAACAACCCCCTCGTTCCATTGAGACATGGGAAGATCTAGTCACAAAGTTTGTTAACGAATTCTATCCTCCATCCCGAACTACAAGTCTTAAGAATGAGATAATGAAATTCTCTCAAAGATTTGATGAATCATTCGGGGAGGCATGGGATCGTTACAAAGACTTGCTCCGCAAGTGTCCGCATCATGGTTTTACCGAGTTAATGCAAATGGATACTTTCTACAATGGTCTGAACCAGACCAATCAAGACTCTCTAAATGCCTCCGCGGGAGGTAATTTCTTGAGCAAGACCACAAAAGAAGCCTTGCAAATCATTGAAAACAAGTCCCAGGTCCGTCCTTTCCGCACAAAGACATATCATACTGAGTCTAATGCTGGACCTTCTACTTCATCTCCCGTGAGTACATCTAGCACCGATGCTAAGATTGACAAACTCACGGATATTGTTCAGGCTTTAGTTCTTGCTAACCAAAAGAAAGTCACTTTCACACAAGCACCATCATATGGTGAAGTGAAGAAAGTTGAAGTTTGTGTTACTTGTGGTGGTCCTCATGCATACTACAACTGTACTGCCACCGATGGTAGTCCGTTTGAAGCTAATGCTATAGCCGGTACTTCAAATCAAGGAGGTAATCAATACCGACCTCATAATGAACCAAACTACCGTGCTAACACTTATCAGGCACCACCCGGTTTCAACCAGAATCCTAACCGGAATCAGAACCAACCAAGAATGAACCAAGGTTATCAAAACCAAGGTAATTTCTATTCCGGACCCAATCAAGGTTTCCAACATCAAGGAAATCTTAATCAAAACACTTACAATTGAGGGAATCAATTTCAGGGGAATATGAACCCTAATCAAGGGAATTCTGGCTATAACCAGAACATACGGCCTCAAATTGTCCCTCCACCTCCTCCTGTATCAACATCTGATGAACTTTTAAGGCAATTCATGAAGACTCAAGAGGAGACAAACAGTGTGTTGGTCAGTCAGATCGCTGAATTAAAGAAGTCTTTAAATGATCGACCCTCGGGCTCAGGTACTTTACCTAGCAACATGATCGCTAATCCGAGGGGCGATGCAAAGGCGATCACAACCAGAAGTGGTACTTCATATGATGGACCCGCTATTCCTACTACCTCTTCTTCTTCTCCCCCGAAGGTAGTGGAAAGTGAACCTGAGGCGACAAAGGACAAGGAACTTCCTACTAATAACGGAGGTACCAGCACTGTCCATCCTCAGGTTGTCCCGAAACCCAATACCAAACCTGGAGTTGTTTTTGAACCTCCAGTTGGTAACCCCAAATCCAAAACTTCTATTCCTTACCCATCACGTTTACATGAGCAAAAGCTCCGCGAGAAAGCTAGTCAACAAATGGAAAAATTCTTTCAAATTTTCCAAGAACTTCACTTTGACATAAGCTTCGCGGATGCTATCATGTTGATGCCCAAGTTTGCATCAAATCTCAAACACATGTTAAGCAACAAGGAAAAGCTGTTTGAAATGGCTAAAACTCCTCTCAACGAGAACTGCTCTGCAGTTATCTTGAAGAAGCTTCCCGAGAAGCTTGGAGATCCTGGAAAGTTCCTCTTACCTTGTGTATTTCCAGGAATGGTTGAATGCTTTGCCTTAGCCGATCTTGGTGCAAGCATAAACCTGATGCCTCATTCAGTATGGAAGAAACTTTCTCTTCCGGACCTTACTCCTACATGCATGACTCTCGAGCTTGCAGATCGTACAATATCCCGTCCTCTTGGAATTGCCGAGGACGTATTTGTGAAAGTAGGAAAGTTCCATTTTCCAGCTGACTTTGTAGTTGTTGATTTCGATGCTGATCCACGGGTTCCTCTCATTGTTGGAAGAGGATTCCTGAGAACGGGCCGTGCTCTCATTGATGTATTTGAGCAAGAAATCACATTACGTGTTGGTAATGAAGCTGTCACCTTTAACCTTGATCAAACCTCGAGGTACTCCGCAAACTATGATTCTGAGTCGGTTAACCGAATAGATATCATTGATGTTGCTTCTGAAGAGTACTCTCAAGAAGTTCTTGGTTATTCTCATAATTCTGTGAGTGGGGATCCCACCACATCTTCTCAACCTATCATAGCCAATTCTACTCCTTCTCTCACTCCGTTTGAGGGAAGCGACTTCATCTTGGAAGAGATTGAAGCATACTTGGCTAGTGATTCTGTTCCATGGGAAATTGATCGCGCTCCAATTGACATCGAGGGGGACATACTTCTCATTGAGAAGTTGCTTAAAGATGATCATTCATCAACCCCTCATACTAGTGATGCAATTCCGGAAGAGATTAATCACCATGAGATTAATCCGGAGGGAGATATTCTTATTCTTGAGAAGTTGTTAAATCAGGACACTTCTTCTCCACTCCCTCCCGTCAACCTTCATAACAAGGAAGTCAAGTCAGTTGAGAAAACTGAAGAATTTCCCGAAGTCGAACTTAAGGACTTACCGCCTCATCTTGAGTATGCATTTCTTGAGGGTGATGATAAATTACCCGTCATTATTGCTCGAGATTTGAGTAAAGATGAAAAGACTACTCTCATAAAGGTCTTGAAGTCACACAAGCAAGCAATTGCTTGGAAACTCTCCGACATTAAGGGTATCAACCCTGAATTTTGTACTCACAAAATCTTAATGGAGGATGACTTCAAACCAGCAGTTCAACATCAGAGAAGAGTAAATCCAAAAATCCATGATGTTATCAAACAGAAGGTTATCAAACTTCTTGATGCAGGATTGATTTACCCAATCTCAGATAGTCCTTGGGTTAGCCCGATTCACTGTGTTCCAAAAAAGGGTGGCATAACTGTTGTCACGAATGAAGAAAACGAGTTAATTCCAACTCGATTGGTTACGGGATGGCGTGTGTGTATTGACTATCGTAAGTTGAATGACGCCACCCGTAAAGACCATTTTCCTCTACCCTTCATGGATCAGATGCTTGAGAGATTAGCAGGGAACGAATACTATTGTTTCCTTGATGGTTTCTCGGGTTACTTTCAGATCCCCATTGATCCACAGGATCCAGAGAAGACCACATTCACCTGCCCATACGGAACTTTTGCCTACAAACGTATGCCTTTTGGCTTATGTAACGCTCCTGGCACGTTCCAACGCTGTATGATGGCCATATTCCACAACATGATCGGGGAAACAATGGAGGTGTTTATGGATGACTTCTCAGTCATTGGGGATTCATTTCAGACATGTCTCTCCCATTTAGACAGAATGCTTAAAAGATGTGAAGACACCAATCTCTGTCTAAATTGGGAGAAGAGTCACTTTATGGTTAAAGAAGGCATAGTCCTTGGCCATAAGATTTCCAAAAACGGGATTGAGGTGGATAGAGCAAAAGTTGATGTTATTGCTAAACTGCCTCATCCTACTACCGTCAAAGGTATTAGGAGTTTCCTTGGTCATGCCGGGTTTTATCGTAGATTCATACAGGATTTTTCTAAAATCGCTCGGCCTATGACCCATCTTCTTGAAAAAGAAGCTCCTTTTATCTTCTCTCCTGAGTGCGTCGAAGCTTTTGAAACACTAAAGAAAAAGCTTACGGAAGCACCCATTCTAGTTGCCCCCGACTGGGATCTACCCTTTGAGCTCATGTGCGATGCAAGTGATTTTGCTATCGGTGCAGTCTTGGGGCAACGCAAAACCAAGCATTTTCAGCCTATCCACTACGCAAGTAAGACCATGACTGAAGCTCAAACCCACTACACCACTACAGAAAAAGAACTATTAGCTGTGGTGTATGCGTTTGAAAAGTTTCGGCCATACCTCATCTTGACCAAATGCGTGGTGTATACGGATCACTCGGCTCTCAAATATCTCTTTGCAAAACAAGATGCAAAGCCGAGATTGATCCGTTGGGTTCTCCTCCTGCAAGAATTTGATATCATTATACGCGATAAAAAAGGAGCAGAGAACCTGGCTGCTGATCATCTATCCCGTTTAGAAAACCCTCACCAGGATCTGTTTGAGAAAAAGGAAATAAATGAAACATTTCCTCTCGAAACACTCAATGCGGCTTCTTTTCGTGGAGATTCTACTACCCCATGGTTTGCTGATTTCGCAAATTACCATGCGGGTAACTTCATAGTGAAAGGGATGTCGTCCCAACAGAAGAACAAATCCTTCAAAGATGTTAAACATTACTTCTGGGACGACCCCTACTTGTTTAAAATTTGCGCGGATCAAGTCATCCGGCGATGTGTGTATGGTCAGGAAGCTATTGACATTCTCAAGGCTTGCCATTCTGGACCTACTGGGGGACATCATAGCCCAACTACACCGCCAAGAAGGTGTTTGATTCCGGATTCTATTGGCCCACGATCTATAAGGATGCCCACGAATTTGTCAAAGCCTGTGACGCTTGTCAACGTCACGGGAATATCTCACAAAGAAATGAAATGCCACAAAACGCCATTCAAGTGTGTGAGATCTTTGACATCTGGGGCATTGACTTTATGGGGCCATTTCCTTCTTCTCGCGGTAATAAGTACATACTCGTGGCCGTTGACTATCTGTCAAAATGGGTTGAAGCTAAGGCTTTGCATACCAATGATGCCCGAGTTGTTGTGAAATTCTTGAAATCTCTCTTTCTAGGTTTGGAACTCCACGAGCCATAATCAGTGATCGTGGTACGCATTTCTGCAATGACCAATTTGATAGAGTCATGCAGAAGTATGGTGTAACTCACCGTCTCTCTACTGCGTATCACCCCCAAACAAGTGGGCAAGTGGAAGTTTCTAACCGGGGGATTAAAAGAATTCTTAAGAGGACTGTTGGTGAAAACCGTGCCTCTTGGTCGGATAAGCTAGATGACGCACTCTGGGCCTTCCGTACAGCTTATAAAACACCCATCGGGTGCACTCCATACAAGCTTGTATACGGGAAGGCGTGTCATCTGCCGGTTGAGCTCGAGCACAAGGCATACTGGGCCTTGAAGCATGCCAACTTCGATATTCAGACAGCTGGTGATCACCGGAAAGTTCAAATGAATGAATTAAATGAACTCCGTGATCAAGCTTACGAGAACTCTTTGATCTATAAAGAAAAGACAAAGAAGATTCATGACTCTAAAATCAAGAACCGCGTTTTCAACGTTGGTGATCGAGTTCTTCTTTTCAATTCAAGATTGAAGATTTTCTCGGGAAAGCTAAAATCCCGTTGGTCTGGTCCATTTACTATCACTAAGGTTTATCCTTATGGCACCATTGAGTTATCTCAACCCGATGGTCCAAACTTTAAAGTGAATGGTCATCGGTTGAAGCATTACTTTGGAGAGGACATTCCTCCTGTGATTGTCCCGGATCTTCAAACTTTCCCCATGAACCAATGAATGCGGGGATCGAGTCAAGCTAGCGACTCGGTAATCAAAAACAGTAGCATGCCATATGGGTTTTCACCCATATTTCTGAGCTGTCTGAAGTTTGTTACGGTTAGCCATTCACAAGTGGCTAGCTTGTGTGACAAAACTTGACAGTTTAGCTTCTTCTTTCTACTTTCTACCACCCTAGTGTGGGGGAGTTGCCCCACATGTTGTGTATATATAAGAATTTCAAAAAAAAAAAAAAAAAAAAAAAAAAAAAAATCCTTGCTAAATAATGGCCGTAGTATTTCCCTTTTACGTTTTATGTTTCGGCATAACCGCCGGTACTTTGAATATTGAGGGCAATATTCATTTCTAAGTGTGGGGGGGAATTCTCACGAATTTTATCATGTAATTATACCGCCTAATTCCCCCAATTTTGGCCAAATTTTTTTTTTTTTTTTTTTTTGGAGTAAGTGTTTTGCACTTACTCATTTGGTTATCAGTCTGCCTTGTCTAATAAACAAAAGGATTGGCTAATCCAGGAGCAAACGGCTCTTGGTAAAGATATCTCAAATCCGTTGACGGCTTGCAATTTGCCCAAAATTGTATGGTATTCAGCTCACCATATCCTTAAAAGTGAAGAGTTGGCTAGCCCGCAAGTTTATGGCTTGTGGTAAAGGCAGTGGAAAACCATAATTGGTAATCAGCTCACCAAAGATATTTTATCTAAAAGTTGGCTAGTCCAGAAGCAAACGGCTTCTGGTAAAGACAAATCAAATCCGTTGGAAGCTGATGATTTGCTCAAAATCATTTGGTTATCGGTGTACCAAGGTTCTTACTTGAACTGAAACATTTGGCTACTCCAGAAGCAATGGCTTTTGGTAAAGAGATGAAATCCATTTCATTTTTCTCAAAACATTGCTAGGGACTAGCAATATCTTAGTGTGGGGGATTGATGAGTGTGTAAATACTCATCATTTTTGTACCAATTAAACTGCAAAAACATCTGAAAACACTCAGAAATGCATCAAAATGATAAAAATATCACAAATAAGTGTTTTATGTGTTTTAAATGCAAAAATATCAAAATATGGTGAAAAACGTATCAAGTTTGCATAATTGGCAGTTTTAGTCCCCCAAGTTTGAAAAGTTGTCAAAAACAGTCCCTGGTAAATCCAAATAAAGAAAAATATCATTTTGAGTCCCTAGGGATTCCTAAGTTGTCAAAATTGGTCCTTGAAACTTAAAATTACAAATTTACAACTTAGGTCCCTGAACTTTCAAAATTGTCAAGTTTGGTCTTTTGAAAATTTGAAAATGTCAAAAATAGTCCTTGCACTATTAAAGTTTGTCAAATTCAGTCCTTATGTTAACTTTGTGAAATTGGCAGTTTGGTCCCTCATAATTCAGAAAGTGCAAGATTAGTCCTTGTCATTATTACCTAAGACTTGTCAAAACTCATTTGACCCCTGCCTTTATACTATTTTGGCCTCCCTGTCATTAACCTTTTTGGACCCCCTGGTCAAATTAAGTCAAAAACAGATAAAGCGCGCCACCTCCTACTTGTCTTCTCCACCATTGCCTGCAACACCTCTGCCCCCTCCCATCACCTTTTCACCTTATCCTCCTCCCCTCATCATCACAAACACTCCACATTAAATGCCACCCCCCCCCCCCTAGTTGATGAAATGCAGGGCTACAAGTCAAATCACTGTTTCCCGCCAAAATATAAAAATGGCTAAAATGGTCAAAACTCTCCCATTGGTCAAGAGAAGAGGTGGGAATCTATCAGAAGGCCACGTGGAACAATTTTGAAGCATAAAAGAGGAGAAAGACAGAGTAGAAGAGCAGTAGTTAGATTTTAAAAAATTCTTGTATGTCGTATTTATCTTAAAATGTTTTAATTAGCTTTCAAATCTGTAATTTCAAGTTTAATGGTGTTAAAACTAAGTTGTTTAGTTAATGTAATTCAATTTGAACCTTAAATCACAGTTTCACTTAAGTTTCATATGTTTTTGCTCACTGTTTGAAATTTCAAGTATCAACTCCTATTTTCAAGCTTCAAACAGCCTTTATTCAAGTTCAAGCAAGTTTGTTTAAGCTTAATATAGCTTTTCATAAGCTTGTTAATCAGTTTCAAACTTAATTAGTTGAAAGTCAACAAAAGTCAACGGAGAAGCAAAATGGTTACAAGTTTGATACAGGGTGTTGCAGAGCAGTGAATGGGTTGGATTTGGTTAGGATAGCTTGTTTTGGGGTTTGGTTGTAGCCTGCATACCAGCTTTGACCTTTGTGAGCCTTTACTCTCATTTTCATTTTTGTTGCAGTTTGTATGTGTATTTGAAATTGTGATCATTAAACCATTTAAACCTGTCCACTAGTAGTAATTATGATAATATAAATCAGTATGAGTGTTTGTCTTAGCCAAATTAGTAGTTAGCTTATTTAAAATTTGCTTAACAGTTAATACAAGGGTGTTTGGGTTTGCTGCACAATCTGTTTTAAAGGTGTATTCAGTGATTGAAACTTGTTGTTTCATGTTTGTTAATCTCATATTGAATCTTATCTGTCAATATCTTGTGCCTGCACACTCAAATAAGTCAACATGATCATTGATCTATCCTAACTGTTTCACTGTTGTGATTTTGGAAAAGCATAAGCTTGTTTTGTGCTTAGAATTCAAAGACCTTGCTTGCAATAAGTTTGTTTTATCATATAACATCAACACCTGTCCATAAATTGGATTCAAAACTCAACAAAGTCAACATTTCATTTTTGCATCAAAAGTAAAAAACTTGGAAAAGTGGTTTTGAGCCCAACTGGGTAGATTTTTCACAGGCTCATCCTTAGACCAAATCAAGTCAAACTTTGGGTCTTATAAATTTTCTTGGTCTAGTTTCTTATAAGTATTTTTTCTGATTTTTATCAATTTTCCTTAAGCCTCAAATAAGCTCATTAAGCAGGGCTCATATGCCCTGCTCCAAAGCTCAGTCAGAGCTGAGAGTTTCCAAGCTTATTGCTAAGCTTGTCCAGAGCTCCACAGAGCTTTTCAGAGTCTGATTTTTGGTTTAAGAGTACTTAGCCAGGTCTATCACAAGTTCCAATTGTTGGTTTTAATTTTCAACTTATCTTGAGTGCTTATTTTCATGTCAAAAGAAGCACCCTCACACTGATTTTTAGCTTAATCTCAGAACATCCAAATCTTTGCAGTTGGCTATCCAGAAGTTAAGGCTTATTGTTTCTTGTTTAATTCTAGTAGTTTTAGCATATTAATGCTTCTGTTTCAGTTTGATAGCTTGTGGTGATCATTTGGCTTATTCAAGTGCTTATTGATAAGCACTTACAACTGCAGTCTCAATTTCCTTCACACAACACCATGTTTTTCTATTTTTCCTAGATTCATAATATCATTTTAGAGTTTTCCTGAAATTTTCATAATTTTCCAACACTGTTTGCTATTTTTCTTAATTAAAAACAGTTTTTAGGTAATTTTAAATAGCTTTTAATACAAGTAAATCAGAAAAAGTCCAAAAAAATAATAATTTTTCATTTTTATTAAGTTTAGATAAATATAAAAAGTAAAAAAAGTAATTTTCCAGATTTTTCATAGTTTATTTTGTAATTTTTAGTAATTTAATTAGTTTTTAATAGTTTAAAATTCATAAAAAATAGAAAAATAATCAGAAAAATACAAAAATAGTTTTAAAAATTCTCTTTTGATATTTTAGATTTTTCCAAGTCATAATTTTATTTTTCTAGCTTTATTTCCTATTTTCTTGTAATTTAGGTTATTATTAATTAGTTAAAAATAGTTTTTAATTAATAATAATTAGATAAATAGTTATAAAAATAATTTTCTTTTTCTTAAAATTTTCTTATATTATTAGGTTTGTAAAAATATCATTTTCATATTTTTAGGATTAATATTGTGTAAGTTTCACGTTTTTATTTGTACGTCACGTAGTTTTTAATTCAGTTTTATAAAAACATAAAATCAAAAACATCAGTTTAAAAATAGTGATAGCATTTATTTAATAGAATTTAACTTTTTAATTTCCTTTAATTTGCATTTAAGTCGCTGTAATTTATTAATCTTTTCTTTAGGTATAAATATCTCAAAATCCTTACTAATCACTATCCTTAGTGGTTATTCGACATCTGATTGTGTTAAACACCAGTCATCCTCCGTGGGACTTAACGACCCGAGAATCCACTGTATTCTCCTGATCTAAATTGCAATTGGTGTGTGAGCTGTTTTAAGTTCCTTACGGCTGGTCATTCACAAGTGGCTAGCCTGCGTGAGAAAACTTGACGGTTTTGCACCAACCAGTTTGAAAAACTGATGACAAAGAAGTTTGAAGTGAGCATGATGGGTGAACTCACATACTTCCTTGGACTACAAATCAGGCAAACTGATAAAGGAATCTCCATCAGTCAAGAGAAGTACACCCGAAATCTCTTAAAGAAATATGAGATATCTGACTGTGCCTCAGTGAAGACACCAATGGTCCCTCCTAACAACCTTGGACCTGATCTCACTGGCAAATCAGTCAATCAAACCCATTTCAGAGGGATTGTTGGCTCACTTATGTATCTAACTGCTTCTAGACCAGACATATAATTCTCAGTCTGTCTAATAGCAAGATATCAGTCTAATCCCAAAAAATCCCATCTCACTGCAGCCAAAAGAATACTCAGATACCTGAAGGGAACCCCAAGCCTTAGACTCTACTATCCAAAGTGCTCAGGGTTTGATCTCAAAGGATATTCTGACTCTGATTATGCTGGCTGCAACATGGACAGAAAAAGTACCTCAGGGTCCTGTCAATTTCTTGGAGGAAAACTGGTTTGTTGGAGTGCTAAAAAGCAACAATCAGTGGCTATGTCTTCAGCTGAAGCTGAGTACGTGGCTGCTGCAGGGTGATGTGCCAATGTCTTATGGATGAAAAGTCAACTCGGTGACTATGACATCCATTACAAAATGGTACCCATCTTCTGTGATAACACCAGTGCCATTTCAATCTCCAACAACCCTGTCCTTCACCAAAGAACCAAACACATTGATATCAGATATCACTTCATCAGGGACCACATAATGAAAGGAGACATAGAGCCTCATTTCATCCCTACAATAAAAGGCAATTATGAATACCCCCAAATGTCCTTGCCTATAAGGACATAATGAAGTTTTTATTCAACTGCCCACTGAATAAGGCCTTTGTTCAGTGTCCCTCTATACTGTACCAAAACCTCCTCAGGGAATTTTGGGCTACAGCAGTGGCCTATGACCCGACACCCTCTACTAATGAGACTGACCTACGACCACTCAGGGAGTATCTCATTAAATTCAGTCTTTTTAACGGGGAAAGATCAGTCACCCTGGATTATAAAACTTTTTCTACCTCAACAGGGTTGGACTACAATTCTGGGAACTATGTTGCCCATCCTGAACCCTCCACAGTTAACGATGGGTTAAAACAAATTGTTTTGGATCCAAAATTTTTAGACAGAACCCCAGTCACCAAGAACTCATTTCCTGCGGCTTGGAAGATCCTGTTCACATTTGTGATTCAGGTTCTCGGTGGGAACCACTCATCCACTGAACAAGTTAACTCTATTCAGTTGATGGTGGCATACTGCTTGATGAATGGGGTCACTGTCGACATTGGAGAGATCATTTACAGTGATCTCGTAACCAAGCTACTGAGCAAAACTAGGGCGAAATACGTTTCGTACCCTAGGTTTGTCTCATGTGCTTTACAAGTGTTACTGGGTTGCAATTATCCTCAAGAACAAAAATATTGTGCTTTACCTGGCATCCTGAGTCAATCAAATTTTCAAAAGGACCCATCCCATGTCACTAATATTGAATTGACGACCCATATGGTTCCTGTAAACAACCAGAGGGACTCAGTGTCTCTTAACCCTGCTCCTAAAAAGAGAAAGAGGAAGTCTCAGACTGGGACTAAGACCAAACCCAAGTCTCAGGGCCCTGAGGCTTCAGGAACACAGCCTAAAAGGCACAAAAAGCCCCAAACTGAAAAGACACCCACTGGCAACCAAACAACATCCACCTCGTTGACAACGAAGGACACTGATACATCACAGTCAGTGCCCTTGGTCCCAACTACTACTCCCCAAGATCCAGAGGGAAACATACAACTCGCTGGTAGGGGAGCGCCTTCCACATTGCCCAAGGATGACATTCGCAAATCACAGCTTTTGTCTGAGGGCCAACTGAATGATCCCAAAGACTCAGAGGGAACTGAACAACCCACTGATAGGGATCTCATTGCCACTGACTCCGCCAAAGGCACTGGGAAATGCCCACCAGTGTCTCAGGCGTCACAGGGGGACAAAGACTCGGAGGGAAAGAAACAACCCGCCGATACAGAACCCACAACCAATCCTGACTTTGGCGAAGGCACTGGGAAACACCCACCAGTGTCTGAGGGGTCACTGGAGGACAAAGACTCAGAGGGAAATATACCACCCGCTGATATGGAACCCATCACCACCACTGGTTTACTGACGATTGCTGAGGTTACTGAAATACTTTTCTCTGATGAAGAACAAGCTGAAAGTGAAGATGAAATTCTATCATCAGGAGAAGAAGTGGACGATGATGTTCAAACTGAACAGGAACATCAGCCTGATCCACAAGAGCCTAAAGAGTCGCCTTTCTAGCCTGAAGAAAATGACTCTGACTCTTCTGCATCTTCCTGTCCTGAAGAATTTAGAAAGTTTGATAATACTCTTCCACTGACAGAGAGGCAACTTGTTATATGGTTCACTAAAGCTTCAAGGAAGCTATATTATGGGGTTACTGAAAAACTATGGGATCAACACACTGAAGCTGCTGCCAGCTATGCTGATCTAAAGTCTGATGTGCTTACCTTCAATGCTAACACTGATGAACACAGGGATCTCATGTACCAAAATCTAGATAGACTGGATGAAAACCTGGTTAAATATCTAAAGCATCTTCAAGGTTGTAGGACAAAGATTGATGAAATCATGGACTAGGTCAAAGAAGACGCAACACTCAACTCCAAAGTGAGGCTTACTTAAAGAGTTCCTCAGACCTCACTGAACTAATCAACATGCTAAAGTCTGCCAATGTTCAGGGTCTTCAATCTTTAGTTCAGTCTCTTCAGGAAACACTGGGTTCATTGGATACTCAGGTGACTACTTTGGCTAAGGCATCATCTTCAATGGCTTGGAATCTTGGGCCTAGAATGACTGCCTTGAAACTCTCTTAGGTAAATTTGGAAGAAAAAGTCACTGGTCTTCAGAATGATACAACAGACATTAAGGCAATGGTCACGGAGATCTACCAAGCCTTCAAAGGTCAAGCAGCACCAACTCCCCCAGTATCTGAGGCAACTCTTGCTCTCACTGACATTGCAGCAAAAATTGAGGGGGAGAAGACCACTGAAGAGACTCCCTCTCACACTGAGGGGGAGCCAGCTCGACCAGTCTCTGCAACACCAATATCATCAATCCCACCAGTTTCAGCAAAACCCTTATCATCCATCCCACCAACAACAACAATCATGACAACAACACCACCCTTGGTAGCATCATCTTCCTCAGGCCAGGAAAAAGGAAAGGCCATAATGAAAACACCTGAGCCTGAGAAGATGCCCTATATGATCGGCAACACTGAGTACCTGCTCAATCCACAACAGCTAAGTGCCTATCTTGCTAAGGAAGAAAGGAGGAGGAAACTAGCTGAGGAAGAAAGAAAGAGCAAAGAAGCACTGGTACAAGTCATTGCTGAAGAAGCTGGGAACATTGGAATTGATCCTAAGAAGCTTGAAAAGGGTCAGGCTGGACAGAAGTTCAAGGATGCTCAGGCTGCTAAAATGAAAAAGAAATTGGATGAAAAGAACAAAAGAGCTGCAACCATCAGGCAAGAAATAATTGACCACTACAACTGGTCAATGACAAGCAAAAGGCTGCCTGAGAAAATCACTGATGTCAGAATCATCCCCAAGTCCAAACCACTAGCAATGAATGTCTACAGGGGGGATGATAAAAGACACTTCGAGGTTCATGATCCCTTGAAATTCACTGACTTTGGGATCACCGAACTCGATGAACTTGGTCCGATCATTGAAAAGAAGCAGAATGCGGTGGTTAAGGAGCTGATGAAAATGCTCAGCAAAAGGTATGAAAGACTGAGGGAAGCACCAGCAATACTGGGGATTCAGCCTGCCTTAACTGCACCTCAAGGATCTCAACCTCAATCATCACAGGGCAAACAAAAGAGGGTTGAGTTCCAGCCTAAGATCAAAGTGCCTGGACTGGAATGTAATAGGGAGCTACCTGAAAGGGTGAAGTTTGTAAACTGTCTTGTGATTGAAAAGCCTGAAAGAGGAATGTTCTTCATTGATGTCTATGGAAACCCAGCATTCCAAAGATGGAGTGACATTGATTAGGCAGGTGTAGCTACAATGCTTAGCTACATACCTGTGGCCTCTCAAATTCATACTCCTGCAAACGTCAGGTGCTGTGCTAAGTTAAACGCCAAGATAAGAGAGCATCATGACAAAGAAACACTCATCACAAAGAAAGTCAAGCTTGAAGCACTGGGGATCCATCTTGATTGACATCATTATCATTTATCTTTTGTACTAGTGATAGGAGCTATGTAATTGATCAATAAACGATGTATGTTTTGTTAAAATATTCAGTGTTCCTTATTATGTTCCTTAGTACATTCAGTGTAAGAAGAAGCCATTTGCTCACTTACACTGATCAATCACTTAAGCTATTTGTATATCCAAATAGGGGGAGACTGTTGGGTTCAGTAAATACCCAAACCCCTTAATCTAGGATTTGAATAGAAAATACCCTAAGTGTTTGGACTGTTAAACACTAACAGGTCACTGAGTGCATAGTCTCTTAGTGAGCCATCTTCAGGATACTCAGTAAGAGGTGAAGAAGTAGTCTCTCCACTCAGTAAGGCAGAACTTAAGGGGTGAAGACTGAGACAAGAAAAAGATGGTGGATTCAGTGAGTGATGACAATAACTCACTGAATCCCTCAACTCCTCACCAACTACTAACACTGAAGACAAACTTGACTAAAGACTAAAGGCGGAGAAGACTGATGAATGGGCGGGACAAAACGGTTATGCTTGAAGCGATAAAGACGGAGTGCTTATCTTCAAGAAGTCAACTTTCCCTGAAAGGCTCAGCATCAGTACTGACAAGTAGAAAGTGTCTTTGTCCCTTACCAGATATAGCCTCTGTAAACAGAGACAAAATACATCAGTATTTTGTCTTCTGTAACTTGTCAGTTTGTCACTTAGGATAGAGTTAAAACTCATACTTGTATAAATAGCATAAGAGATGGAGTGAAAGATTTAAGCTTGTGAATTGTAAAACACACGCACATACACAAGCCATCTTTCACTCCTCCAAATACAACTCAGTCCCTGAGATAGCTCAGTGGTTCCATAGTAGTTGTGCTCAGACTTAGCCTGAGCTTACTGAGGAGTTACCAACACTTTGTCATTTCATTCCCAAGTACTGTTCCGCAAGTACTTGGGTAATGTATTCTTTTGATTCATTTCTCATAAGAATATAAACGTTGAAATTTTATTAGTGTATTTTTACTTATGTCATTTCAGTCATCGATTCACTATTAACTGGTTTTAAGTACTTAAATTGTTTTTATACAATAGTGAATAGGGAACAACAAGTACGTTATATGATCTTGTGAAGGGATATGTTTAAGGGCGATCGCGGGTTTAATGGATAAGTTGTACAGTGAGTTGAAAGTGTTTCGAGGAAGAAGAGTCGGGGGTAATCACCAGGTGTGTTTTCCGAATCGCGTTGGTTAGCCGTTTGAACCGCGAATAAGCATGAAGTTAGCATGTCGAGATATAAAAAAAGAAAAGTAAAATGAAATGTAAGCATATAATAAATTTTGAAATCAGTAACTACATTTGATTTATATATATTTATTTTCATTTAAACCTTAAACTTTGATATTTTTCGCGTGCAAACCTTTTACTTTTATAACTTGTCATATTAGACCCTAATATTTGGAAAATTGACACAATCAACTCTAAACTATGATATTGGTAATATTAAGCTTTAAGTTTAATAAATTGTCATTGTAATTCGTAAAGTTACTAAAACTGGAAACCTGCTAAAAGTGGAAACTTACTAAAAAAATGGAAAGCCGTGTAAAAGGGTAATCTGATTATAATAAAGGTTATCTAATTTGTATAGGTTCCGTGAAGCGGGAGTGACCATATTTTGACCTTTCTTTTCCTGTTTACTTGCTTTGAATAAGGTACAGATATTCTGACTTTTCTCTTAAGGTTTCTCATGATCTCTTACGCATCTTTTGATCTTTGGCTATTTTGATTATGAACCTTGAACCATTTGATGTGAACCTTTGAATTGAGCCTTTGCCATGAACCTTTGTCATGAACCTTTTCTATGTACCTTTGATTGTGAACCTTTGATTATGAACCTGTGATATTCTGATGACTTAGGCATTTTGAAAAACTTTGACTTTGCCTTTGACCTTTTAGTTTGATACCCGAGCCATTTTCCCTAGCCATGAAGGTAACATGGCCATGTCATTGATGCACCAATGGCATGGGTGGTCGAGTGATGAACCATCTTTTCCCTTTTCTGTTATATGTTTATGAGGTCAAGGATATATGTTTGGCCACTATGATTTCTGAAAGGGCGTATGGATGCATCCTAGATTTGTTTTGTATATGATATGATATGATATGATTGATTTATTTCTGGTGACTGGTGTTGTGTGCAATACACACCTTTCACAACTCTGGGAGCTAGCTACTCCATTATGTTACTTATGAAGACCATGATTATGATGTTTATGATATGATATGTTTCTGGGCTCGTGGTAGATTTCTGACAACCTTTACACTTTTGATACACCCATATTGTACCTTCTGTTATTCCACAATGCACCATATTATGTATTTCTCATCTTTAGTTTTCCGTTGATTACTCATTCATTTAGTATCCTTATGTGATTCATCCGACTACCATACTATACTCCAGTTTATTTGATTTGTCATACTCTCATTCCATTTTAGGTTGACTACCAAGCTTATACTTCAGATTACCACTTCATCTGCTTACCCTGCGATTATATGATTTATGTGACTACCTGTTTACCCAGCTATTATATGATTCATGTGTTACGTATTGGATTTCACGAACACATCAAATCATGATCACATATAGGCGTATAATATAAGGTTTTAGAGAGAGAAATAGTTAGAGGTTTGGGAACTTAGTGAGAGAAAGTAAAAGTGTTATTATGCGCTCCAACCCTCTACCTTGGGAGGTAGAGGGTATTTATAGTATTACATAAAACGCCACCTACGGGCTGTGGATCAGGCATACAGTGGGTAAAGACCCGTCTGTCCTCCATGGTGTTACTTAACTAAATACTACTTAACATTAAATAACTACGACTACGAGCTTTCTAACGATTACATATACTTGAGGTGACCGACACTTCAATAACTAGATTTACTAAATCCTAACAATCTCCCCCTAAGGGAGGTCACCTCAAAATACATTGAATACAAACAGATATTACATTAAGATTGTTCTTGGATTCTTGTTAATGCTCCTTGCTCAGTAGCCCGTAGTCATTGATTCTTCATTTTTGCATGTTTGGTTAAACCAAGTGGAGGTCCTTAACTGATCCAAGTGATAATGAGTTTTGAGCCAGCATTAAGATCATCAGCTACCATAAATCTCTGACTCTTCCATTGTGGTGTTGACATTATGTGAAGTTGTGACTTTTGGACCGACATGCTCACGTTCTGGATCATGAAATATTTTCATCAGAGTAGCGGAAGCTTTAGTTGATTCATGATATTTGCAGCAGCGTAGCAGAAGCATGGAGTGAAAATATCAGAGTCGTTGATGCACTTATCATGATTTCTTTAGAATTGAATGTGATGTGTGAGCATGCGGATATGGATTGACTTCTCCATTCTAATCAGTTGCAAACGCCGGGCGTACCTGCATACAACAGTTAGCAATAAAGCGCACGAAAGTGTCTTTGATCACTTTCGTTGAATTGAGGTACACGGTCCACAGTTCCCAGTTGATCAGTACAAGTACTGCCTGTAATCATGTATAATTCCAAAGAATATCCTTGACAGGGTTTCGCAGCTGCTCTAGCTGTTCTCAAACCGGAACGTCTCAAAGAATACAACATGGAGTGAGTGAACCAGCGAATTTGAGATTCACTGATTGATGAAAAGAGATTTGAAAAACAATCGAGTATTGCTTAATAAATTGTTTTTGCAATACAGCGAAGGTTTTAAGGAAAATCAATTATCAATCATAAACACCTTTTATTTTTGAAATATTAATATACAGTTAATGTGCTAGAGAAAAGAATTTTAAGCACACCGACCGGTTTTTCAAAGGTATCCGTCAATCCATAACCTGAACCAAGATTGATTCATAATTTTGAATCGCCCCATTGTTTATGTTCAGTTGTCACATGGTTGATCTATTGGATAGATCTCACATGCCACCTACCAAAAGCTTGTTTGATGTTGGCTCTATAATATTTTCCATTGTCATTGTGAATATGTTTACATATCACTCAGATGTTCTGGCAATACCACAAGGATAATGCGTAGGACTCTTAAAATATAATCTTTCTTTCCACATTGTGTGAAACAGAGAGTCTTCATTGATAGTGTCCTAAAGAGATTTATTGATGATCTCGTGGCTCTAGACTCAATTGTCCACATTTGGTTCCTATGTCGGAGACTAGGGAGAGGGTCTCCTTCTTCAATATCAACAAACTCTAAGAGAAGGTCGATAGATTATGTAGGTTCCCCGTGAGAATGAAACAAGTCCTTTTAAAAGGAACTTGAGTGGTTTGGGAAGATAAATTGCAGTGCGTCACTGGGTCCATGACGTCTTGTCTTCAATACCAGTGTTACCTTAGTAACCACCAGTAGCATATGTATTGAACCCGGTTTCTGCCCTAAGATTGAATTATTTGAGGGCTATTTATTTTCACCCTTTTCTTATTCAATTCTTTTTCATTCTTCAACCCCTTCAGTGCTTACCGAGACTTCATAACTAGAACCTTGTTGGTTTTATTCCAGTCCTAGCTCTTTCTCAGTCCGCACTCTTCCCATATCTCACTTTTCTCCTTTTTTCATCATACCTAAGGACTCTACATCATCTAGTGGATTGTCCCTGGGTAGATCCCTCCAGTTCTGGCGGGATCGTGGGAACAAATACCTAACCTAACCATCCTTATATCACCATACATAAAGTAAATTTGGTCGGTCTATTTGGTATTGTTCATCTGCCATTGGAATCAATTGAAAACCATTTGAAAATTAATCCAGATACTTGTGATATATTATCAAATCATTTTATACCTGAATTTTTTTTGATATTTTCATACTTTGTTAAGGGTATTTTGGGAAAGGACCTAGTTTTCAACAAATTGCTCCCCCTCAATATGTGCATAAAGATTTGAAAGTGTTTTGCACATATTAGGGAAAACCTGCACATTGAAACAAATCAATCACGTTTCAATCCTTTTTGGTTTGAAATAGATGCTCCCCCTCAACATGTGCATGGAAAATTTGAAATCGTTTGGCACATGTGGGGAGGAGAGCTTGTAAATCATTATAGAACCATTTATCAAATTATCAGTTTAAATCCAATTTAAATCACAAATTCTCCCCCGATCACAATTTTCAAATCATTTGAGATTTGTGATCTCTGGAGATTTAAATTGATTTTAAAAACTTTTTGAGGAGAATTGTGACTTGCTTATGAAAACATTTAACTGATAAGGATCAATGCTGAAACTTTAAACTCCAAAAACACGCTTGAGTATCTTTTGAAAACATGACATAAACCTTGGTCTGAACCAGTTGTATGACAAATAACCTTTTGATTTAAATGAAATCATTCTCCCCCTCAATCAATGACATAAGTTGTTGATTGAGAGATAGATATTTTGACTAATGTCAAGTTCAGAGGATTTTCAAAAATTGAGATCGAGTTATTTTTATTAGTTTTCAATTTAGATAACAAATATTTTTCAGAGGAATTTTTAGAAGGAAAAATACTTGTGAAGGAAACAGATGTCGTTTTCGTGACAAAAATTTGTTTTTAGAATCAGAGCATGAGATGTGAAAAATGGAATAAAGCATGGCTCTGTTCTTTCTTTAAAAACGGGTTATAGACTGAAATGACTATAAGCCTTTGTTTTACTTTCTCTAAAAAAAATTTTAAACAAAATATGTACATTCGAAGAACATCAAAAAATCCATGACATTCTTTGAATGTCAACACAAAGTCCGTAGATGATATCGAACAAGGAAAACATGACAAAATAACAATATTTTTGGGGTTTTTCAAGCTTTTCTAATTATTATTTTTTTTTTTTTTTTTTTTTTTTGGATTTTGAAATTTTTATTTTTTTCTATTTTCTTTTTGTTGGTTTTGAAATTTTGTATTTTGCTTTTTGAATAACTATTTACAAGATATAGATGAAGAAAAACCTTTTACTCCTATTCTTCCTCTTGAAGACGTTTAAGTGTTTCCGGTTGTAGACTCTTCAGACCAAGTCGTGGGAGGATAAACTCAAAACGTTCTCTATGAAGAGCTTTGGTGAAGATGTCTTCTAACTGGTATTCAGTCCTCACAAAATAAAGTTCCACCACACCATTTTCCACTTGCTCCCTGATGAAATGATGTCGAATGTCGATGTGCTTTGCTCTTGAGTGTTGTACATTGTTGCATGAGAGAGCAATGGCACTTTTGTTATCACAATACAGAGGGATTTTGTTGAATTCAAAGCCATAATCAGATAATTGGGATCTCATCCATAGGATTTGAGCACAACAAGATGACATGGCTATGTATTCAGCCTCTGTAGAGGATATAGAAGTACTCATTTGTTTCTTACAAGACCAGCTCACAAGCTTATCACCCAAAAACTGAGCACTTCCTGACGTGCTTCGACGTGTATCTTGACATCCTGCATGATCAACATCTGCATAGGCTATTAGTGACATACGGGTGTCCTTCGGGTACCAAAGTCCCATATTGATGGTTCCTTGGAGATACCGAAAGACCCGTTTAACCGCTTCAAGGTGCTTTTTGGTAGGCTTAGCCTGGTATCTAGCACACATGCAAACAGCGAACAGAATATCTGGTCTACTGGCTATGAGGTACATCAGGGATCCAATCATACTACGATATTTCGTTTCGTCTACCATGATCCCTGAGTGGTCCTCATCCAGTTTAGTACGCTCTATCATGGGAGTGTCAACAGGGTCACAAGAATCAAATCCAAATTTCTTTAAAATCTCATTTGCATATTTAGATTGATTTATAAAAATGCCTCCGGGACTTTGTGAAATTTGTAATCCCAAGTAAAATGACATTTGTCCCATCATAGACATTTAAAATTTGGAACCCATCTCATTAGAAAAATGGTCACATTCATTGGGGTCAGTCGAGGAAAAAATAATATCATCAACATAAATTTGAACGTGAATTAAATGTTTGCCTGACATTCTGGTGAAAAATGTTGGATCAACTACTCCTTTGCTGAATCCGATAGATAGAAGAAACTTTGATAGCGTATCATACCCTGCCCTTGGAGCTTGCTTCAAACCGTAAAGGGCCTTTTTCAAGCAATAGACATGAGTAGGATGCTCTGGATTCACAAAACCTTCCGGTTGACTGACGTATACGACTTCTTTAAGATCTCCATTAAGAAAAGCCGTCTTTACATCCATCTGATAGACAACCATGTTCATACTTGCAGCATTAGCCAGGAAGATTTTGATTGCCTCGATACGTGCAACTGGAGCAAATGATTCTTCAAAGTCAATACCCTCCTCTTGACGATATCCTTTTGCAACTAATCGAGCCTTGTTCTTTAACACATCACCATGCTCATCAAGTTTTACTTTGAAGATCCACTTTAGAGCAATGATCATAGCACAGTCAGGAGCAGGTACTAATTCCCATACATCTAGTCGATCGAACTCATGAATTTCTTCTTGCATGGCATTGAACCAGCTGTCTTCATTCATGGCAGTTTTAACGTCTTTTGGTTCGACCTTAGATAGTACGGAATTAAAGAAGCACCATAAGGCATCAGTTGCAAGTTGTTTACGAGTGGATACTGGATGAGAAATGTTTCCAATGATGTTGTCCAGTGGATGATCATGTGTCCATTTTCTAAGGTGTTCATGTGGTTGTTGTTGAGGAACTGAAGTAGCAGAGTCATTTTCTCCTGATGAATATGGATCTAATGATGGTTCAGGAGCAAATATGTTCTCAAAGGGGGCATCTTCAGGAGTAGCAAAGGGATTAACTCCATCATAGGTGCTAGACACAATTCCATGATGTACACTCGATGATTGATAATTTGTTGATGAAACAGAGTGATCAGCAGCAGGCACTTCTTGACTTAATGACATAGAAACTGAAGGGTTAACTTCGTTGACAGGGATAGGAACAGCCTCTGTTGATGGAATTGACAGATCATTAGCACTTGGCTCATAGTGTTCATCAAACATTGGATCAAACAATTTCTTCAAATCATCTTCTGAAGGAGGTACATAAGGAGTTGCTGGTGAGGGATTTAGAACAAGAGTAGAACTAATAGGACTACTCGATGAAGGTTGAGATGCGGGTCCAGAACTGGATTGTCCTGGAGCCATTTGCCCGGACAGCTCATCGAACGTAACGTGAGAAGTTTCCATGATATCTCGAGTTCTTTTGTTGTAGATTCGGTAACCCTTCTTGTTTGATGCGTAACCTACAAAAACTCCAATGTCCGCCTTAGCTCTTAATTTACCTATATCTTGACCTTCATTCGTTGGATAGCACAAGGCACCAAACACACGAAGGTAGGAGAGATGAGGTTTTCGTTTATGGACAAGTTCGTATGGAGTTTTTCCATGAGATGTGTGTATGAGAGAACGATTTTGGGTGTAGCAAGCAGTGGCAATGGCTTCAGTCCAGAGAAACATTGGAACCTTTGAATAAATTAGCATTGTTCTTGCGGCTTCCACAAGTGTTCGATTTCGTCTTTCAACTACACCGTTCTGTTGAGGAGTTCGTGGAACACTTCTTTGATGACTAATTCCAACACTTTCATAAAATTGACTTAAGTCTTTGTTATCGAAATCTGTGCCATTTTCAGTTCGAACAATTCTAACCGTATTGTTAAGTCGAACCTGAAGCTGCTTGATAAGTTTGATTATGACATCTGGAGGTTCATCCTTTGTCCTCAAAAACTTTACCCAAGTAAATCGAGAGTAGTCATCAACAACGACTAAAATATATTTATTCCCATTAATCGTTTGCACTCTCATTGGTCCGCACAAATCCATATGAAGGGTATGCAGAACTTCCATTACTGAGTTTGTGGGTTTGGGTTTGTGGGCATATTTCTTGCTTTTTCCCAATTGGCATGCTGGACAAAGATGATATTTTTCAAACTTTAATTTGGGTAAGCCTCTTACAAGATCATTTATGGAAATATTATTAATGGTGCCGAAGTTCAAGTGATTGAGACAACGATGCCATAACCATGATTTTGTTTTTGAAGCCTTTGACAACAAGCAGATTGAAGAAGACTTCATCATGTCTTCGATAGAGATGGTGTATAGATTTGAACCACGAGTTCCTCTTAACAGTTCCACACCATCTAGTTCTCTAATGAAACAAGTATGTTTTCTAAATGCCACTTCTAGATCAAAATCACAGAATTGACCAACAGAAAACAAGTTATGACCAAGACCTTCAACATAATATACCCTGGAGATTACACTTTTGCCAACAACATAGTCTCCATAACCCATAATTGCTCCAAAATGGTCGTTCCTGAATCTAACAGTCTCGATGAATTAACTTACGAAGTTCATGAGCCGCGAGCGATCTCCAGTCATATGCTTGGAACAGCCTGAGTCCAGGTACCACAGAACGATTTGAACGATCTGCAGTTGAACATAGACAAGAGTGGATAACTGGATAATTGGGATCCCCATGCAAGAATGGGTTCCATTTGGTTAGTAATAGTGATTGGAACACCCACATCAGAAGTGGAAACAATGGAATCATCAGGGATACATGCAGTGCTAGTGTCCGTATTTGACCTATTCAAAGTATGTTCACTTCTTAAAGGAATAGTTCTACCAGTAGGCATCCATTTTCTAATGGGCATTGACTTAGAAAATTTAGGGCACAACTCATTAAGATTAAACTTGCGGCCAGTAGGTATCCACTGATAACCTATGTTACTAAATTTCCTTCCTGTGGGTTTCCAATGTTTTCTAACCTTCTTTCTCCACTGCTTTCTTGCCTTCTTAACATGTTTTATGCATTAACAATCTTAACAGGGCATTTAACAGCATTAATCAAATCATTCACACCACATTCATGATTAGTAACAAAAACCAAGCAATCATCATTACATGTTTTGCCAAAAGTAGCAGAATTCGAATTAATTACAGTACGCTTATAGCTAATACCAGAATCAACACGATTTGTTTTATTCAACTCAAACTTAGTGTTCCTAGGGTGGTCTTCTACTCTCTTCCAATGCACATTCTTAGCTTGCGAGGTCCTATCTTGCTTTGTATTGCCTGGAGGCTTTGACCCGCTTGCTTTAATGTCACTGATTACTCCTGTAGAGGGAACTATGGGAACATTAGTTGGTTTGACTACCTTTTGCATTCCTGAACTAAAAGTGCATGGATCTGAACTACTTGAAGGCACATTAAAATTCACTTTCTTAGTGCTGGGCATAGAATGGTTTGTATACTTAGCACTAGGCATGGAACAAGGCATCACAACTTTATCTTTCGCACTTAAGGATTTAGGACATGTTGCTATTAAACATTCTAACATCTCCTGAGATCGTTTGGCCTGAATGCAAGCGAACCTAATTTCACTATCAAGTGGCTTATTTATTAAGTCCTCTTCTACAATCTCACGGAGACATTCAAGACTATCCTTAAGGCGAGCAAGATAATTATGAAATACAAGCTCGTTATTCCTAAGATAAGGAGGAATGTATTTAACAGTCACAGTATATTTAGAGTCTGCAGATGACTTTGATGCAACATTCTCATTGAAGACAAGTGTCATTTTCCCTTTTTCCTGACTCCTCAGATTCTCAATTTCCTTTTGTAAAGAAGTTATTTTTTCGTTATTCTTGTCACGAGTGACTTTCATTGAATCATATAACTCTTTAAAGTGTCGTTTAACTTTTTCATTTTCTTCTAGAAAACTCTCATTTTCCTTTTGTAAAACATTAACCAAGTTTTGAAGATGAAAGGTTTGAGAACACTGAGAATCTAAAGGAGGAGGCATTTGGGAGCCAGTCACATTGTTCTTTTCACCCTTTAATTATGAAATTTGGGCTTTCAACTTTCTGATCGTGTTACAATGAGCTTGAATCTGTTCGTCACGTTTGTTTATTTGAAAAACTGCATCAAACTCTGGAACAATTGAGGATGTTTTGATGTAAGAGGTTTTGACATTTTCTTTGAGATGTTGATATTTTAGTTGTAGATCAAAATGTTCAACTTCTGGCTTAGAAAGATGTTTTACCAAATTATCGTGATCATCCTGATCAATTTTCTCATTTAGTTCTGCGTTTTTGTTTTCAAGCTCAATGACACGATCATGGGAAACTTTCAAAGCAACAGATAATTCATGAAATTGAGATGCAGTAATAGAATACTTAGTCATAGTATAGAACACATCTTGAGCAACACAACTCGAAATCAAGTTCTCATTTAAGATATGCAAGTTCTTCCTTTCAACTTCATTATATTTGAGTTCCTGTTCATAATCATTGACTTCAACTATCATTGCATCAAATTCCTTTTCCATTTCTTTAATATCTGAGTTTATTCCTTTTTGAAGACTCTTAAATTGACCTTTTAATTGTTTAGAAAAAGGCATGACCTTAGTTAAATAACATTCTTTAGTTTGCTCAAAACCCCTTTCCCCTTCAGTAATCCCAGTAGGTGTGATCCTTTTCTTACACGTTTTCTCAAAATCAACAAATAGTTGATAAACAACATACATGCTGATTAAAGTCTTGCTATTAGTGGAAATAGTTCTAGGAACTAAATGCATTGGTGTATTTCGAGGATACACAGTAGCTGCAGGCACTTTCCTAAGGGGAGGGTTTGTTTGAACAAGTTCACTTGCCTTTTTCTTATCCATATTTTTCTTCCAAAAAATTTGTTCTGGGGTTAATTGGGTTTGAGGCTCAAACCTGTTCAAGGAGATCCAATTTTTTTTGTGTAATTATGGGGTTTGAACGTAATGTTTTGCTTTTTATACTCAGGATCTTTTAGCTTCTTATCCATTTTCTCCCTATTGACTTCTTCAAATTCCATATCTTCCTCAGTGCACTTAGCGCAACTAGGTTTCTGCCTAGGCTTAAGGATTTCATTACCATCATATATTACCTTCTGAGCCTCTCTAGCTATTTTACCATACTTAGGATTGGGTTTCTCAACGAGGGGAATACTATGCTTATCGCTTAAGACTCTATGCTTAGTGATCATGTGAGCAGTCTGAATGGTATTCCCTTGTACGTACAACTTGTTTTCAAGCTTGTTTTTCAAAGTTTTTAGATTGGAAAAATCATTCAAAAGTTTTGATTCCTTAGCATTAAATTCTTGTTTAAGCACTTTAACATTATCTTGAAGTTCTTGCTTTTGCTTAACAGTTTTAGAAAGCTTTTCTTGTAAGGAATTTAACTCTTGTTTTAACACTTCTTCTCTAAAATTACTTTTTCTAATGATTGTACGCATTTGGTCATCCATTTCCTGCTCATGGCTAGTTAACTCAAACTTAGCACGTTGTTCATAAATAGCAACTTATTCTTTATAGGTGTTCAGTTCAGAGATAACAGAATCATTAGGGGCACATGCAGTATATTCATCAAAAACATAATCATCATTGACTGCAGAAGATACATCACTTGGCACAATCTCACTTTCCCTTTGTGTCACATATTGATCATATGGGATAATATTACTATTACCCTCATTATCAATATCTGATTCATAAGTTTCAAGAGTTTGTACTTCGTTATGTATCTTATGCTCATCCACCTCATCGTATAGTTTTAATACCTCTGAGATGATTGATTCTTTGGATGGACCAGCCTGTTGTGGTGATGAGACCTTTGGAGAGACCATGGGTGAGATGCTAGCCATGAAGATTTTTTGGGCAGTAGGTTCATCATCGACATCAGAGTCAAATGCATCACAGTCAGCTACTTGAAAGGCATTTTGATGATTGTGACTGATGAGTGTCTAAATACTCATCATTTTTGTACAATCTAGACTGCAAAATCATCTGAAAACACTCAAAAATGCATCAAAATGATGAAAATATCACAAATCAGTGTTTTATGTGTTTTAAATGCAAAAATATCAAAACCAGATGAAAAACGTATCAAGTTTGCAAAATTGGTAGTTTTAGTCCCCCAAGTTTCAAAAGTTGTCAAAAATAGTCCCTGGTAAATCAAAATAAAGAAAAATATCATTCAAGGTCCTTGAAATATTTTAAATTGTCAAAAATGGTCCTTGAATGAATCTTTGGTCAAATGGCAGAAAAGGTCCTTAAAGTTTCAAAAATGACAAGTTTGGTCCTTGGAATATTGGAGATTGTCGAGTTTGGCCCTTGGATTATAATTTCAGAATGTACATTATTGGTCCCTGGAAAATCAGAATTGGCATAATTGGCCCCTCATGTTTGGTGAATTGCAAGTTTAGTCCTTGTATTAATCAACAAAACACCTTGGACCTTGAACCCTTCCCATGACCCTTGGCCCCTGCCAAAACCACTTGACCCTTGGACCCCCAACTTGACCCCTGCCTTATTAATACCCCACCGGTCAACCCAGTCAAACCAATCCCCCATTTCCCTCCCTTTTTCCTCCTTCCTCCCAACTGCCCACCTGCTCTCAACCTCACCATCCCCCCAGCTCACTCTCTTCCTTCCCTTGTCCCCTCCACCTCAACACAAAACAAAAAACATTAAATGCAACCCTCCCCCATTCACTCAATCCCTCCACCTGTGATAAACCACTTTCCCGCCAAAAATGCCATCAATGGCCAAAATGTCTTCAACTGATCCTATGGCTACAAATGAAAGTGGGATTTGCTCAGAAGTCATAGGGGAGGACTTTTGCATATAAAAGGAAGAAAGAGAAGCAAGGAGAAGGGGGAAGTAGTGTAATTTAGTTTTAGCTTATGTCGTTTTAATTTTTCCAAGTTTTCCAGTTTATCTTTAAGCTTTCAAGCATTTTGTAATAAAACCTGTGTGTAATAAAAATATAATTTCAGTTTCAATTTCAAGTTTTATGTACGAATTCAGTTTATACCATTTTTAAGCTAAAATTCTCAAATCAGCTTAATGTTGTTGTTATTGTTGTTAAAGAACCTCTAAGCTCATATAATCTCATTATATAGCTTCTGAGAGCTTTTAGTAAGCCTAAAACTTTGTTTAGAATCAAAAACAGAAAATTCACAAAAATCAAGAAAAATTAGTGAGAAAATAAAAAATCTATGAGCAATGATCAAGAAACTGGTGCAGAGCTGAATTTAGATTGCTGTGGGTTATAAGCTTCTTGGGAAGCAATAGGGTGTGATCTCAATCCTCAGTTCCCTGTTTTGTGCCTAAACTCAATTTGTAAGCTATTCCTTTGAAATTTGCAATATATAGTATAAGTGTTCAAAAGTTGCTAATTCCAGTTTTATCCTGTCTCATTATAGTTAGTATAAGTTAATTAACGGCTTTCTTGGTATAAATACTTGTTTTAGTATAAAAAGCTTCAAAACCGTGTGTTTAAGGGGTGTTTGGATTTGCTCAGTAAAGCCTGCTAGAGGCAAGTTTTGTGGTTGTTTATTGTTGTTATCAGTCATGTTTGTGTCTAATAGTTCAATTCAAGCATAAAAATTAGTCCTAGTTAGTAAAAAGTCAAAATAATCTTAATCTCATTCTTAACAGTTCACTGTTAGGATTTTTCAATGCAAATCTCATCACATTAGCTTATAACTTGATATAGTAGCCTAATTTCATCCTACAATAGCTTAATATAACATATTTAGTAACATAGGATCATTAGAATCTCAAATTAGTCAAACTGCACGTGTTATTAAAAAGTGAAAATTTTCATTAGCTCGTTTTTGAATAAACTTTGGAATTTTACTGTGTGTTTAATAATGAGATTTAGCTCATAAGCTTCTAGGAAATTAAAATATAGCTGCTAAAATAAATTAGAAAAATACTAGTTTAGTTTTAATCAGCTTATAGAGTGCTTATTTTTCAGCTTGTTTTGAGTCCTAGTCTGAAACAGTACCCTGTGCAAATCAGTTGTAACTAGTGCTTATTTGTAGCTCGTGAAGTGCTTATTATTAGTTATTGTGCTTATTCAGTTTTTATTCTAGCTTATAATCAGTAGCTTAACTTATTTCCATTGTACTTATGCTTATTGAGTAGCTTATTAGCCTTCCTAGCTTAATCTTGTGCTTATTTCCAATAAAAGCTAACTGTTGAAAAATCATAGCTTATTCTGTGCTTATTATTGGTTTTTAGAAAAAGTTGTAGTTTTAAAAGTTGCTTATTTCCTTGTGCTGAATAAGTTTGTAAAATAAAAATCAAAAGAAAAAAAAAATAGTTCAAAAAAAAAAAAAGGTACTGCCTGGGATTCGAACCCAGGTCAGTCCTCCCACAACAGCCACGCACACAGCAGACTTCCCCCAACCAACTGCCCTTGGGTCTTCTTTGTGTTTAACTTTGCACAATTAATACCTTAAGGGCATTTGGCAGTTTTAAGCTTAAGCCCTTTTCTAGCTTATTTCGTGGCTTATTTCCAAAACAACCACCTAGTTTCTTATTTTTCTTAGATCAAGCATAAGTCAAAGTAGTTTCTGTGAATTTTTCATATTTTTCTAAAAACGTTTAGTATTTTTAATAATTAATTTAGTTAAATTTAGTTTTTAAATCATAATAAATAATTTAAAAGTCGAAAAAATACCCGGCTTTTTTCTAAAATTTTATTTTGTCATATATTAAGTAAGAAAATTGTTTTTACACTTGTAGGATTTTTATTTCATAAATTTTACGTTTTTGCTTGCGCACTCGCGTAATTTTTATAAATAACGTACGTTTTCATTTTAAATCAAGTTTTTAGATAATTTAAGTTTACGTTTTAGTTAAAATAGTTTATTTAAGTTATTTTATTTTATAAAATCACAAAAACATCATTGTAAAAATAGTAATAGCGTTTATTTAATATTTTTTATCTTTTTAATTTCCTTTTATTTGCATTTAAGCCTTTGAAATTATAGGCTTTATCTGTAGTTATAATAATCAGATCCCTCTTTTCCGTTCAAATCTCTCGATCACTATACGTTTGGTGATTCTTCGCATAGCTCGTTGGGACATAACGACCCGGGGAAACACTATACTCTCCTGATCTTCATTGCATTCTGTGTCTGAGCTGTTTAAGTTTCTTACAGTCGGCCATTCACAAGTGGTCAGCTTGCCTGAGAAAACTTGACGGTTTAGCACGGATCAGTGACCTATTTCCTGAATTGGCTGCTCATCAACATCAGCATCATAGGTTTTGGCATTTCCCTCAGCAAGAAACAACAACTCCTCTTCATCCAAAGCTGCTCCATTATCCTGAGCTTGTACAAGCAACATCTTATCTCTGAAGTATTCTGCATTCTATGGACGTTTTGGAGATGTACAGTTCCTTGCAAAATGTCCCTCACCACCACAGTTGTAGCATTTGATTGTCTTTGCTTGCCCTTGATTTGCAACCCTTCCACGATTCTGATTAGCCACATACCCTCCACCAATTCCACCTCTTCCTTGTTCATAATGCCTTCCTTGAATTGGTTGCACCATAACCTTCCCATCTCTGATGGTAGCTTGATTACGTGGGTTGGATGCTGTTCTGAGGTTATTATTGGTGTGTGGGAGGGAATTCAGATTTTGACTGATCATGAGAGATAGTTGATTGATGAGGTTTTCCATGAATGTGTTTGAATCAGGCGGCTTGTATGATGGATCTGGAATGAGTTTGTAGTTACCATTTCCAGCAGGTATGACTTGAGAAGCTTTCGTAGTAATCCCTACATTGGTGTAGAATGTTGTTGAATCATTTGATGAGCTTGATTCTCCCTGTTTGGATTTGAACTGCTCAAGGATCATTCGTTCAAACATAGCATGTCTCTCATTCTGAAGTAAGAAGGCATAAAGTTGCTCATAGTTGGTGTTCTTTAATCCTTTGGTTAGCTTCACAGAGGTGACAAATTTGTGCCATTTAGGATTCATGTTGTTCACAAACTTTGAGTTCAGCTGAATATTTGGCATGGTAATTTTGATGTTCCTCATGTCATTTACAAGCTTGTGGAATCTCACTCAATATTCATAGAGACTTTCTTCTGGTTTCATCTTAAAATGCTTAAATTCATCATACAGTTGTGATTCTCTGTCTTCCTTGGTTAGTTCAGAACCCGAGAGAAGCATCTTGACATTGTCCCAAACTGCCTTAGCTTCAGTGTTGTGATTGATCAGCTTGTAAATGTCCTTACGTAAACCCTGAAGTATGATGTTAGAAGCCATGATGTCTGCATCGTATCTCTTCTTCTCCTTATCAGTCAGTTCATCATACATTTTAGGTCTGTCTAGTCCTAATATCACCGAGCCATCAGCAGGAGTATCAAGTATGTCTCTAGTTGTCTCAACCTGATACGGTCCTTCATCAATTGACTTGAGAATGTTAACTCCATTTTCTTTTCCCAAACAGTACAATCTATTTCGTTGAGACCATGAATCATAGTCAGTTCTGTCAAGCATAGGTGGACGTGTATCTGATCCAGCTGCTTGAACGTCCTCAGCTACAGTAGAGATGATTGTAGGCACGTTGGTAGACATGTTTACAGATTTCACGGGATTGTATAACTCTATGATTAAACCGGGAAATAGATTCTTTCACGGGATTTTACCAAATCAAGAGAAAACCGTATTAGAAACAAAAATCAACCAACTCGATATAACCCTTGAACCAAGTCGCTAAGTGACCAAGTTGCTAAGTAGCAACTCGCTAAACCTCAAGTCGCTGTAAATCAAGTCGCTAAGACCCAAGTCGCTAAACACAAGTCGCTAAAGCACCAAATCGCTAAGCAGACAAGTTGCTAAAGAACAACTCGCTAAGTATCCAAGTCGCTAAGAATTAACTCGCTAAGAACAATAAGGACAAGTCACTAGAAATAATAGAGACAAGTCGCTACGCCAACCAAGTCGCTAGCCTAAGTGGAACCTCCACTACGTTGTACTGTTTGTCGGCTTGTCTCAATAGACAAGTCGCTAGGCTCAAGTCGCGACTCCTCTAACTACAAGTCGCTGAAAATTAACAAAGTAAATCGCTACCAAGAAAAACAACTCCGAGAGCCAAGTCGCTAGGTAGAAAACTTTAAGAACAATACTGTTCAATCCAAAACAAGCCCAACCACAGTGATTCAAGCTTTCCAAATCAAAACCCAAGCACTTACAATGATTCTAAACACAAAAGTACACAAAATTCAAACTTTAACACAAGAAATGATCCAAATGATGAAAAAACCACTAAAATTTTTCAAACCCAAAAACAATATAAAACCACTAGAAATCCAAGGATATGTAAGAGAGATGATCAAACCATGGCTCTTGATACCAATTTTTACGTATTAGATTTCACAAACACATCAAATAATGATCACATATAGGCGTATAATATAAGGTTTTAGAGAGAGAAATAGTTAGAGGTTTGGGAACTTAGTGAGAGAAAGTAAAAGTGTTATTATGAGCTCCAACCCTCTACCTTGGGAGGTAGAGGGTATTTATAGTCTTACATAAAACGCCACCTACGGGCTGTGAATCAGGCATACAGTGGGTAAAGAACTGTCCGTCCTCCACGCTGTTACTTAACTAAATACTACTTAACATTAAATAACTACGACTACGAGCTTTCTAATGATTACATATACTTGAGGTGACCGACAATTCAATAACTGGATTTACTAAATCCTAAGATCATGTGACTACCTGTTTACAATGCTATTATGTGACTAATTGATTTACCCGTTTTCCATGGTAGTATGTAATTATTTGACTCGTCCGTTTACCATGCTATACCTCGTTCAGTGATTTTGCGGGCTATGCTTATCATTTAGTATTCCTATTTGCTATTTGTGACTACCATTCTTGTACTTTTGGTTGGTATTTTTCCGTTGCTTACGATATTGGCTTGGCTTAGTAATTGATGTTTACCTGACTAGTTGATCTGCCATGTTTACACTTCTGTTCATGCTACTGGTTGATGAAGGAATATGGTTCAACTTATGTTATCTGTCTAGTTGACTTGTTTAGCTTGCCATGCTATTTTCTTGTTTAGTTAATTCATTCAATTATGATGTTCGTTTGGTATTCCTACCTGATACATGTGAGTATCATGCTTATACTGCTGTTAGTATTTCCGCTCGTTATGATACTTGTTCTGTTTATTAACTATGGGTTATCTGACTTGTGTAATTGCCATGCTTACATTCAATTTAGTTGCTTCCGCCTTCTTATAGAATTCATATTGTCTTATATGTATTCTGATTATCTGATTTATTTATGTTGCCATATTTATGTTTAGTTGATACGCTGATTGCTATGCTTGTACACTGTTTGTTTACTTGTTTTGCTTGTGATGTTGTTTATAAATTCCTATTCGTTTATGTCCAGTATTTATATGTTTGGTTATTTTATGTGCACTTATGTATGTTCGTTGATGCGCTGCTTGCTGTGGTCTCCTTTTATTTATGTTCTTTTGGTTATCTGCTAATATTGTGTTCTGCAGGTTCCTCATTGACTCATTTTGTTCATTGCTATGACCTTGAAATCAGTTTCCTTTAATTCCCTTCATATCTTTTTTTTGTTTAGTTTTTATTTTGTCATATCTCTTCACTGGGATTTTTAAGCTCAGCCGCACTTTCTTTTCCATGCGGCAGGTACCTAGTAGGATGCTGGGCTTGATGGGCTGAGAGTAGAAGCATTGAGTGAACCGACCCTAGTTTCCCTATCTTATTGGACTCTTTTTGAAGATCATTGTTGTAGGATCGATATATTATTGTGTTGATGATTCGGGTGGTCTTGGATGATCAAAATACATGTTTTCCATTTTAGAGAGAGAAAGTAGAGAGAGAGGGTGTTCTTGCTAGAGGTTTACACAAAGGAAATATTAGATTCAATGAAGCACCACCCCTTCCATGGATGGAAGGGGTATTTATAGTTACAAGTAAATGCGTCCTCCTATCGGACTGTGGATCAGGCATACAGTGGGTAAAGACCCGTCCTTCCTCCACGGTGTTGCACTACACTATTCTACGCTACAAATTAACTAATTAACTACTACATAACGTAAATAACTACAAATCTACGAGGTAACATATGCTAGACTATAATTGGGGTGACCGACACTTTAACATGGAATTTTTAATTCCTAACAATCTCCCCCTAAGGGAGGTCACCCCATGAAATACATTTTGCATCCTAGCATTATTTCTTTGACATTGTTCTTGAGCTCGTAGACTTGAATTCTTCACTTTTGCAATCTTTGTGCTTTAGTAGCGATTCTTTAAAGTCCGCATTGAATTGTCCTTTAAGTGGAGGCCTTTAAATGATCCACATCTTTGAGGATCTTCGAGCTTTCTTTGAGATCATTAGCCACAGTAAATCTCTGGATCACCCTTTATTGTGTTGCCATCATGTGAAGTTGTGACTTTTGGACCGACATGCTCACACTTTTGAATCATGACATCTTTCCATCAGAGTAGCGGAAGCCTTACTGGTTCATGATATTTGCAGCAGCGTAGCAGAAGCATAGTATAAAAATATCAGAACCAGGTTATGTAGATATGCACCAGTCATGATTTCTTCAATTAAGTGTGGTTGCTGTGAACATGCGGCTTTGGATTGACTCCTCAATTCTGATCAGCTGCAATCGTCGGGGTGTACCTGCATACGACAGTTAGCAATAAAGCGCACGAAAGTGTCTTTGATCACTTTCGTTGAATTGAGGTACACGGCCCACGGTTCCCCGTTGATCAGTACAAGTACTGCCTGTGATCAGGTAGGATTCCTAAGAATCTCCTTGACAGGGTTTCGCAGCTGTTCTAGCTGTTCTCAAACCGGAACGTCTCAAAGAAGACAACACGGAGTGAGTGAACCAGCAAATTCAGATTCACTGATTGATGAAAAATGACTTGAAAAACAATCGCGTATTGCTTGAAGAAAGAGTTTTGCAATACGACGAAGGTTTTATGAGAAAAATCAATTTTCAATCAAAATACTTTTTGTATTAGAGAATGAGTACACATTCGACGTGCTAGCGAAAAGAAGAGATTCGCACATCGAACGGTTTTTCTAAAAGTATTTTTCAATCAGAGATACTTTTTGAATTTGAAATGAATACACATTCGACGTGCTAGAGAAAAGAAGGTTTGCACATCGAACGGTTTTTCCAAAAGTATTCGTCAATTCCATTCCTGGACCAAGGTTGATTCAAGAATGAATCTCCCCATCGTTTCTATCCAGTTGTCACAAGCTTGATCTTACGAGAAGATCTCACATGTCACCCACCAAGAGCTTGTTTGATGTTGGCTCTAGAAGGATTTCCATCTTCATCGTGAATACTTTTACATACACTCGGATGTTCTGGCAATACCACAAGGATAATACGTAGGACTCTAAATATATAATTACTTTCCACATTGTGTGAAACAGCAAGTCTTCATTAATTTTTGTGCCCTAACGAGATATTGTGGATGATCTCTTGGCTCTAAACTCAATAGTGCACATTTGGTTCCTGTGTCGGAGACTAGTGTCACACCCCCAAATTACCTGTTTTGCAGCGGAATGGAATTCCTGGGGATTGACTGTCATAGCATCACAATCACAGTTATATTGAACGACCTAAAGTGTCGTTTGGAAAATACATCGTTTGATTTAATAAAATAATCAGAGTTACAAAGTATAGGTCCCAAATGAAAGTTACTATGTGCGGAAAGTAAGTTTAGTACAAGTCAAACGATGTTTTTAAGGTGTATAAATCCCATGTGAGACGCGTCGTCACCGCGACTCTATGCTATGTCCACATGCATGCCATGAAGTGAATGCCTTAGTTACCTGAAAATACATTGCTAAAAGTGTCAACACAATGGTTGAGTGAGTTCATAGAGTTTATGTAAATGTTTAACACGACTACCACAAGTATAAATTATGTATGACAATGTCGCCACAAAATGATACAATTGCTTAAGCACATGACACCGAAGCTTGACTGATGTTCGCCCCAACAGAGTGTTTTGCCAAACAACTCAATAATGATAATGAAGTGAAATGCATCCGTCCGGTTGGAATCCGCCAACCCGGATGGAGGTGTCACCCTCGATAGATCTATCCACTCACCCTCGCTTCTATGAAATTAACGGTTCATGATTATGAAATGGGGACATTTAACTGGCAATGAGGTAACTTAAGCAATGTAATGAATTTGAATATACTTGGCATCGTAATAAAAATGATGTGCAATGTATTCTCCCCCGTAGGTTTGAAATAAGTAAAAACTTGAATAAATCGGGGCTATGAAAACTCACCTGTTGCAATGATAATGATGATGTAATGGCAAAAGTGGATACACTGAAATGTAGCGTGAATCTCGAAACTGACCTATTATGAATGATATGATATGTAATAAGTCATGATGTAATGTTATGCATGCAATTCGGATGATATTTATACCACTTATGAATTTTTGAAAACAATACTTCTCGTCGAAAATATAATCTTTTAACGTCTTGACCATTTTTAAATTACTTCCCATGTATTTACGTTGAAATGATATCCGACGATAATCATTTGGTGATTTATTAAGAGAATATAACTTTTCGTCGTAAAATAATGTCATTGATATTTCCATGAAAGTGACAAAAACGGCCTCTAAAAGCTAGTCGTAAAATGGTGCACGTCGAGCGTTAGGACACAAACTCAACGGTTTTGGGAAGCTCGTATGATAATCTCAAAGTTTTAGCATTTAAGTTTTCGTCCTAGAGGTCTCGTACATAAAGAAAATTAGAGGTTAAGTATGGTACTTTTAGTCCAAAATATAGTTTAAGGATGGTTTTTCGGCAAAGTTTAAGCGACCGTAATTAATTCATTACAACTCCGCTAAACAAACAATCAGACAATTTGGAAAGTATACTTGGCGATTTCACTTTTACTAGAAGACTTCACTTTATGAAAAGTTCTAAATCAATGTTAAAAACAACCTTTAACTTGGTAACTAGTTTTTGCCGCAAAACTTGTCTATTAGAAATCAAGTTATAGCTTTTCTTATATGATAAAAGTTACGGCAACTTTTGTAAAAGTGTATAATTTAGTCGTTACAAATCCGTTTTCTACGTTTTAAAGATCCTTAGCTTTGTATCGAAGTATACTAACATATTTTTAACAAGTCGACATAATTTACAACGCCCAAGCTTCATTTTTGACTCGTACAAAATAAATAATGGTTGCTGAAATTTCCAGAAATTTATATTTTTCGTCGCCAAATTGAAAAATTCATAACTTCTTCGTTATAACTCCGTTTTAATCCGTTCAAGCGGCCACGGTTTCGTTTTAAAGTATATTTTCTAAATATCTAGGCCAAATATTTTTACCTACTGTCGGATTTTCCAGAATTTCAAAATAAGGACAGACCCTTTTCAAAACGTGTCGAAATGAGTTTTTCTCGCGCCAAACCTATTCTAACCCATTCAAAACAACTCCGAAGCTATTCTAATCCTACCATACACCTTCTTAGGGTGTCATGGTTTCCTAGACATCACCAAAACTAATATATAACAAGGAGTAATTATAGGATGGATTATATATATTTAACACTTAAAAACCTTAAAAATGGTATAAACATCATGAGACTTGCATGTTTCTCAAATAAAATGATATGACCATAAAAATGAATATGAAATATTATGATGATAATGAATGCTTACTAGTGATATGATGAGGTTTAAGGACAAAGGGTTTTTCCTAATCACTTGAGGTTTTTATTGCAAAACCTATACAACAAGTGATACTAGTGTTTAAATAAACTTGTCTTGAAATTTTATGAGTTGATTCTCCTTTGGTCTCCTTGTGGCTGCCGAATTTTTGGAGAGGAAGAGAGCAAGAAATATTTGATCTTGAAACACTTTGTAAAATGAAGTGAAATGTGTATGTTTTATTAGTATAATACAAAGACTAGTAGATATTTTGCAAATATCTCATTGACTCACCCTCCCTTGTCGACAAGGGAGGTTTGTCATTTCTTAATATCTTTTTTTTTTTATAAGTATAAGTGTAAGATTGTGAAGTTAAATTAAGTTAAATGGTAAGTTGTAGTCACTTGTGAATATTTTAGGGTAGCGTTGGATAAAAATAAATTTTCACGGGTCAAGATAAAATATTTTTAGGTCATAAAAATTATAAAAATACATTTCTTGCAAAATTTGAGTGATATAATAATAATCGTGTCGAATTTAAGAAAAACGTCGTAATTATATAAATGTAACAATTTATATACAAAATAAATTTAAAACACTGGGTAAACTCATAATATTATTTTATAAACTTAATATGAGTATAAAAATATATCAGGATAATTTTTTGAAGTAACGGATCAATTGTTCAAAATAATTAGTTACGCGATAACGTTTATTTAATATGAAAATTATACGTTTAATGAAAAATGCAAAACCATGCATGAATTAATATGATGACAATGATGTTAATGAAATGTAGACTAAACTTAGTCTATATGAAATGTCCTCGATGATATGATCATGAATCCACAGCTAAACCATTACGGTTACGTGAATTTGATGCTCGTAAACCCAGTTTACAATAAACGATAAATGATGAAGCATGAATAATGTTTTGAAGTATGACCTGAAAATACGAGTTGTCACAACTAGGGAGAGGGTCTCCTTATTTAGTATCAATAACCTCTAAGAGAAAGTCGATAGATTATGTAGGTTCCCCGTGAGAATGAAACAAGCCCTTTTAAGAGGAACTTGAGTAGCTTGGGAAGTTTTAGTGCAGTGCGTCACTGGGTCTATGACGTCTTGTCTTCAATACCGATGTTACCTTAGTAAGCACCAGTAGCATATGTATTGAACCCGGTTACTGCCCTAAGGTTGAATTATTGGAGGGCTATTTCTTTTCACCCTTTTCACATTCAATTCTTTTTCATTCTTCAACCCCTTCAGTGCTTACCGAGACTTCATTACTAGAACCTTGTTGGGTTTATTCCAGTACTAGCTCTGTCTCAGTCCACACTCTTCCCATTTCTCATTTTTCTCCTTTTTTTTTTGCAATATACCTAAGGACTCTACACTATCTAGTGGATTGTCCCTGGGTAGATCCCTCCGGTTCTGGCGGATCGTGGGAACTAATACCTAACCTCACCATCCTTATAACTCCATACATAAAGTAAAATGGTCGGTCTTTTGGTACAGTTCATTCTTCCTTTAAACCAATTGAAAAATCATTTGGAAAAACAATCAAGGTACTTGTGATACGAGATCAAAGCATTTTGTACCTTAATAGTTTTGATCATATAGAAAACCTCCCCCTCAACATGTGCATATGATTTAGAAATTGTTTATCACATGGAGGCAAGAGGACTTTGTTCTATTTTCTTTGATCACAATTTTCATAGAAAAAGCCATTTGATTTTCTTGGTAAATTCTCCTCCTCAATATGTGCATAGGATAAGAGAAATCATTTTAACACATAGAGGCAAGAGTTCTTTTGAAGCACATCCACGAACACAAAAGCCATTTAAGAAACCATTCGCTCCCCCTCAATATGTGCTTCGAGATTCGAAAGCGTTTAGCACATATGAGAGAGTAGCTTGCACATTTGAATCAAAACGATCACCTTTTATCAAATTTCATTATTAAATCACAAATTCTCCCCCTATAAAAAATATCAAACCCTTTGAGATTTTGGATCCCAAGTGATTTAATAAGGTTTAGAAAAACATGGGAGAAAATGTGCCTGATTTAAAAACTTATCTTGTTTTTGGATAAATCCTCCTCCTCAACATGTGCATTGTATATTTGATGTCATTTGGCACATGGAGGCAGGAGTGCCTTTAAAGGACTAAAACCAATTTGATTTAAATAGATTTGAGATTTAAATCACGATCTCTCCCCCGATCAAAAATATCAAACCATTTGAGATTTGTGATCCCATCTGATTTAAATCATTTAGCAAATTTTGGGGAAAGACGTGGCAAAATTTAATTTTGAAAGATGACAGATAGGAACAGATTTAGACATTAAAGATTGTTAGTGTCAGGTATGATTGTTTTAAGAGATCTTTTAGTAAAATAAAACAATTTCACAATCAAACAAGAACAGAAAAAATTTCATTTTGACAGATCTTTGAGTTTTAAAGAAAATCATACCATGACATAACATTAAATCTTTAGATCACCACATTTTAGCGTACAAACGGACTTTTATGAAGAAATATTGTTTGAAAATAATTTATTTTAAATCACTCTCCTCCTCAATCGATGACCGTAGTCGATGATTGAGTGACTTATAGTCTTGATAAAATGAAGTCCGGTGATTTTCAAAATTTAGTCTAGTTTATTTTCAAAACAAATATTTTTCCATTTTTCAAAACAATATTATTTGAAAATTGTTTTAAAAAAATGGTATTCTGCAAAAAGATACGTTAGTGGTTGAGAAGCTTTTGTTGTTGTTGCTGAGGGTTGGAAGAAAACCGTCTGCTGATGCAGTGAGACTTCTTCTTACGTTGCATTTTAATGCCAACTGAGGTCAAATTAAGCTCCGTTTCTTCATTTGCTGATGAAGAAAACCGTCTGCTGATGCAGTGAGACCTCTTATGTTGCATACATGCCAACTCTCCATAGAAGTCCAATTAAGCTCCGTTTCTTCATTTGTCAACCCAAGATATAGTTACCCTTTCCTTTCGGCATCCAATCATCTTTCAATTGTGGTATCCGGATCGGGAACATTCTTATATACCAATATATCTGCATATGTTAGTGAACACACATACAAATATATGGTGGTCGACATCACCTAAACAGCAATCGACTAATAAAAGTCAATTCAACATATCAATCAGTTCATATAAGGCATGGGAATAATGTGTTTCATCAAACTATAATCATCTAAACCTAACAATCATATCCTAAATTCCTAGTCCTTCGACATAGGCAAATATCATTTTTAATTAAGCACATAGGATAATTAAGAAAGCCCGTTAGATGATATAGATTTGAAAACATTATCCCCCTCAATCAATGACTCAATTTCTGAAAAGTTTATAAGCGCTGAAGTCATTGATTGAGTTTGCAAATTTCATAAAAACTCTGAATCTGATTGTTTTGAAAGCAACTCATTTTCCACCAATTTTTGAATACAACAAATATTTTTCTGAAGAATTTTTAGACGGAAAAATATTTGTGTGGGAACAGCAGTCCTTCGACATACTTTCCTCATTTTGTTTTAGGATAAGTGCGTGAAATATTTGAAAATTTGTTTAGCGCAGCACTTTCCTCTTTGAAGAGTGGGTTGCTATCATAAATAATAGCAAGCCATGGTTTTAAGCACGAGTTACAGTCTGAAATAACTGTAAGCCATAGTTTGTGACATGTTTAGAAAGAAATATTTACACCTCATGCTCGAACTTCATCTAAAATCATGTGCCATTATTGAATGACATTTCTAAGACCGTAGATGTTATCGATACCAGAAGACATGTCTTAGAAAAACAATATTTTTGGTCTTTTTCAAATTTTCTGATTTTTATGGCTTTTTGTTGGTTTTATAATTTTCTATTTTGATTTTGTTGGTTTTATATTTTTTGTATTTTGTTTTCTGATATATATTTACAAAGATAGAATAGATGATATAGTTAAAGAAGATGATGATACGAGTACCGAGATAAGGATATCGAGCAGCCCCGTTGTAGAAGATAGAAGTCATCATCCCTTAAACATTCACCGCCAAAGCTTCCAGGGCTCTTGAATCGAAGAAAGAAATTGAACCAACTGAAAGTGAGACTTTGGCAGCTTCCCCCCAAACCGAAAATCCTTTAGCTGAGCAGATTCAAAGCTCTATTTCAAGCTTGCCTTAGCCAGGTGCACAAAGAAGCACACCATTATCATAAATCCCGCTGCTCCTTTCAAGAATAATCACCGTGATTCTTCGTTTGAGGTTATATCATCAACAAGAACAACAACGTATCATCCCACACATAAATAACTCTTCTCAAATTTCATTACCACTGAAGTCTGAAGCAATGCATCCCCAACGAGTTGTCAAGAGAACACTTCCCCCAAGTAGATGAATTGATGCAGTCAGTCTCTTAGACTAGAGCTCACGAACCCGAATAAACATACCCGAAGACAAAGAAACTTATACCATCGAAGTAGCAGATTAAGTCCAATAGCCAAAGAATAACCCCGATGTATACTTTTCTCTCCCCCTGAAGAAAGTGTATGAAGCTCAAGAACCCGAAGTACCCGAATGCCCAAAGAGAGAATAACCGATAACATTGAAGAGGCAGGCCGAATCACTGATTATCTCTGCGGAGGACTATCTCTGCGGATCTTCAACTCCGGAATAAGTGATTATATCTCTGAATCACTGATTAAGCCCTCAAGTAAAACAGCTGAGCATCCCCAATGTACACAATCTCTCTCCCCTGATGATTGTGATAACATCAAAATCATCACACACTTGTGTACCTCTTTCATCTTCAGAAACTAACTCTTCCATCTCTTCTCCCACATAGTTGGAATAAGAACACTAAACGCCTTGATGAGTAAAACCTTGAGTTTCTCTGCGGTCATGACATTTGTTTTCCCGGGATAACTTCAATCACTTAGAAGTATTAAGTCCATCAAGTTTACTCGCCATGAGTCAAACCTTGAGTTTCTCTGCGGTAATAACATTTGTCTTCCCGGGATATCTTCAATTACTTAGAAGTATTAAGTTCATCAAGTTTACTCGCGTTTAGATACGTGTCTCTTTCCCCCTTGCTGGTTTTGACACTTCAGAATTAGCAACACTTTGAAAGCCCAAATACAAGAAATCTGTTGAGAAGAACCTTAGAGGTCTTTGTGAGAATCAACTTGCTGAAGAATATGAGCAAGTCTAATTGGGGATTAAATTTGACATATCACTCTCCCCCAATTAGTGCTCTCCCCTAAACCGACAATCTGTTTGATAAATGCCATGAATTAAGAAGAGGTCTTTAGATCGTTAAATGCAACTCGTCTTTAGTCTTCTAACATGTAACAGAATATGTAGAACCGACTATAGACTCGACCTTCTTCAAGATTGTCCAGTTGGGGAATAGAAAGTTAACATCTTCAACTCACCAAAAACAAGAACATCACCAAAAAGCATCCAAATCAACTTACATCTTGCAAATCCCCTTAACTAAAATCCCTCCCAATCAAACAAGAACAGAAAGATGTTCATCAAGGAAATCAGCAATCAGGCCGCAACGAACACACAAAATGGTAATACCAAGCAAACAATCACATCAAACAAGAACAGAAGGTTGTTCGGAATCATCATGTTGATGTGCACGTGAAGCATTAACCGGAAGCACTTTGTCAATAAACTCATATCAGCTTGTGAAGATGTCAACTAACGGCTCATAGAAGAAACTCCATGTAACGATGACCCGATAAGAAGAAGATCGATTCTTTCATGAGATTGGAGCCGTTTGACCATTTACTCTCAGAAATCAATCAACCATGCAGTAGATTCACAGTTCTTTTCCCCCTCAAGAATTGCATACGGAGTTGCCATTCTTGATTAAATAAGTGAAAGTCATCCGAATGTTCTATTCACACTTCTCTCCCGCAAAATCAGCACATGATGTCGCCATCTTCATTATAATCGAGCAAGTGGAATGAGAAAACAATCAGTGATAGCCCGGTTCACTTGATGACTGAAGCGCATGGAAAAAGTATGAAGCATGTTGATGAGAATGGTCATAATAAGAAGATTTGTCTTCTTCAGAAGATAAAGCGCACTGAAGCGTACACTTTTCTTTTCTTTAGAGAACGAGGCTTGAACTGAAGTATTCAAACGTCATTAGAAGATTTCTCTTCTTTCGAAGATAAAGCGCACTGACACGTACACTTTTCTTTTCTTTAGAGAACGAGGCATGAACTGTAGTGTTCATACGTCATAATCTCTCTCTTTTCAACTCTCTTAGAAAAACACGTAATCATCCCCATTATCATTCAGTAGACTCTTTGTCGTGATAACTGATGGAGAAAACCCAATATGATGAATTTGAACCTGAATTAAATTAACCCGAACTCGTGACTTAAACTTGCACATATGTAACAAAGAGCGGTGTCGAGAATTCATGCCCATTTGAATCTCTAAGTACTCTATACTCTTCAACCAACCAACCATCAAGTATAAGACGCATATCACCTCTTCAAAATCCACAATTGAATGTGCCACTGAGCACTACAACGTAACTCCTTTAAGTGATAGTTATTTTGTGGTGATAAGAGCCCAATTCTCCCAAGTGGTAAAAGAAAAGGTAAAAGTCATCCAACAATAACTAGATTTCCAAGTCTTCGTTTTTTGATAATAAGCTCAAACAAGGATCATGAAGAATCTTCATCCATCCATCCCCGATACCTTCATATACTAAGTACACTTGCTCGTGATATTTCACTTCAACCTCAAACAAATAATAGTGAATTAACCCCGTTGTCACATCTTCTGATTAAAAGCCCAAATCTAGCCTTCTTTGACGTTTTAAGTGAACTATGATAATGGTTTTCATCTTGACCATGGTTAAACGCACATCACCCCGTAAAACCATGTAATAACCAAACTGCCATGACGATAATCCAAACACACATCCAATTCATGAAGTACACCCTTTTTATCCCTTCTTCGAAGTAGAAAATGTAGCACCAGCATCAGATAAGATCTCGAAATACACTTTCCTTTCTCCAGGATGGTTCCATCATCACGGGATTTTACAATTCTATGGTTTAAACCGAGAAATAGGTTCTTTCGCGGGATTTTACAAAACCAAGAATAAACCGTAAGATAGATCCGGAAATGCACTTTACTATTACCAGGATGTTTCCATTTTCACGGGATTTTACAAGTCTATGATTTAAACCGAGAAATAGGTTCTTTCGCGGGATTTTACAAAATCAAGACAAAACCGTAAACAATGTTAGCTTGAATGTGTTATGACAACTTTGGTTTCGGTGAATATCTGTTTTAGGGGAACATGCAGTGGTTCATCAACGGTTCATTTACCAACATCAACAATCTCATTAACCATCCAATAAATACTTTGGTAAACACATCATTCACGCATTCTGTCAGCTATTGTAGTGACAACATGGAGAAGTAAACCCGATATGCCGAACTTGACCATGAAGAGAAATTCCCCAGATTTGTTACTTAAACTTGTACTGATCCTTGTGAAGAAGAAACGGTGTACCCAATGTACCGAACCTCTTGACATTCTCAACTGAGTGAGACACCGAAGTGATAGCTACGTTGTGGGTTAAGCAAGAAAGAATCACAAACGTAACTAAATAGCCAAGTCTTCATCACCCTCTATAAATGCCCAAACAAGTCATCTTCGCGGAAGTGTAGAAAGAAAGAAGACGAAATAAGCAGACTCGCCTGGAAAACTTTACATCAAACCCAAATAAGAAATATCGTCCAAACGACTCCGTAGTCACCCTAGTTTCAATAGAAATTCAAGCCGAGACAAAATATTCTTTGTGAAAATGCATAGACCAAAGTATCAACCCTCATACCACAACATTAATCATCATATTACCGAAACTCATCATCGGATCTCGTCATCAAAACTCATAACATCCAAATCACATTAACACAAATCAAATATTCATGAAAAATGGTCCAATTTTGAAACACTCATTTGTCCATTATCCAAATCATTCAAATCAATTCACATCTCCAAGTCCGATCCAGCACAAGTCCAACTACAGCCCACTTGATTTAAATTTGATCCAAATAATTAATTTTAAACCCAAGTAGTATATAAACATAAGAGACCCAACTCTAATATCCGGAATATAACAAAACCCATTGTTCAACATAAATTTTGTCAAGAGTGTGAGAATCAAATGATAAAAAACCGATAGACCGAATGATGCCACATGACGATCTCAAAATATAAGTTCTCAGTATTTAAACGCCCATGTATACAAGAACACCACATTTAATTACCATTATACACGGTCCATGATCAAATTAAAAGTGCCCACGTTCAAGTAACATCACCATTCGGCCCATACAACAAAACCTGAGGCCCATGATAGTATACACCCGATCCAAATCTTTAACCAATCCAAAATAAACGAGTATATAACACTCCCTTCTCACACACTATGCCCTAAAAATCAGTAAGCCAAACCCTAATCACAAACTCAGTCGCCTCCTTCTCACTTCTGTACACAGCACACACAAAAAAAACATCTTCACAATTAAAACATCATCTCTAATCTTATACCAAGTACCAGCCATATACATCCATCAAGATTGACTACTTCAAACACCGAGAGAACAAAGCCACACGGATGGCTCGAACTATTAGCCACAGGGATGGCATGGAACTGAGACCAATACGACATAAGCACAAGGATGGTTGAATCAATCAGGTAGGTATCTTGTTAGGTTAATACGATTTGTTTTAATTCAAGTAACACGAACAAATGGAAAACGTGTTAACACCATTGTTAATATCGTTTCATTAAGTTCGAATAATAACAAAAATGAAGCAAGCCTTCATCAGTTGTAGATCTGTGATGAATATTTTTATTCGTGTATAAGACCCTTGTGGTCTTGATGTTGCCTTTGAGTGCCACGAAAGAAAGAAAGCTGAGATCTTGTTTTGATATGAGTCGAGTCTTGGTCAAGTTTTGTGTTAGAGATGGGATTGAGGTTAGAATATGATTGTAGTATGATGTTGATGAAAGTGGTATTCGGAACTGAATGAACCTTTTCAAATCTTCACGTTTTTTGGTAGAATCATGGACCAATGATGTTATAATACTGAGGTCTTATGAGTTTTTCATATTCGACTTAGAGTCTTGATCAATGAAGAGGTTTTTCTATTTCGTGAATGGGACTTGTGATGTTAAAAACTGAAGTCGAAGAGGTATGATTTGGTTTGAGGTCGTGGTTAAGTCTGAGTCTTCTTCTTCATCCTTTCTCATGTGCCAAGTCGCTAGCCTTAGTTTTCCAAACCAAGTCGCTAGAATTTTTCCAAACCAAGTCGCAAGGCAAATTATTATCAAGTCGCTACCCATTTTATCAAAGCAAGTCGCTACTGCAAGTCTCTAGTGTAAGTCGCTACTTTAATAAGTCGCAACTGATAGTACAACTCGCTAAGATGTTTAACAACTCGCTAACTTATAAATATAAGTCGCTTCAGTATTAAGAGTCAAGTCGCTACCTTCATTTAGTGTTAAGTCGCTAATAAAACATAGAATCTGGACATTTTAGTGTAAAACTCGCATTCAAGAATGCCAAGTCGCCACCAAGAATGTATGACCAGCAATAACAGACCCAGAAAACTGCATCCTTTTTTACCCATTTTGACCACTAAAAAGGTAATCATTTGACCACAGATACACACGAATTTGGTACCCAAAGACTCAGATAAAGGTGAGACAAAACAGAGACAAAACTGTTTGGACAAAATCTTTTTGACCAAAAAGAGATGCACGCCAAGTCGCTAATAAGAATGACAAAGACTGGAAAACTTATAAAAAACCAGATTCAGCAGTGAACAACATCAAACATAACCCAACCAAATTGAACCGTGACAACCATACACAAACCGCATCTAAGAAACGCAATAAAAACCGTACGAATCATCAAAAATAACAAAACCTTGGCTCTGGTACCAATTGTAGGATCGATAAATTATTGTGTTGATGATTCGGGTGGTCTTGGATGATCAAAATACATGTTTTCCATTTTAGAGAGAGAAAGTAGAGAGAGAGGGTGTTCTTGCTAGAGGTTTACACAAAGGAAATATTAGATTCAATGAAGCACCACCCCTTCCATGGATGGAAGGGGTATTTATAGTTACAAGTAAATACGTCCTCCTATCGGACTGTGGATCAGGGATACAGTGGGTAAAGACCCGTCCTTCCTCCACGGTGTTGCACTACACTATTCTACGCTACAAATTAACTAATTAACTACTACATAACGTAAATAATTACAAATCTACGAGCTAACATATGCTAGACTATAATTGGGGTGACCGGCACTTTAACATGGAATTTCTAATTCCTAACAATTGTTTTGTTATTACATTTTTGACATATTGTATTTTGTATTTTTCCTTGTAAGTCATTCGTGTATATGACTTGGTATTTTATTTTATAAGACTTCCGCTTGCAAAATTTTATTATTATGTTCTGATATGACTCCATAATGTGACATTCGGACCCTTATTGGTTTGGGGTGTTACAATTTCTCTTTCTTTTCTTTTGAAGCCTCAGAGTCTTTTGCCAACAAAACTTCATAGACCTTGAGGTTTCCAACGAGCTCATCGAGAGAGAGGATGTTGGGAATTTTAGAAGTTCCTACTGATGAAGTTCTACTGATAGGTTCCTACTGAAGCTATTGATGGTTTCCGCTGATGACATGGTTCCTGCTGATATTGTATTTCTTCGGATATAGTTAATCAGTATTAGTCTGTTAGGATTTGCATGAGCTATTTTAATTTATATTTTTTAATAAAGAAAACCTTATTAGTGATGTTGATGTGTTAATTATTATTCCGTTGTGCATTCAACCAATCAATATCATTCATACCCTAGTTGAGTCCTGATCTGGGTTTTAACAATTGGTATCAGAGCCTCGTGGCTCTCGATCTAGGGTTTTCAAGGTTTTTGGGTAATTAGGGTTTATACCCTAATTGGTGTATTGCAGCAGATCTGAAAAATAAAGAGGCTGCAGACGAAAAATACTAATTGTAACAACAGATGTGGGACTCATTTTGATGGTGAAAAGTGATTCCTACTGAATTGATGAAGGAGAATATTCGATACAGGTTCAAATATTCTTTACTGTTTAATTCGTATCATATGGTGTACAGGTGTACCACACTAATTAGATTTATTTGCAATTGAATTGGGTCTCCGATTGTTTGACTAATTTTGATTTGATCTCATACAATTGAAACATAGTATACATTAATGCCTCGACCAATCATGATTGAGTATACGTGGGGTTAAATTCATGTGGGGTTCGAATTTAGTATGGTGTAGTGCATAGTTGTTACAGTGGTCTCTTATTGTGATTCGTTTATGGATTGAGATATTTGTGGCCGGGTCAAAGAATTTGGTAGATTCACGTGGGATTGCTTATAATCTGAATTGAAACTAATTGGTTTCACACATCTCTTTCATTGATTATTAAATTGTGTTATTTGCATTCCTCCTGATCATTGTTGCTGGTCACGAGCACATGTACTGAGACCCACGAATTAATTGGTCATGTTTTCATATCTGATGTCGGGATCACGTGGGCTTGTTGATTTCTGACGTGAGGAGTTATATTCGAATTGGGTAATTTGGATTCACATTTAATATTGATGATGTGGGTCGATATCAGTGTTTTATAAGTTGGTTTTGTGGGGTTTAATATTAAAGACTTGTCTGTGGTGGTCCTATACTCTACATCATATTGAAGATTTGTTATTGTTTGATCCGTCGTTTTCTTCGCAAAAGTGGTACAGTAAGATTCGATCAATTTACATCATTTAAAATGACTGAATTTGATAATAAAAGGGATGATGTTGTGTTTCCTTATTTGATGAGTGATGAGTACGAGGTCTGGGCTAAGAAGATGAAACACTGGATCATGAATAATGATATGAATATCTGGAAGGTGATCCAAAATGGCAACAGCAAGAAAAGGACTGGAAGAGATCACGATGGACAAATAATTATTCTTCCTCCAACGATTGCAGATGAACACATTGCTGTACAAAGAGAGTCAAAGGCCAGAACTACCTTGCTTAAATCTATTCCTGATGATCATATAGCAGATTTTCTTTATATGGATGATGCACGTGGTATATGGAATGCACTCAAAACAAGGTATGGTGGAAAGGCTAAATTCAATAAGAGGAGCAAGGAAGCTTATACTATAGGTCATGCTGAAGAATTTACATTTATGGGCATATCTCAGGTACATAATTGTGTCCTTGATTGTGATGTAAAATATAATACCCTTAAGGAGTCTTATGATGATTTGAAACCTAAATATAATTAATGTTATCTAGAGGTTCAGTCTTACAAAAATTCTTTAAAAACCTTAGAAAAACAGAAAATTTGGTTTCAAAAGAATCAGCTTGCTTATGAAGAAAAGATAAGAGTGTTAGAAAGAGATCTAACTAATGCTAAAAATGAGTTAAAATATTCTGAGAAAGAAAGAGCTAAAGTAGAGCTAGAAAAACAAGAAGTGCAAGATAAGTTGGATAATGAAGTAACTAGACATAATGAATGGATGATGTCAGGTGATAATTTGGCTAGATTAATCTATGGTAGTCAATCTGAGACCTCTGGGATAGGTTTAGGTTTTAAAAAGTATTTAGGATTAGAAGCTAGGCATGATGGGCGTAAAACTACACCAGCAGGTTTAGCTAATTATGTAAAAGAAGGAACATTACATGCTATCACTGGACCTATTAGAGGAGAACACATGCCCACTGACCTTTCCATCCCTGTTGACTTTGATGCATCACACCATTTATATGACAAAAAGTCAAGTGACTTGCCAGACCTTAGTAGCAAAACTGATGACTCTGTCTCTTGTTCTGACAAGTCGTCAGACCTTAAGTCCACTAACTATGCCTCATATGATTCAAGTGAAAAGTCTGACTCACCTAGGCACACACCTAAGACCACACCCAAGTCCAAAGTAGCTGATGATGAGCCCAAAACTAAGACAGTTACTTCTTCTGTTAAACACAATTTTGCTTCTAGTTCTATTTCTGATAAGTTTAGGTGTAATAAACAAAGTTGTGTTAAGAATAAGTCTTTTAAAAGGAAAGCTTGTTTTGTGTGTGGTAGTAAACTTCATCTTATTATAGATTGTGATTATCATGAGAAAAGGATGGGAGTTTCCTATAGCCAACAGACCGTTAGACCCACATGGACTAATGTTGCTAGTATTCCTCCATTTGTTCCCAAAGTTGCTCATGTGAGAGCAGGTAAACCAGTTCCTACTGGTAAGCCAAAGGTGTATGCATCTATTTCTGCTGATAGGCTTAATAGGCCTTTTCCAGTTCCCTCTGGTGGAGGATACTCTTCGCCAGTTACTACTAGGTAGTGGAACAGTAATACTAGACTTATGCCCTATAGACCTATAAGTTCTTAGTTTCAGTCATATACACCTTATGTATCTCATATGAATATGGCACATGGTGGAGTAAGAGTGGCTACTGCTGTTAAGCCCTCAACAGGTTCTTCTTGGAAAACTCAAAGGAAAAGTTCATTCTGGGTACCCAAGAACAATAGTCTTTGTTAGGTGCATTGATTGAGGGGAGGCTTATTGGTGTATTTTTTTTGTATTCTAACCATTTTTGCAGCTGTTGGATCCTTATAAGCCTAAGGGGAGGCTTAGTGTTTCTGCTGACACTACATATTTTCTTGGTTTTTGCTGCTGCTTGATGGTATTTTGTACATGTTTTGTAATATTTTTTTTCTCTTTCTTTATTTTATATTTATTGTTAAAAAAAATCGTCTTATTACTTTTGTTTAGTAAAAAAAAAAAAAAAAAAAAAAAAAAAACTTGTCTGTGTTCAGTTTCTACTCTTTCTTGCTTGCAGGTTTTGGTGTTGGTTAATTACCACACAACTAATGGTTTTCATCTCACCATGTCTTGCTGACACAAGAGTTGACTAGCCCACAAGATTATGGCTTGTGGTAAAGGCTGCAGAAATCGATAAATGGTAATCAGCTCACCATGATGATGACGGCATTCCATCAAAGAGTTGGCTAGTCCAAAAGCAAACGGTTTTTGGTAAAGACATCTCAATTCCGTTGATAGCTGTAATGGTTTGCTCAAAACCATAGGGTACTCAACTCACCCATGCTTCATTGTTGAGAGTTGGATGGTCATCAATTCACCATGGTTGCTGCCCTATTGGGTGACCAAAGGATTGGCTAGTCCTGAGCAAACGGCTACAGGTAAATACATGTCAAATCCGTTTATGGCTGTGATGATTTACCTAAAGTCATTAGGGTTCTCCAACACACCATTGATTCATGTTCTAAGTGTTGGACTGATTACTAGTTCACCAGGGTGATGTCATGATTCCACCAAAGGACTAGCTAGCCCAAGAGTGAGTAGCTACTTGGTAAAGGCTTATCAAATCTACTCTGGTTACTGATGTTGCTGGTTCCTGATGCTGCTGATCTAGGAGTTGATGTGGAATCTTGTTCTTCAAAGATGGTTTCTAGTTGCTGCCGATATATATAGATTTGGTTGCTGCTGGTTACTTTATTTTGCTGCAGATGTTAAAGTATCAATCCTCATGCTTTGGAAGTTACTCATCTAACTGGAAACTTGAAGTTAACAAAGTCAAATTCAAGTTTAGAGGAGGATTGTTGGGAATTTTAGAAGTTCCTACTGATGAAGTTCTACTGACAGGTTCCTACTGAAGCTATTGATGGTTTCCGCTCATGACATGGTTCCTACTGATATTGTATTTCTTCGGATATAGTTAATCAGTATTAGTTTGTTAGGATTTGCATGAGCTATTTTAGGTAGTTTTATGCATTTATTTTATATTATTGTCTATTTAGGGTTCCTGGTGTATAAAAGGAACATATGGCTATTGTATTAGAGGTCTCTTGAAAAACCACTCGAGGAAAAACATTTTTGTGAGAGAGTAATATAGAGATCCATAGAGGATCATTGTTTGATCAGCAAACCTTGTTGGTAACTTTGATTGTGTCAATTATTATTCCACTGTGCATTCAATCAAACATTGTTATTCTATACCCTAGTTGAGTCTCGATCTTGGTCTCAACAGAGGATTGTCAAATCCTTTGATTCTTCTATCGCCGTTACCTTTGGTCTCTATTTTACCAGAAGTGCTCTCAAGAATCTCCTGACATGATTGCGGTTGGAAAAAGTTTCATCAAGTGCTTGTAATAAAGTAATAATAATATTAAATTTAGCAAATACATTATCAATACTTTCATCATCTGATATTGAGTATTTCTCATATTATTGAACAAATAAATCAATTTTGTTGTTTTGCATTTGTTTGTTTCCTTGATGAGTAATCACTAAGCAATTCCAAATATCTTTAGCGGTTTTATGCATAAAAATCCTTTCATATTCTTTTTTAGGTAAAGCAATGTATAAAACCATTTTTGCCTCGTTATTTTTGGAAAGCATTTACTTTTGTTCATCTTTTAGACTCGAAGAAACGACCTCATTTTTTTTGTAGAGATGCTCTCAAATACCATCACATGATCACCATCAACAGTAATATTCCAAAGATCAACATCTTTAGACTTCACATCTGTTTCGAATATGTTTTCCAATATATAAAGCCATTAGCTTTAAAGAGTGGTGTTCTTTGCATATATTGCCCTTCTTTGTAGTTTTTGAAATCCATTTGATCGAAAAAGTTTTAAAATACAATTTACTTAAAAACTTTTAGAAAACATGCTCTTGATGCCAATTGTAAAAAATTAGAATGAGGGTTGAATAGTTTTTACCGATTTAAATTTAGTTTATAAAACTTTAGATTGATAGTATTTGAAACCTTTGGATGTTGAGATATAGATAATGCAAGTTAGTATGAAAAGAAATAAATACGAGAATAGTAAAGAAAGAAAATGATAGAAATGTGACACAATGATTTATAGTGGTTCGGCTACGAGGACACCTTCCTTGCCCTACCCCACTCCCTGAGTACCCAAATCAAGATTTCTTAAGCACTATGTCAACAAGCTCCTTCAACCAGTGCAGAAACCTCACAACGTCGCTTACACTTTTTCTGGTACAGAGCTAAATACCGAGTTCTTAACACAAACGAAAGAACCAATCCGATCACAACTATCACAAATAACTAACTTTATGAATACAAGAAGATCTATCAACAACAAGAGACAAGTCAATGGTCTTGAGGTGATGAAGAAGTCGAGCAAACTCTTCTCTTGAAGAATGGATGACTCGTATGCAAGAAATGTGATCTCGTCTTGTAAGAAGAACCTTGAGAAACATAAAAGAAAGAAAGCTACAAGAATGATCCTTAGATCAGAGGTTAGAGAGATATAATAATGAGATAAGAAGTATATAAGAATGCGTAAGGAATAAGGAAGAAATGGCTCACTATTTATAGTCTAACTGACCACTGTTCATGGGGATCCGGTGGATCCTTTGAAAAAGGGATCCGACCAGTTTAAACCCATGGATTCGGCATACTGGGTAAACCAGTCTGGAATTCGGGTTACAAACCGGGTTTTGGGTTATGGGTTATGGACTATGGGTCATGGGTACTCAACTTTATGTCATGCATGATGCAATACATACTTTGGGTTATGGGTTATGGACTTTGGGTCATGGGTCATGGACTTTGGGTTATGGGTCATGATTTTATCCAACTTTATGTCATGTATGATGTAATGCACATGGACCATGGGTTTTGGGTATTAGGTCATGGGTCATGGGTTATGGGTAAGGAATAACCCAACATGTTTACTTACATATCTATTACAAACAAATATATGACTAAAAAAATGTAAGTTAGAAGTAAAATAGATATAGTAAAATGTAATCTTTAGACTTGTACTTGATATAATTTTATGTTTTTACCGACAAAACTTAGAGAGATCAAGAAATATTAATAAACATTTTTACGGTTTATTTGTATTAACAGATTCTTTCAATGTGGCTTTTCGATTGTTTTTTAATTCAATTCTTTATATGCAACAACGACTACATGTGTTCAACGGTGGAGGCAGAGTCTCTACTAAACCAATCGCCATTTTCCTCTCTCTATATCATTCTTGTGATTTTTGTCTGTAACTTGAATCATGATGTAGAGACCTACAAGTTTTATGTCTTACGAAAATTGTCTTGGCTTTTATTAATAGTGATTAAGACTTGACTATCTAGTTATTCTTGTGATTATTTTTGCCTATACACGCGAGGTAGCTATCACTTTAAGGAGTTAAGCTGTAGTGCTCTGTCACAATTCTCAATTTTTGGTCATTTCTCAAACTCTACATTCATCATACTAGTCATGCATGGGTTTTGCATTTCACATTAAACGCATAATTTCATATTAAATAAACGTTATCGCGTAAACATTATTTTGAACAATTGATACGATACTTCCAAAAATTAATCACAATATATTTTTATACTCATATTAAGTCTATAAAAATATTATTATTAGTTTACCCGGTGTTTTAAATTTATTTCGTAAACAAATTGTTATGTTTATATAAATTACGACGATTTTCTTAAATTCAACCCGATAAATATTTATTCACTCAAATCTTTCAAGAAATGTATTTTTCTAATTTTTATGACCTCAATATATTTTATCTTGACCCGTGAAAATTTATTTTAACTAACGTTACATTAAATACCCATTTACGCTTACAAACTACATTCTATACTTAGCAAATAATACAATTACTTTACAAAAATCATCAAATCCTACCCCTTTATCCCATGGCCGGCCCAACCCTCCCCCTAGTCACCAAAGAAGACCAAATAAGACTTTGCTACTTGTAGATATTTGTTATATTAACAAATATCTTATCAAACACATACATAACACATACTAAAAGGTGAAATCAAAAACTTTTCTCTCTTTTCTCTCTTCACAAAACCGGCCATCATAGAGATCAAGGAGGATCATCTCAATTTTTTTCAAGACAAGGTTTTAACACATTAGTATCACTCTTTGTTGAAGGTTTTGCAATAAAAATCTAGGGTGATTAGGATAAACCCTTTTGTCCTTAAACCTCATCAAGTATTCTTGTAAGCATCTCATGTTTATTTTTCATCTTACATATTCATTTCATATTCATTTCATCATATTTGAGCAAAAACATGCAAGTCATATGATGTTGTACCACTTTTTCAATGATTTTCAAGAGTTATATATATATAATCCATCCTATAATTATTCCTTGTTATATATTAGTTTTGGTGATGTCTAGGAAACCATGACACCCTAAGAAGGTGTATGGTAGGATTAGAATAGCTCCGGAGTTGTTTTGAATGGGTTAGAATAGGTTTGTCGCGAGAAAAACTCATTTCGACACATTTTGAATAAGGTCTGTCCATATTTTTAATTCTGGGAAAATCCGACAGTAGATAAATATTTTTGGGCTAGATAATTAGAAAATACACTTTAAAACGAAAACGTGGCCGCTTGAACGGATTAAAACGGAGCTATAACGAAGAAGTTATGGATTTTTCAAGTTTGACGAGGAAAACTATTAATTTCAGAAATTTCAGCATTGAAAATGTCACTCCTTACGAGTCAAAAATGAGTCTTAAGCTTTATAAATTGTGTCGACTTATCAAAAATATATTAGTATACTTTGACACGAATCTAAGGATGTAGAAAACGTAGAAAACGGACTTGTAACGATTAAATTACACGCGATAAACCAAGTTGCCGTAACTTTATTCTATTAGCAAAATTAATATAATCTTTATTAAAAACATACTACGGCAACTAAGGGACCATGTTGGCGGACGTTTTTAACAATGATGTAGAACTTTTTATAACGTGATGTCTTCTAGTAAAAGTAAGTTCGCCTGGCATATTTTCCAAAATGTCCAACCGTTTGTTGAGCGGAGTTGTAACGAATAACATATAGTCACTCAAACTTTGCCGAAAACCATCCTTTAAACTATATTTTTGGACTAAAGTGCAATACTTAACCTATATTTTTCTTGGTGATCGAGACCTTTAGGATGGAAACTTAAACACTAAAACTTTGAGATAACGATACAAGCTTCCCAAAACCATTGAGTTCATTTCCTAACACTCGACGTGCACCATTTTGCGACTAACTTTTCAAGGCCATTTTAGTCACTTTCATGAAAATTTCAACGACATTAGTTTACGACGAAAAGTTATAATTTCACAATAAATCATTAAATGACTATCGTGGGATATCATTTCAACGTAAATACTTGTAAAGTATTTTATAATATGACGGGATGTCATAAACATATTTTGACGATAAACATTATTTCCAAAACGTACAAGTGGTATGGATATCATATGGAGTTGCATGCACGACATTGTATCACGCATTCACAACAACATATCATAACTCAAGTCATAACATTCATTCTAGGTCGCGGATAGTTTCCGAGCCTCATTTTAGTGCACTTCATTTTGTTAGCATATCAATCATACCAGGTGAGTTCATACCCCGTTTTTACTCGTTTATATTCTTACAAACTATTTGGGACGAGATATATGCTTATTCATCCAAACATTTAAACTCTTTTGTCAAGCAACATTACTTATACTTTACAATTGATTGCGTTATATACTTGATTGGGTTATACTTGATTTCATACGCATATTTGGAACAAACATACAAGAATTAGTGGCTCCAAATTAAGTTGTTGGAAGGCTATTAATTTACAAACATACAAGAATTAGTGGCTCCAAATTAAGTTGTTGGAAGGCTATTAATTTACAAACATACAAGAATTAGTGGCTCCAAATTAAGTTGTTGGAAGGCTATTAATTTACAAACATCCCAACACGAGTTGTTGGAAGACTATTGTGGTGACATTTATACTTTTAACTACCTTAATGCGCATATTCATGATTGTCATTCTATTTTAGGCAATGGGTTGTGAACACACAGGTTGCAAGTTTTGTATGGGCAGAACTTGGAACTGAGTGGATTTACAATGCCTTTGCTGCATCAACATTCTTTATAGATTTTTTTCAAATCATTTTCAACAAACTTATGAACTCACCAACCTTTGTGTTGACACTTTTTAGCATATTTATCTCAGGTTGTAAGGCGATAGCATTTCATGGAGCTTTTGGGTCTCATGGCATACATTGGAGTCTAGTGTTTTATTCTATTACCATTCGACATGTTTTGTAAACCTTTATGTATTGTCAAACTTTGGGATCTCATGTGTTGTAAACTTTAACTTATTTAATCGAATGGTAAACTCTTTAAAACGTCTCATTATAGAGGTCGTTTTCTTTATCCATACTTTGTGCTATGACGTCATACCCCAATGACACTATCGTTCCGCTGCGATATTTTGGGGGTGTGACAGATTGGTATCAGAGACTTGGTTATAGAGAACTAGATTGCATTTTAGTTCCTAGACTATAACCGCTTTCACGTCGATCCTTTCTTTTCCTATCGCCTTACTCACTTTTCGTGCGCATATGTTTTCTTAAGTATTTCTTCTAGAACCACCTCATTGGATAACGTAGTTTCCTTGTACCAATAGGGGAGTCCCAAAATCTAGTTGGGTCATCAAAGATATGGAGCTCAGTAATGAGCACTTATCTAACTTGATCTCGTGACAGTTCTTGTTTGATGAGATGCGAGATCGAGCTAAATAAGTGTTACTATAAAGCTGGATAGATTTGATGATTTTGCCCGAGGATGGGAGTTCTCTTGAGGATACTTTGGGAACTGCTGGCGACCAAACCTCGTAGTGACTTTAGCACCTAACGGAATTTCCTATACACCAAGTGCGACTCTCCCTAGATACCTACCCTAAATTCCTCCTCCACTGTTTAGAATCGGATGATAGAATGGCTATCTATATCAGTAACAACAATCGCCGAGACATGTGTGTTTGGTGGTATGTACACGTGAGAAATGAAGCAATTATAATTATGGTGGCCAACATAATTATAAATGCGTCACAACCCACGTGGACATATGCGACCACGCATACGTAGATCGGTGTGGGTACACCTTAGGAACCAATTGTGGCATGGTATTATGTTTGAGGACGTTAAGCATAGACATTGGGAATTCAACGGTTCTTTCCTTGCGGAGATCATGGCACCAAAGAGGGTAACACGCAGTACTGGCCGAGGTGGTGCGGCACCAAGGGGTGGAATGACAGGTGAGCGTGGAGGTAGAGGAGGCGGTAGCAACGTGGGTAACAATGACAACAACACTGGCGGAAACCCTGATTTTGCCGCCATCATCGCTCAACAACTTCAAATCTTGCTTCCCACTATTGTCACACAAGTTGGAAACCATATGAATAACTCGGGAAACCATGGGAACGGTACTGGTGAAACCAACAATGTAGTTGGCAGTGGCAACAACAACAACACCAACAACAACAACAACAACAACAGAATCGGATGCACATATAAGGAATTTTCGGCATGCAAACCCATGGAGTTTGATGGTATAGGAGGTGCTTTGGCGTATACTCGATGGGTAGAGAAGACAGAGTCAGTGATCGACATCAGCAATTGTGCCATACATCAGAGGGTAAAGTATGCTGCTTGCTTGCTATCAGGGAAGGTATTGACATGGTGGAACACACAGCTACAGGCTAGGGGCAGAGAAGCAGCTACAGGTATGACATGGGACGAATTCAAGGCGTTATTGAAAGAGGAGTACTGCCCGGACAATGAAATGCAGAAACTAGAAGATGAATTTTATCACCACTCCATGATAGGGGCTGGTCACGCAGCCTACACCGACCGATTTCATGAGTTAGCCAGACTAGTTCCTCATCTAGTTACCCCTGAGTCCAAGAGAATATCGAGGTACATATATGGTCTTGTGCCTGAAATCCGTGGAACTGTGAAAACTACTGAGCCGTCTACAATACAAAGTGCAATACTGAGGGCAGGAACCCTGACAGACGAGATGGTTAGAAATGGTACTTTGAAGAGCAGTGACAAGAGGAAGGAAGCGAGTGGGTCGAATAGGAAAATGGACGTAGTAGCAGACAACAAGAGGGCAAGAGTTTGTGTGGCAACTGGTACTGAACAAAGGGAGTATGCGGGTACACATCCCAAATGTGCCAAATGTGCTTATCATCATCCGAAGACCAAGCCCTGCCGCTTGTGTACAAGTTGCAATCGATACGGCCATTTTAAGGAGCAGTGTAAAACACAGATTGGCAACATGAGGAATAACCAAAGGACTTGCTTTGAATGTAACAGCCCGGACCACTTTCGGAATAATTGTCCTAAGTTGAATGGAGCGCAGAGGCAACCACAAGGTAACCAAAACCTAGCTTTAGCAATTGAAGGAAACAACCCGAACCCTGTACTCAATATCAGTCCACCTCGACCTCGAGCATTCTATATAGGGACCGAGGCAGCCCGCAATGCGTAACTGGTACGTTTTCCCTAGACGCATAAGTTTTGACATAAACACTTTGACCATACACTTGATTTCGCGAAACCTTAGGGTAGAACTTTATGTATCATCGATTGAATCACGAGGACGTGATTCCTCTGACATGGGAAGAATGTCACAATTCTCAATTTTTGGTCATTTCTCAAACTCTACATTCATCATACTAGTCATGCATGGGTTTTGCATTTCACATTAAACGCATAATTTCATATTAAATAAACGTTATCGCGTAAACATTATTTTGAACAATTGATACGATACTTCCAAAAATTAATCACAATATATTTTTATACTCATATTAAGTCTATAAAAATATTATTATTAGTTTACCCGGTGTTTTAAATTTATTTCGTATACAAATTGTTATGTTTATATAAATTACGACGATTTTCTTAAATTCAACCCGATAAATATTTATTCACCCAAATCTTTCAAGAAATGTATTTTTCTAATTTTTATGACCTCAATATATTTTATCTTGACCCGTGAAAATTTATTTTAACTAACGTTACATTAAATACCCATTTACGCTTACAAACTACATTCTATACTTAGCAAATAATACAATTACTTTACAAAAATCATCAAATCCTACCCCTTTATCCCATGGCCGGCGCAACCCTCCCCCTAGTCACCAAAGAAGACCAAATAAGACTTTGCTACTTGTAGATATTTGTTATATTAACAAATATCTTATCAAACACATACATAACACATACTAAAAGGTGAAATCAAAAACTTTTCTCTCTTTTCTCTCTTCACAAAACCGGCCATCATAGAGATCAAGGAGGATCATCTCAATTTTTTTCAAGACAAGGTTTTAACACATTAGTATCACTCTTTGTTGAAGGTTTTGCAATAAAAATCTAGGGTGATTAGGATAAACCCTTTTGTCCTTAAACCTCATCAAGTATTCTTGTAAGCATCTCATGTTTATTTTTCATCTTACATATTCATTTCATATTCATTTCATCATATTTGAGCAAAAACATGCAAGTCATATGATGTTGTACCACTTTTTCAATGATTTTCAAGAGTTATATATATATAATCCATCCTATAATTATTCCTTGTTATATATTAGTTTTGGTGATGTCTAGGAAACCATGACACCCTAAGAAGGTGTATGGTAGGATTAGAATAGCTCCGGAGTTGTTTTGAATGGGTTAGAATAGGTTTGTCGCGAGAAAAACTCATTTCGACACATTTTGAATAAGGTCTGTCCATATTTTTAATTCTGGGAAAATCCGACAGTAGATAAATATTTTTGGGCTAGATAATTAGAAAATACACTTTAAAACGAAAACGTGGCCGCTTGAACGGATTAAAACGGAGCTATAACGAAGAAGTTATGGATTTTTCAAGTTTGACGAGGAAAACTATTAATTTCAGAAATTTCAGCATTGAAAATGTCACTCCTTACGAGTCAAAAATGAGTCTTAAGCTTTATAAATTGTGTCGACTTATCAAAAATATATTAGTATACTTTGACACGAATCTAAGGATGTAGAAAACGTAGAAAACGGACTTGTAACGATTAAATTACACGCGATAAACCAAGTTGCCGTAACTTTATTCTATTAGCAAAATTAATATAATCTTTATTAAAAACATACTACGGCAACTAAGGGACCATGTTGGCGGACGTTTTTAACAATGATGTAGAACTTTTTATAACGTGATGTCTTCTAGTAAAAGTAAGTTCGCCTGGCATATTTTCCAAAATGTCCAACCGTTTGTTGAGCGGAGTTGTAACGAATAACATATAGTCACTCAAACTTTGCCGAAAACCATCCTTTAAACTATATTTTTGGACTAAAGTGCAATACTTAACCTATATTTTTCTTGGTGATCGAGACCTTTAGGATGGAAACTTAAACACTAAAACTTTGAGATAACGATACAAGCTTCCCAAAACCATTGAGTTCATTTCCTAACACTCGACGTGCACCATTTTGCGACTAACTTTTCAAGGCCATTTTAGTCACTTTCATGAAAATTTCAACGACATTAGTTTACGACGAAAAGTTATAATTTCACAATAAATCATTAAATGACTATCGTGGGATATCATTTCAACGTAAATACTTGTAAAGTATTTTATAATATGACGGGATGTCATAAACATATTTTGACGATAAACATTATTTCCAAAACGTACAAGTGGTATGGATATCATATGGAGTTGCATGCACGACATTGTATCACGCATTCACAACAACATATCATAACTCAAGTCATAACATTCATTCTAGGTCGCGGATAGTTTCCGAGCCTCATTTTAGTGCACTTCATTTTGTTAGCATATCAATCATACCAGGTGAGTTCATACCCCGCTTTTACTCGTTTATATTCTTACAAACTATTTGGGGCGAGATATATGCTTATTCATCCAAACATTTAAACTCTTTTGTCAAGCAACATTACTTATACTTTACAATTGATTGCGTTATATACTTGATTGGGTTATACTTGATTTCATACGCATATTTGGAACAAACATACAAGAATTAGTGGCTCCAAATTAAGTTGTTGGAAGGCTATTAATTTACAAACATACAAGAATTAGTGGCTCCAAATTAAGTTGTTGGAAGGCTATTAATTTACAAACATACAAGAATTAGTGGCTCCAAATTAAGTTGTTGGAAGGCTATTAATTTACAAACATCCCAACACGAGTTGTTGGAAGACTATTGTGGTGACATTTATACTTTTAACTACCTTAATGCGCATATTCATGATTGTCATTCTATTTTAGGCAATGGGTTGTGAACACACAGGTTGCAAGTTTTGTATGGGCAGAACTTGGAACTGAGTGGATTTACAATGCCTTTGCTGCATCAACATTCTTTATAGATTTTTTTCAAATCATTTTCAACAAACTTATGAACTCACCAACCTTTGTGTTGACACTTTTTAGCATATTTATCTCAGGTTGTAAGGCGATAGCATTTCATGGAGCTTTTGGGTCTCATGGCATACATTGGAGTCTAGTGTTTTATTCTATTACCATTCGACATGTTTTGTAAACCTTTATGTATTGTCAAACTTTGGGATCTCATGTGTTGTAAACTTTAACTTATTTAATCGAATGGTAAACTCTTTAAAACGTCTCATTATAGAGGTCGTTTTCTTTATCCATACTTTGTGCTATGACGTCATACCCCAATGACACTATCGTTCCGCTGCGATATTTTGGGGGTGTGACATGCTCAGTGTCTCACGTAGTTGAAGATAGTTCAAAAGGTTGTGTACTAAATATACTTTTGATGGTTAGGTATATAGTATTAAGTGACTCGTGTATCTTCCATGTAAAGTCACCATAACGTTTTTAGTCATAAGAATAGTACAATCTTAAGTTACAAGTTTGGGTTATCTACTTCATTCTCAAATTTGTCATATTTGGTTATCTTCACAAGTGGTCTCTACAATTAGCCGGTGAATTAATACGAAGGTTAACATAGAGATTGGTTTGGGGGGAATAGTAAAGAGAGTATATTATCAACATATTCTCATGGGTTACTGTGTATGCTTACACGAATTTATGATGCTTTTAGTTGATCTAGTTTTGCGAAGTACGTGATTTTATGATGTTTTCGAAAGATCGTAACCATAATGGGAGGAGGTGTACTTGTAGAGGGGTTTATCTAGTTAATGAACATTGGTTGGGTGGATTCGTGCCAAGTACGTCATGAGTAATTGTGGATGGATTTATCGAGTTGATGAACATTGGTTGGGTGGATTCATGTCGGGTATTATCAATTTCTGGTTGAATGATTGGTTATTGTGAAGTATTCAATAGAGTGAGAATATTATGCCCCCCGAAATGATTAACCATCATCAGATTGTAAAGCTTGCTGATGCGTGTATAACGCGTTCGGGGTCAAAGGAACTTCCTTTTCGTCGATCAAGTTTTTCAACACCCTAGGCAGTGAACCTAATCGTTGTAGTGTAGTATTGGGTAAGCCTCGGGTATTGATATCATTCTCTAGGGGAATAATAATGCTAGTGAGAGATGTACTATGCTAAGGTTTGAGGTTGACAAAGATTATTTTTATCTTTTCATATTTTTTTAGAAAGCTAAAGGTAAAATCTCGGGGTTTGGATTTGGGGGTTGGTACTTCTACCGATTACTCTACTAATTCAATTATCTAAACTAAATGTTAGTCTATGTCTATTGATGTGTGTTCATATGATGATTAAAAATGTGTTTACCTAGATACTATTACTCCCTAGTTATCTTTTATTGGTTGTTAAATTGTCACGTCTTTATTCTTAACGCGTTGTGTCTTCTAAGGTCGTAGAGTATGCTTTTATCCCTAACTCTTTGAGAATACCTTAAGGTTATTGCCTACGAGATCTCTAGGATTCATAAACTAACACTAAGGTTATCTTTGGATATTTAGCCTACAATTACGCTAGGTGGTTATAAACTAAGGATCACAAAGATTACTCAAGCATTAAAAATACAACGATGACCTAGTGCATCCTAAGCCAATTACAATTAAGATAAGAGACAACCAATCAATAATTAATAACTAGGTTTCATAGATCTAAGCAAACACACAAGAAATTTAGCCGGACATGCTAAACATGCAAGCATACACACATACAATTGAAGACATAATGAAATCAATGAAGTAAATTACTTATCTTGATGTAAAATAGGGTATGAGAACCCTAAGATAATGTCCAAACCGGACCAAAATTGTTTTAGGTTTTTTACTCCACAAGTCTACCTCTCAAAATTCAGAAAATTCGATTTCTATATATAATTTTACATATGCGACGGCGTCACCTTATAGTTGGGACGCCGTCAGATCGCCGCCATTAGGGTTTTGTCTTGGCCAAGTCATCATTGGGATGGCATCACGTTGTGGTTGTGACGCCGTTAGTCTTCAGCTGTGACATCGTCTGAATCTGGATCTAGGCCGTCTGAGAAGAAAAGTCTTCATGACGCCCTTACTCTTCAAAGCCTGACGCCGTCAGATGTAAAATAGCAAATTCGCTCTTGTGTCGTCACAAAATAGGGATGGCGTTGCCCTTTGTTTGGGACGCCGTCAGGTGTAATTCTAGCAGCTTGAGTGTCTTCGATCTTGACTTAGCCATTTTCTTCATATATTCACTTCTTTTCGTCCAAAAATGCATCATTCCAGCAGTTTGCTTCCAAGAGACCTAAAAAGTGAAAAGGAACAAAATTAAGCAGTAACAGATATAAAAGTGGGTGATTAAGGGCTTAAATGACCCCTTAAAAGTGTACGTTTTAAATCTTTATCAAATATCCCTACACTTGGTATTTGTTTGTCCTCAAGCAAATGTGCTTCTGGCCAATCAATCTATAAGTTAGGGGGCATAAAGCATTGGTTTAACATAATTCATAACAAGTAAAAGCACCGCAATAGTCATAACAAGCACGGAAATTATATACTAGCACCTCACAAGGGGTGTTTGAATTCTCTCATCTCTCGGGTGTATATTAAATATATCAAATGGAAATGGAAGATAAACACTCATTAACAACTATCTAAGAGGTCTTTTAAAGGGTTGTAACGTTAGGCTTACGGTTAGGGAAACAAAGGGTTTGGTTGGATAGGCGATTTAGTGGTGGCAAGTAAAAAATCTTTATGTTACAAGCATGGGAAGAATGGTGTTGCTAAGCCAAGACTCGACTCTCTATACTCTAGATAACTTGAAACAAACAAACATAAATTTAAAGATAGATGTAGGATGGTAGCCTGATAAGGTTTTAAAATGTACCTTTTTGAGGGGTCGTTTAAGCCCTTATTTGATAACTTTTATATCCGTTATTACTTAATATCGTTCCTTTTCACTTTTTAGGTCTCTTGAAGGCAAATTGCTGGAATGGCACTTATTTGGACGAAAAGGCACGGATATACGAAGAAAATGGCCAAAGTCAAGAATCGAGACACTCAAGCTGCTGAAACACAAGGGGACGGCGTCAGGTGTTATCTGCGACGCCTTCGGAGCACATGTTGTGATGATACAGTAGCCAAATTGCTTATTTTCAAGTGACGGTGTCAGGCTTTAAAAGAGTAGGTCGTCGCAACTCAGACGGCCTAGATTTGATCCAGACGGCGTCAGAGGCTGAAGAGGACGGCGTCACAAGCATAAGGTGACGCCGTCGCAAGACTAACTTGGCCAAGACGAAACTCTAATAATGGCGACCTGACGGCGTCAAAAATTATAAGGTGACGCCGTCATGAATGTAATCTTATATATAGAATCCGAATTTTTTAGTTTTGTGTGTGTAGTCTTTTGGAGTAAAAACCTAAACCGAACCAAGGTTGTCTTGTACAATATTTTAGGGTTCCAAACCCTATCTTACATCAAGATAAGTGTTTTACTTCATTAATTCAATTATGTCTTCAATTATTTGTGTGTATGCTTGCATGTTCTCCATGTCCGGCTAATTTACTTGTGTGTTTGCATAGGGAATATGAAACTTAATTATTGAATATTGATTGGTTGTCTCTTATCTTAATTGTTAATGATCTAGTAATGCGATAGGTCATTCGTTGTGTAGTTAATGCTTGATTAATCTTTGTGAACTTTAGACTATAACACCTAGAGTAGTTGTAGGCTAAACCATCCAAAGAGTACCTTAGAGTTAGAGTTTATAAATCCTAGAGATTTTGTAGACGAGACCCTTTGGTAGTTTCAAAGAGTTAGGGATAAACGCATACCCTACGACCTTAGACACACAACGCAATTAAGAATAAGGACATGACAATTCAACCATCAATAGGAGATAATTAAGGAGTAATAAAGCCTAAGTAAACACATCTTTAAATCATCATACGAGCACACAATAATTAGACATACACTACCCTCACCTTAGTTAATTAGATAATTAGATAGTAGAGTAATCGGTAGAAATACCAACCCCCCAAATCCAAACCCCGAGATTCGTACCTTTCCATTTCCTAAAAAATATAAAAAGATAAAAAATAATCTTCCTCAACCCCAACCTTAGCGTAGTAACCTCTCACTAGCATTCCTATTCCCCTAGAGAACGATATCAATTCCCGTGGCTTACCCTAATACTACACTACAACGATTAGGTTCACTGCCAAGGGTGTTGAAAAACTTGCTCGACAAAAAGGAAGTTCCTTTGACCCGAACGACGCGTGTAGCGTTATCAAGTTTTTGGCGCCGCTGCCGGGAAATAGAATAGCTAGTTAGGAGTTCACTTCACTTAGGTTTCTTTTCTTGATTCCTATCAAGTAAAATTTGTTAATACAAATAAGCCGTAAAAACATTTATTTATATTTTACGATCTTATAATGTTTTGTCGATAACAAACGTAAAATCATATTAACGAAACAAATAAAATACGTAAATGGTTTGAACTAATAGTTTCTAACTTATTCACATAAAACACTAAAACAAGTATAAGTGATTTTATGATTTAAGTAATACATATGTACAACAACTAGTGTTTACATATTTGGATAAAATATACACATAACTAGTATGTAGTATATTGGGTAATATAAATGGGTAGAAACTTAAGTATCACAACCCATTGGGCAAATACATTGAATGTAGGTGCGTACAACCCAAAGCCCATTACCCATGGATCTTGACCCATAACCCATTGCATGACATCATGCTTATATCATACATGGATGATATCCATAACCCATGGATCAACCCATACCCAAGTGACCAAGTGCATTGTACTCAAAGATACATTGTATCTAGCCAAAGATCCATGGTTCAACCCATGACCCATAACCAAAATACCCATGGGTAAAAGGGAGCGTCCCACGGATCCCTAGCTTAACGCTAGACGGATCCCTTGTGGAAGGGATCCGTGGGATCCGGGGAACAGTAGGATTTTTCCTCTATAAATAGTGAGCCATTTCTTCATTATTTCTCACCTCTTTCTAACACACTTTCTCCCCTGAGTTAAATCTCACTAACCTTAGATCCAAGAGATCTATGTTTGTAGTTTTGTTTTTGTGTGATCTTTTAGGTTCCTCTTAAAGGCAAGATCACCACCTTTGAAGTTGAGCAAGCTCAAGTCCATGAGTTGCCAAGCTTCCTCATCATCAAGGCTACTGAAGTCTTCTTGTTGATGATTCCTTTATTTCTTCAAAGAAGTGTAGTGTTGAAGACATTAGTGAAAGGTATCTCAAGTGTCAAGACGAAGATATTAGTGAAGAGTATCTATCGTCTATAGCATAAGCACTTGTGGTAGGTACTTAGAAGTCAAGACAAGAAGCATTAGTGAAAGGTGCTTAGAAGTCAAGACTTGAAGCATTAGTGAAAGGTGCTTAGAAGTGAAGACACAAGACATTAGTGAAAGGTGTCTTGTAGATCTAGTCAAAGGCATTAACGAAAGGTGCCTTAGATGTACATTCGATATGGTGTGTTTAGATGTACTAGATAGACTAGCATTAGATCCAAGTATATTGATGTCCTTGATGATGTTGTAAATGAGTAGATCTCCTTTGGGATTAGTCGTTGGTGTAGTGTGGTAGTAGTTCCTCCATTGCAATAGAACTAGGTGCTTAGCCTAGTACCTAACAAAGGGTAGGCGACATTGTGAAGGTGTAGTTCACCTTGGTGTGAAAGAACTAGGTACTTAGCCTAGTACCTTATAAAGGGTAGGCGACGTTGTGTAGGTTTGGTTCACCTTGGAGTGAAAGAACCCGGTGGTTAGCCTAGCACCGGAAAAAGGGTAGGCGACGTTGTGAAGGCTTCTCCGCCATAAGGAGATTGGTGTAGTGTTTACGAACTCTCAAGTAGGTGACTCGGGGAGTGAAGTAGGGCAAGGAAGGTGTCCTTGTAGCCGAACCACTATAAATACTCGTGTTGTGGTTTTGTGCTTCTTACTCTTATCTTTTCATTACATATCTTTATATGCTTGTTTATCAACATCTAACACACACAACCAAATAGATTGACATAAGTCGATCTAAATAAATTAAAAGGAAGTTTTAATTGGTAAAACTATTCAACCCCCCCCCCCCCCCTTCTAGTTTTCCACAATTGGCATCAGAGCTTCGTTACCAAGTTTCTTGAAGTATATTGTACTTTAAAAACTTAATACGATCCATGGTTAATTGAAAACTACAAAGAAGGTTTTTCATAAAAACAAACACCATGTCTTTTAAAACTATATGTTTGGATGTTGATTCGATGCGTTACAAAATTTGGATTTAGCCAGTGATCCAATCAGAGGCATAATTGGAACAAGAGTATCAGACTTCTTAATAGCATTATCGATTAGAAATGCATTTTCTAGCATTTGACTGCGTACCGTTGAAGGATTTAGCCGCACACTTGAACGATAACTGATAACGCTACACGCGTCGTTCGGGGTCAAGGAAACTTCCTTTTCTTCGAGCAAGTTTTATAACACCCTAGGCAGTGAACCTAATCGTTGTAGTGTAGTAATTAGGGTAAGCTACGGGTATTGATATCGTTCACTAGGGGAATAGGAATGCTAGTAGGGAGTTACTACGCTAAGGTTAAGGTTGAGGAAGATTATTTTTTATCTTTTTATATTTTATGAAAAATGGAAAGGTACGAATCTCGGGTATTGGATTTGGGGGGTTGGTATTTCTACCGATTACTCTACTATTATCTAATTATCTAAACTAGGGTTGTGGGAGTCTATGTCTAATTAATGTGTGCTCGTATGATAGTTTAAAGATGTGTTTACTTAGTTTGTATTACTCCTTAATTATCTCCTATTGATGGTTGAGTGTCACGTCTTATTCCTAGTTGCATTGTGTGTCTAAAGTTGTAGGGTATGCGTTTCTCCCTAACTCTTCGAACTTACCAAAGGGTCTTGTCTACAAACCCACTAGAGATTATAGACTCCTACTCTAAGGCGCTCTTTGGATGGTTTAGCCTACAATTACTCAGGTAATTATACTCTAAGGTTCACAAAGATGAATCAAGCATTAAGTACACAACGAATGACCTATCGCATTACTAGATCATTAATCAACTAAGATAAGAAACAACCAATCAATATTCAATAATTAAGTTTCATACATCCTAAGCAAACACACAAATAAATTAGCCGGACATGGAGAACATGCAAGCATACACACAAATAATCAAAGACATAATTGAATTAATGAAGTAAAGACTTATCTTTATGTAAGATAGGTTTTAAAACCCTAAAATACTGTACAAGACACCTTAGGTTCGGTTTTAGGTTTTTACTCCAAAGACTCTCCACACAAAGACTGAAAAATTCGGATTCTATATATAAGATTACAATTGCGACGGCGTCACCTTATGTTTAGTGACGCCGTCGTGTCGCCGCCATTAGGGTTTCGTCTTGGCCACGTTAACCTTGCGACGGCGTCATCTTATGTCCGTGACGCCGTCCTCTTCAGCTTCTGACGTCGTCAGGATTGCATCTAGGCCGTCTGAGTAGCGACGGCCTACTCTTCCATAACTGGACGTCGTCACTTGAAAATACGAGTTTTGGGTTCTGGATCGTCTCAATAATTTTGGGACGGCGTCGCCAATAGCACCTGACGCCGTCTCCTTCTACTTTCAGCAACTGTGAGTGTCTCGATCTTGACTTTGGCCATTTTCTTCATATATTCGCGCCTTTTCGTCCAAATAAGTGCCATTCCAGCATTTTGCCTTCACGAGACCTAAAAAGTGAAAAGGAACGATATTAAGCAATAACGGATACAAAAGTGATCAAATAAGGACTTAAACGACCCCTCAAAATGGTACCTTTTAAAACCTTATCAAATATCCCTACACTTGTTATTTGCTTGTCCTCAAGCAAATGTGCGTTTAGCCAATTTATTTATAAGTTAGGGGTCATGAAGCATTAATTCAAAACGGTCCACAACACATATAAGCCCCGCAAAAGTCATAACAAGCATGGAAATTACATACTAGCACCTCATATGGGGTGTTTGGATACTCACATCTCTCTCGGGTGTATAAATGAAATATAACAATATAGGAAATGGAAGATAAACACTCATTAACCGGTCCTAGTACATAGATTACCATAGGCTTGAGAATAGATCAAACCTCCATCGCTTTGGCGTAAGCACCTAGGAAAGACTATCAAAGAGGTCTTTAAAGGGTTGTAACGTTAGGCTTACGGTAGGGAAATAAGGGTTTGGTGGGATAGGCTATTTAGTGGTGGCAAGTCAAAAATCTCTATGTTAACTGCATATGAAGAATGGCGTTGCTAAGCCAAGACTCGACATTCTAAACTCTAGATAACTGAAATAAATAAACATAAATTTAAAGGATAGATGTAGGATGGTAGCCCGTATGTTTTTTTTTTTTTTTTTTTTTTTTTTTTTTTTTTCACTCTATTTTTTTTCTTTTTCTCTTTTTCTATTTTTTTTTCGATTTTGTTTTTTTTTTTTTTAATCATACACTTTTACTCTACCATCCTCTACGATAACATCAAAATACTAGGGATTTATAGGCATATCCCTACACTTGAGTTTTTATTACTCTAACACTAATTTGACCCGAATTGAAAAGATCAAAACACTTGGGGTACATTATTACGCAAACAAAGGGAATTTGAATTTAACGTTCCCTTCCCGTCATTTCATAAACTTTAACTTTTCCCATGAATCCCAATCATCACAAAACTGTATACAAATGATATGACTCGACTTAGCAACTTATGCAAGCAACTAGATAATTGAACTGAGGGTTTAGGGTGATAACAAACATTTGCACTAAAAGTGAGTGCATAAGGGGTAGGCTAAGGCGATTTGGGTGTATATTTGGGGGTGGGGTGTAAACAATGCTCTTCATTGATATTCCGGAAAAACCGAAATATCACGAGAACCGCGAAAAGGATAGGCTCTGAGGGGTTAACTAGGGGTATCGTGTACTAAAGATGAGTACAACGCAAAGGGTGTGGGGGAATTACTCAACCGAAGTGGAAGAAGTAATTATATTACAGGTATCAAACAAGGGTTATCCTAATGCCTCTTATCATTTAGTTATTCCTAACTACACAAGTGTAGCCTCACTTGCGATCTCGGAATGCATCACAAAACAAGTTCTAGAATCTAATATACTACCGGTTCACACTCTAAGCATTAAAGATGAATGCTTTAATTCCTACTAATCTAAGGGCGATCCTCACATTTTGGGTGGAATTTGGGTGGTAAAGGGTTTTTGTGCTAATCATGCAACTTCCTATCCATGAGACGCTTTTGTTAAGACTAATGGCCCACTCCTATATGTCATGAAAAATTTTAAATTTGGTGCCAAAATTACCCTAACCGACATTTTCTCATGGTTTATTACACAAATACAATTGGACAAAGCAAATAATCAAGGATAAGCATAGTTTCAAAGTTCCCGTTTTATTTTCCCTCCCTACACTTAAACTGAACATTGTCCCCAATGTTCCCCGAAAGTATCAAAGTTATGATAAAAGAAGGTAATTAAAAACGAAAGAAACTAGTACTCCCCTGATTAGCTCGGTAGGATCCGTGTAAAGTGGTGGTTAAACTCTTTTCCAAGAAGAATTATTGCGTGAAAAGCTCCTTCCAATCTTATGTAACTTCTTCTTGACAAACTAAACCTGCACATTTGAAGAAAACAAACGAAACCTTCGCGTAAAATCGGCGGTAATAATATATATAAGACTCGATTTAAACTAGGATATAATGCTTGTGGAATGGATGTTTACAGAATTTCTAAGAAAATTAAGATCTGGAAAATTCCAAAAATTTATAAGTAGCTCAGAAAACGAGAAAAAGTAATCTGATGTTTTTAATCCTTCCTGACGCCGTCAGGTTGCAATCCTGACGCCGTCAGGTTATCCTGACAAAAACTGGTCTGCGATTTTCTGGAAAAATTTCTGGAAAATTTACATCTTTAGAATCTGGAAAAATTTCTGCAAAACATCCATTATGACTCGATACAAGCATTTGACTCGAACAAACAAACATAAATATCTTTTAGTTAATTGTTATTCTCATGTTTACGTTTCTTTTGAAAACGTGTGTAATCCTCCCTACACTTATCCCTTATGTAAAATACTTTTATATGCAATTAAGACGAAGTTAAAAACAAAATAAAGCATTTTTACAAATTTAAACATGAGGATAAACAATTAATAAAAGATATATGACACTAACAAGCAAACAATTAAGCATGGGTTGCCTCCCACGAAGCGCTTTTCTTTATTTAAAGAGTCTTGTAGCTAGACTCGTAGTCGTGCTCCTACGTACCGATATACGTAAGTCTATCCTCAACAATGTCGTAAGGATCAAACTTATCATTCAAGTTCCTAGTAGTACGTTCGGTTAAATATGCCTTTTCAAACATCTCACCATCGGGATCATAGATTTGTATCCTAATGTGCCACCTTCCATTACCATCACTAGGCGGTCTATTCCAATTCCACATGTGTTCGGATTTCTCAACTATCCACTTATTCATGACAAGGTTAACGGGCAAGCTTCCTAGGAACTCGGTCATCTTCCTAAATACTAAGGCGTCCTCGAACGGGTTCACTTCTATGTCCCTAGCCATTTCTTGTTCTTGGAAAGTTGCTGCACTAGCAAAGGCCTTATCTAGGTAAAAAGGTCTTTGGGGGCCTATGATGTTCTTATCAATCCAAGGTCCATATCGAGAAGGCTCTCTATCCAACCCTATCTCTTGTGGGATTTCCTCATCCTTATAGTATGTATGCTTTTTAACATCGTAAACGGATCTAGCACTCCCCTCTCCTACCACTATTTTGGACATCTTACAATCGATGATGGCACTAGCGGTAGCTAAAAATCCTCTTCCAACTAGTAATGGGCATGTCGGGTCCTTATTCATGTCTAGTACATGAAAATCGGCCAAAAGAGTCAACTCTCCTACATGTACTACCATGTCCTTTATTATTCCTACCGGACGTGCTATACTACCGTCCGCTAGACCTAAGATAGTTTCCGTTGGTTCAATTTTACCTAGGTTGAGGCTTCTATGAAGGGACAACGGAACGAGATTGATGCATGATCCTAAATCGGCTAGAGCATCGAGTGGCTTGGAAGTTCCAAGTCTACACGGAAGAGTGAATAGCCCGGGATCGTCTAACTTCTTAGGTAAGTTGTTTCGCACAAAGGCGGACCCATGTTTTCCAAGCCTAAGTTCTAACTCATATTTTTCTTTTAAAGCATTATAATAAGGTGCATGAGCTAAGACTTCAAGAATCGGTTTTTCTTGATGGAGTTCCTTGTACTCCTCCTCTAAACTAGGTTTGGATTCTTGGCTGACGGGTTTCTCAAGAGTAGGCTTTACCAAAGGTGCCGGGCCTTGGTATCTCTTGGATGACTTGGAACCCTTTTTGATAGCATTTACCGAGTGAACCGTTGGGTGAGAGGGGCATGAATGTGCACTCTCCCATGGTGAACTGGAACATGAAGTCGATGCAATCGAATTCACTTTTGGGTTCTTAATGGTATCACTTGGGAGTGCTCCAACTTCCCGCTCATTGAAGGCTTTTAAGAGGGCATCAAGCTTGGTTGTCATCTCGCTTTGTTTTTGCTTAAAATCGGCTTCAAGCTTATTCAATCGAGTTTCTTGGGATGACAAAAATCTAGATGCAATTGCCTCAAGATTAGTGGGGTTCCCGGTATTAGAAGTATTGAACCTATTAGGCGAACTAGATGAGCTTTGGGGTGTGCTTGAGTTTTGGTTCCACTTAAGATTAGGGTGATTTCTCCATGAGGGGTTGTATGAGTTTCCTAAGTTGTTTTGTTCGGGTTTGAAAGTGTACCACTTCTCTCCCGCTCCGTCGGTACGTATGGAGGCGTAGTCCGCAAAAGCTTGTTCGGAGAGCCTTGTGCAATCACGAGTGTCATGGGGACCACTGCATAACTCACAAGGTAGAGTGATTTGATTCACTTGTCGTGAGGACTTAGGATTTTTGTAGGAACTCATGAGGAATTTAACTTGATCTTCAAGTTCAATCATCCTACGGTCGGGAGGAGGCAAGGAGATTGCCTCGACGGTTTTGGGCAGCTCACGGGGGTCATCCCAACTTTCGTTGTCATAGAGGGCGAGGTCCTCTATTATTTCCCATGATTCTTCTGCGGTGAGATCACTAAGTTTTCCACCGGCCGCTTGGTCAATGGATCGCTTAGTGGGGAAGTTGACATGATCATAAAAGATTTGGACTTGGAGCCAAAGATCAATGCCGTGATGAGGGACTTTATGAAGTAAGTCCTTGAATCGGGTCCATGCTTCGTAGAGAGATTCACCTTGACGTTGTTGAACAACAAGATGTCATTCCTAAGCTTAGTGGTTCTCCCTGGTGGGAAAAATTGAGCAAGGAAGCGAGAGGTAAGATCATCCCAACTTGAGATGGAGCCGGCGGGAAGTCGCTCAAGCCAATTACTAGCTTGGTCCCGTAGAGAGAATTGGAAGAGACGCAGGCGCGTGGTCTCCCGAGTAGTAGCATCAAGGTCGATGGAATCGACGATTTTGAGGAAATCCCTCAGATGCTGATTTGGATCTTCGGAACGAAGTCCATGGAATGCACATCCGTTTTGCACCAACCGGATGGTGTCGGATCGCAGGGCCGTAGTTTGGGCTTGGTCGGGAAGCTCAATGGTGTTCCTATAGCCTAGGTGGCTTGGTCTTGAGTATTCACCAAGAGTACGGGCTCTTGGCGGGTCATTTGGTGGTGGGTTGATGAATGGTAGTGGGTTATCACCTTCCATGATGAAAAGTGATGGAATTACGAACAAGGGTCACGGAGAAGGGGGATAGACTAAGAGAAATCTAAAAATGAGAAAAAAAAAGTTTACTTGATAGGAATCAAGCAAAGAAACCTAAACGAGGTGGACTACTAACTAGCTATTCTATTCCCCGGCAGCGGCGCCAAAAACTTGATAACGCTACACGCGTCGTTCGAGGTCAAGGAAACTTCCTTTTCTTCGAGCAAGTTTTATAACACCCTAGGCAGTGAACCTAATCGTTGTAGTGTAGTAATTAGGGTAAGCCACGGGTATTGATATCGTTCTCTAGGGGAATAGGAATGCTAGTAGGGAGTTACTACGCTAAGGTTAAGGTTGAGGAAGATTATTTTTTATCTTTTTATATTTTATGAAAAATGGAAAGGTACGAATCTCGGGTATTGGATTTGGGGGGTTGGTATTTCTACCGATTACTCTACTATTATCTAATTATCTAAACTAGGGTTGTGGGAGTCTATGTCTAATTAATGTGTGCTCGTATGATAGTTTAAAGATGTGTTTACTTAGTTTGTATTACTCCTTAATTATCTCCTATTGATGGTTGAGTGTCACGTCTTATTCCTAGTTGCGTTGTGTGTCTAAAGTTGTAGGGTATGCGTTTCTCCCTAACTCTTCGAACTTACCAAAGGGTCTTGTCTACAAACCCACTAGAGATTATAGACTCCTACTCTAAGGCGCTCTTTGGATGGTTTAGCCTACAATTACTCAGGTAATTATACTCTAAGGTTCACAAAGATGAATCAAGCATTAAGTACACAACGAATGACCTATCGCATTACTAGATCATTAATCAACTAAGATAAGAAACAACCAATCAATATTCAATAATTAAGTTTCATACTTCCTAAGCAAACACACAAATAAATTAGCCGGACATGGAGAACATGCAAGCATACACACAAATAATCAAAGACATAATTGAATTAATGAAGTAAAGACTTATCTTGATGTAAGATAGGGTTTAAAACCCTAAAATACTGTACAAGACACCTTAGGTTCGGTTTTAGGTTTTTACTCCAAAGACTCTCCACACAAAGACTGAAAAATTCGGATTCTATATATAAGATTACAATTGCGACGGCGTCACCTTATGTTTAGTGACGCCGTCGTGTCGCCGCCATTAGGGTTTCGTCTTGGCCACGTTAACCTTGCGACGGCGTCATCTTATGTCCGTGACGCCGTCCTCTTCAGCTTCTGACGTCGTCAGGATTGCATCTAGGCCGTCTGAGTAGCGACGGCCTACTCTTCCATAACTGGACGTCGTCACTTGAAAATACGAGTTTTGGGTTCTGGATCGTCTCAATAATTTTGGGACGGCGTCGCCAATAGCACCTGACGCCGTCGCCTTCTACTTTCAGCAACTGTGAGTGTCTCGATCTTGACTTTGGCCATTTTCTTCATATATTCGCGCCTTTTCGTCCAAATAAGTGCCATTCCAGCATTTTGCCTTCACGAGACCTAAAAAGTGAAAAGGAACGATATTAAGCAATAACGGATACAAAAGTGATCAAATAAGGACTTAAACGACCCCTCAAAATGGTACCTTTTAAAACCTTATCAATAACCCAGAAAGTCAAGGGAATGATTGGATAATTGGTTTATATAAATCCTTCCTGGTTGAGGCCACAGGTAAAAATAATATTTCCAGAAATTGACAAAGTAATATTTCCATTTATTCATCAAAAGAAACGTCCCTTTTGAAGCAAGAATGGATTTTCCTTGATACCTAACATAATGCATGAAAGGATCTTTGAACAACCATAAATTTGCTTGAAAAGACCTGACAAAGACTTCTGCAAGATGCTCTATTTTTCCATAGAAATTTATTCGTTCAATAAGGGCTCCAGAAGATGTTGATCGTAAGTGAGAAGACTGTTTACGGAGAAAGAGGAAGCCAGATTCATATTCACATACATGAAAAGTATATAGGAAGAAGAATAATCTGTTTTTTCTTTTTGAAAAAGAAGAACTAACTTTCTTTGAATTTGAAGTAATAAGACTATCCCAATTATGACACTCATGGAGAAAGAATCTTAATAAATGCAAAGAGGAAGCATCTTTTATCCAATAGCGAAGAGCCTGAACCAAGATTTCCAGATGGGCTGGGTAAGGTATTAGTATATCTAATACATAATTTAAATGTGAAAAGTTGTCCTCTAAAAAAGAAAATATTGAATGAATTGATCGTAAATTATCGAATTTAACTAACCCTTTCTTTTTCTTTTCTAGGGAAGATATTAATCGCAGAGACAATGGAATTTCCAGAATAATTGAAGAAACCTCTGACATTACTTGCGAATAAAAATTATTGTTGTGCCCCAATTGTTTAGAATCATTAACAGAAAGAATAAAATGATTCTGTTGATACATTCGAATGATTAAACGTTTCACAATTAGTAAGCTGAATTTATTGTCATAACCTACATTTTCCAACAAAATAGATCTATTTAAACCATGATCATGAGCAAGTACATAAATATACTCCTGAAAGATAAGTGGATATAAGAAAGAGTGTTGTTGAGATCTATCTAGCCCTAAATAGCTTTGGAATTTCTCCATTTGAAATTCTATTTAAATGAAAGGTAGAGGATTTTTGGGGTTATAAATGATACATAGTGCGATACAGTCAAAACAAGGTATTATAGTACAAACCAAATAGATACCTCGGATACAGATAAACTTATCAACGGATTCTCTATCCTCTCTTTTTCCATTTAAATTTAAGTATTTATGTTCGTTTTCATTATAGGATAACAAGATGATTAGAAATCCTTTACTTTTTTCAACCTAATCGCTCTTTTGATTTTGGAAATTTTTTATCAATATACTGTTTCTTATACACATACGTTTCCATTATGAAATGGAGAATGATAATATTTAGGATTCATTAAAAAATCAAGAATACATTCCTGGTAGAAAGCCTTCCCGTATTGGGCACTAATATTTTTTTAACGTCTAATTAGATCGGGTAATCGTTCAAATTAAGAACGGAAGCTCGTTGCTTTTTCTTTCCCTAAAAAAAATGAAATGAATTGAAGCTTTGGGGCCCTATCCATTTATTAATTCGACCCAACTTGAAATTGACTTTAGTTTCCTACCTTTCAATAAATTAAATAAGGCTTTGTACCGAGCCGGAAAGAATAAAATATTCTCAAAACTCTTAATTGATACGACATGCTATTTTTTCCATTCACTCCCTTTCAGGATCAGTCGTGGTCTTCCAAACTTTACCGATCACAAATCTTTTTGGTTCTTAAAAAGAAACAGTTCGAGAAGGTTCAATTGTCCGAAATGAATTTCTAGACTGGCGTATTTATCGACATCAAGTATTAGCAATTATCTATGATAAAAAATGAAATTAGAAAAAGAATTTTGTTCTTTTAAACTCTTTTTCTATGAGATGTCGGGAATTCCTTGTACGGCATTCCTAGACATAGTATATAGAAAGACTATTTGACTTGACCCCTTCTTTTTTTTTTTTCAAAATTGGGGCTATGTTGCTATTGTCATATTGAAATGTAAAAAATGCATTTCATTCTAATACATTTCACTTTGGCTAGATCCTATCCAAAAGTAAACGGGAAATAGAACGGATAAATATAAATGAAGGGAGCAAATATTTCTGGGAGGGTTTATTCGTCTTCCTAGTCTTCGACACAAGAAAAGGGGTGTGAAAAATCCTTTTCTTGTGTCGAAATAATAATGATTCTTTATACTGTTCATCAAACATTCCTAGTGTTAGTTTCTGTTTTTTACAGATGTATCAGAACGTTTTTTGGAGTTATTGCGTATTTTATTAATTATTATATTATAAATTCTATTACAAAAATTAATAATTACGTATACTATAAAAAGTGGTGGACAAACAAAAGAGGAGGGGAAAATTTGTTGAGTAAATAGAACTTCGTCAATGAACTTATAAAAAAATATTATAATTATTAAGAACTCAACGGGACCTTCTACCTTAAATCAGACAAACAAAACAACATTTTTTTGTATATATATTTTTTTATTTGCACTAATCTTCCTTGTCATGTTGATTAGTCCAAGATCATACCCACCAAGCTTTAGGAGTCGCTTAGTAACAAGAATACCTTCCTTAAGAAGGTATATTAAACGCAAAGGAGCAGGAATAGTCTAAGTGACATTTGCTGTGTCATTTGTAAAGACATTCCTAAGTGCGCTAAAGGCATGATTCTCTTTTTACTTTGCATGATAATTAAGTATACCTATTTAGGTATTTATATGATTATCTTTTGTGCAAATTACATGTTTTACATGAAGCTTCATTAGGAAGCCTTTTTCTTACATACGTGTCTTAATTCTCGTCTAAAGTCGTAGTATATAAAACTTATGTTTTATTTTTCTTTTAATTCAACAATAAAACAAAAACACGAATTTCAAAAATTCCTCCTTCCCTATAAAAACTCCCACCGTCGACCTATCTATCAAATCCTCACTTTTTTAAATCTTCCAATTTCAAAAACTTCCTCTCACTCAAAAACTTCATCTTCCTCCTCATTCCATCTCAACCGAAACCAAGAAGATCCGTCATCAACATGGTTTACATCGCACTTGTGCTCATCGCCTTAACACTCATCGCACTTGTGTTCCCTATGATGAAGTTCACATATGGAGACATTTACTTTGTGTTGTTAATCTACATTGGGATCATATACCCAATCCTTTGTATCATCCTTAGCATTGAAATGCAATATTACTAACAATCGTGTTATCTTTGTTATTATTTATTTTCTTGTGATTTATATGTTTCATATTCCTTCGTGATACATTAGAAGTCATGAATGCATGCTAAAAGAAAATGTAGGATAAAACACTTCTCGTGGTATAAAAAATATAAAACCTATGTGTCACACCCCCAAATTACCTGTTTTGCAGCGGAATGGAATTCCTGGGGATTGACTGTCATAGCATCACAATCACAGTTATATTGAACGACCTAAAGTGTCGTTTGAAAAGAACATCGCTTGATTTAATAAAAACATTCAGAGTTACAAAGATAGGTCCCAAATGAAAGTTACTATGTGCGGAAAATAAGTTTGGTACAAGTCAAACGATGTTTTTAAAGTATATAAATCCCATCTGAGACGCGTCGTCACCGCGACTCTATGATATGTCCACATGCATGCCATGAAGTGAATGCCTTAGTTACCTGAAAATACATTGCTAAAAGTGTCAACACAAAGGTTGAGTGAGTTCATAGAGTTGTTGAAAATGTTAAATACGACTACCACAAGTATATATTATGTATGACAATGTCGTCACAAAAATGATACAATTGCCTAAGCACATGACACCGAAGCTTGACTGATGTTCGCCCCAACAGAGTGTTTGCCAAACAACTCAAATAACGATAATGACATGAAATGCATCCGTCCGGTTGGAATCCGCCAACCCGGATGGAGGTGTGACCCTCGATAGATCTATCCACTCACTCACGCTTCTATGAAATTAACGGTTCATGTTCATGAAATGGGGACATTTAACTGGCAATGAGGTAACTTAAGCAATGTAATGAATTTGATATACTTGGTATCGTAACAAAAATGATGTACAATGTATTCTCCCCCGTAGGTTTGAAATAAGTAAAAACTTGAATAAATCGGGGCTATGAAAACTAACCTGTTGCAATGATAATGATGATGTAATGGCAATACTGAAATGAGGAGCAACCTCTGACCATGACCTATTATGAATGATATGTTCTATTGTAAATCATGAAACAATGTCGTGCATGCAAATCCACATGTAATCTATACCACTTGTACGTTTGACAATAATGTTTATCGTCGAAATATATGTTTATGACATCTCGTCATGTTATAAAATACTTTACAAGTATTTACGTTGAAATGATATCTTACGATAATCATTTAGTGAGTTATTATGAAATTATAACTTTTCGTCGTAAAATAATGTTGTTTGACAATTTCATGAAAGTGACTAAACGGCCTTGAAAAGCTAGTCGTAAAATGGTGCACATCGAGCGTTAGGAAACGAACTCAACGGTTTTGGGAAGCTTGTATCATTATCTCAAAGTTTTAGTGTTTAAGTTTCCATCCTAGAGGTCTCGATCACAAAGAAAAATATAGGTTAAGTATGGTACTTTTGTCCAAAATGTTGTTTAAGGGTGGTTTTCGGCAAAGTTTAAGTGACCGTATATTATTCGTTACAACTCCGCTTGACAAACGGTTGGACTATTTGGAAAATATGCTTGGCGAACTTACTTTTACTAGAAGACATCACGTTATAAAAAGTACTACGTCAATATTAAAAACGACCCTCAACATGGTCCTTGTTTTGCCGTAATACTTGTCTATTAGAAATTTAATAGTTTTTCTTATATAATAAAGTTACGGCAACTTTGTTAAATCGCGTGTAATTTAATCGTTACAAGTCCGTTTTCTACGTTTTATATGTCCTCGGAATCGTAATAATATATACTAATATATTTTTGATAAGTCGACACATTTTATAACGCTTAAGACTCATTTTTTACTCGTAAAAAGTCGAGATTACATGCTGAATTTTCTGTACCAAATATCTTTCGTCGTCAAACTTGAAAAATTCATAACTTCTTCGTTATAGCTCCGTTTTAATCCGTTCAAGCGGCCACGTTTTCGTTTTAAAGTGTATTTTCTAAATATCTAGCCCAAAATATTTTGCAAACTGTCGGATTTTCCAGATTTTCAAATTATGGACAGACCCTTATATATAGTTGTCGAAATGAGTTTTTCTCGTGCAAAACCTATTCTAACCAATTCAAAACAACTCCGAAGCTATTCAAATCCTACCATACACCTTCTTAGGGTGTCATGGGTTCCTAGACATCATCAAAAGTGACATGTTCAAGGGATTATATATAGGATGATATATACTCATTATAAGTAATAAAAACAAATTAAGTGGTATAGATACACATGTAACTTGCAAAATGATGAAATAACATATATATGAATATGAAAAAGTTATGAAGATCATGAAATGCTTACTTGAATGATTATGTGAAAAGATGATGAAAACCTTATTAATCTAGAGGTTTTTATTTCAAAACCTTAACTAGATCACTAATAAAACTTGTTTAACACATGAATCTTGAAAATTTTATGGTTTCCTTCTTCTTTTCTTGCCTTGGCTGAATACCAAATGAGGATGAGAGTGTTTCATTTTATTTTCACCTCAAATATGTGTTTTCTATGTGTTTTTAATAAATATATTACATGTACAAGATAAATATCTAGTTAAATTATGTGTAGGTGTAAGTTTTGGTTAAGAAAAATCAAAGAAAGGGTGACAAGGATGGGATATGTCGGCATGAAGAGAAAAAGACTTTGTTTAGTTTTTTTTTTTTAATTTGTATTTTATGTGTAGAAATTTAGACAAATAACTTATGATGTTTATTTATTATGTACAACGTTAGCTAAAAATCGATTTTAACAGAACAAAATAAAATATATTGAAGTCATAAAAATTATAAAATTACATTTCTCGCAAGTATTGGGTGAATAAATAATTATCGTAGCGAAATTATGTAGACCGTCGTAAATATATGTATATAACAATATATATACAAATTAAAGTTAAAAGATCGGGTAAACTAATAATATAATTTTTATAGCATTAAAATGAGTATAAAAATATATTTGAAACAATTTTTGGAAGTGTCGGATCAATTGTTCAAAATAAATGATTACGCGATAGCGTTTATTTAATAGGAAAATAAACGTTTAATGAAATATGCAAAACCATGCATAAATTGATATGAGATGATGTTACTAATGATATGTAGACTAAATCTAGTATATATGAAATGTCCTCGATGAAATGTTCATGAATTCGCAGTTAAACCATTTGGGTTACGCGAATTTGATACTCGTAAACCTAGTTTACGATAAATGATGAATTAGTGAAACTTCCAAAGTTTGTAAAAATAACCTGAAATTACGAGTTGTCACATTCGCCCAACCAAAAAGGAATTCAGTCCCTGAATTCAGTCCATGTTAGGTTCTACAATGTTACTTGTGAAAAGGTGCGAATATTTGAGTCGCATTGGGTCGTCCAATGTTATTCTGAATCATACCACGCCTTTCCAAGACGGGACTTTGAACATAAATTTGTTACCAACTTGAAATTCTAATGGTTTGCGACTTATGGAACATACTTCCAATATTTTGCGTCGTATATCGACGTAGCTTTTCTAGCTATATGTTGTTATTTGTAACTGATTTTTGATTTGTACGATTTCCGTGTTGTTTCATAAATGAGTCATTGACTAGTGAGTTGGACTTTCCTGATTTTCAACCCGTGAATAAGTGATTGTCACCTCGACCATAGAGTGTCTCAATTGGTGTAGTCAATATGTTCATGTGTTGACTATTGTTGTAAAGCAAATTGGTTCGATGAAGAATGATTTACCTAATCATTTCTAGAATATCACACATGCTTTGAGCATATCTTCAAATGTTTGAATTGTTCTCTCGCTCTAACCATTGAGCTGAGGATAATAGGCGGTACTCAAGTCCTAATAGGTTCCATGGGAAGATTGAAATGATTATTAGAAGCCTAAGCTGGATCGAATAGCTTATAATAGGTACAACTGGAATTGATACCACATGTCTCATGCCAAATTTCAAAATGTTAAATATGTCGAAAAGGGCCTTATAGAAAGGAATAGATTATGGATAACAGTTGTGATTCCTCGCGTTTCTCGTTCTAGCGAATGTCATTACTAGAGTCTCCCTTGCCTAAGGTGCTTAGTCTCCATGACTAAAATGTTTATTGTTTGATTATCGAAGTGTTTCCATGCTATATGTTATCAAGTCACAAAGCCTTAAATGTGTAAGTGATGTGGTGTGGTGATTGATTTTCAAATCTGTCCAGATATTGAGTGCTTCTAAAATTATTTCATCACTTAGATTGTTATCATGCTAGCAAGAAAATAGATATCAGCTCATACTATGTCGAAGAATGTTTGTTCTAATTTCACTTGTAGATGGAAAGTCATCTATTGTCCGATATGTTCAAACCTGTTGCATCTCTGGATATAGAAGTGAGGTTACTTGGAATTTCTAGGGAACACAATGCCTTAGGGGAAGTTTATATCAATAACCTTTATTTAACCACATTTTCCTTTAAAGGAAACTCATTGTAGGGAAGTTCAAATATTGTTGAGGCCATGTTTAGTGAAATGTTCTGTAGTCCCAGTTAGAAGATTTGGTTTCTCCCTATAATGTTGCTTAGTGTGTATTCGCTTCGTACTAAATCTTGTAACTCGGTCTAGCTAGTACTTTTGAAATGATATAATTTGACTTCTAGTCCAAAATAGTGGTTCAAAATGTCTCGTCATGTCTTAAGATTTTTATTGAGTTTTGAAAGATCTCGCTACCTATTTCTAGTCCTTGTTGGAAATTCCGAAATCCTTTCATTGTTTTCTTGTATCGAGGAATCCTCCTCACGGATGGTATAGAAAGCCTTTCCTAAAAAAAATAACTCATCAAATTCTAACTTATCGGTTGAGTGAGGGATGAATGGCGTGGGCTTTTATAGAGTGATAACAAAAAGAAACGTTTATGAACAATTTATCTGATTACAAAGCTTTGCTTTTGAGTGAAGATTGTTTTAAGAGATTTGAAATGATGCTTGTTACCTTCATGACATAATTCTTCCTGAATTATACATAGGTGATCAGGCCATGTATAATTGAGGACAAATGATGTGATGCTTGGTTTTGTTGAAATGATATTATGTTCTTCCGAAGTTTTAGATGGTATTCAACGTTTTGTTTTGTAAGATAATGGCTCAATGATTTTTCAGAGTAACATGAAAATCGTTTCGCATGATGGTATTAAATAGTTGATAAAATGACCGAAAGCCAATTGATAGGGTGGTAACGAAACAACTTTGTTTTAAAACTCTATGAAACAATGTTTCTAAGATGGTGTAGAATGGCTTGCAATAAAATTAAGTGAAATAATTTCATGAAATAGTGGCAAAATAACTTGAAATAAAATTTGTGGAATGGTTTGTAGGATGCGCGGGGAAACCTCCTAGAATGGTAATAGTTTCCTAATTAGTCAAGAATAAAGTTGGCCTAACCCCTAGTAAGATAGTGAGGTATTGTCGCGAAATGATTGAAAATTGGGCAATTGGAATAAGGAATGAAATAAACAAAGGTTGTGATTATCGTGGAGATAATAAATGATAAAGATTACATTAGCTAGAAAGGTACTTATTATCGGTTCCTGTCGGTGATCTAATCATGCCTCAAGTGTAGGAGTAGTAGGCTGTCTAGCAACAACAACTTTGAAACTCTCACAGTCCTCAAATCTATAAGATAGTGTAGTTTCTGTAGTCTTAGTGGTAGATGGTAGTGGTGTGTCAAATTATGCACGCTTCCCAAGCGGCAAATCAAATGTATGACTAATAAGTCCACTAGGACTAAGTTGTAAGTCCTACCAAATGGTATGATCTGTCTCAACAGAATGATAAAAATTGTCCTGATCCTACAGTGAATCAATAGTGATCGTGATGGTGTAGGTGCAACTTCGTCCTCCTAAAAGGTTTCAGTGTCATCATCTGATGTTATCGGTGTTGAGTCAACTGATGTTAAAATTGTGATAGGGAATGACAGGGCATTCTCCATGTCAAAGTGATGTGAGTATGATGGGATGAGTATTTGAAGGCATCTATGTGACAATCGATTTTGAAATGAAAGTAAATAACTCGCAAAATGTGCGTATGAAACCGCATGTATAGTGACTATGCACTTATGATGAAATGATGAGATGCTATGATGATGTAGTTATAGTCTAGGGTCAATGATGCAACCTAGTTCTCTATAACCGAAGCTCTGATGCCAATCTGTCACACCCCCAAATTACCTGTTTTGCAGCGGAATGGAATTCCTGGGGATTGACTGTCATAGCATCACAATCACAGTTATATTGAACGACCTAAAGTGTCGTTTGAAAAGAACATCGCTTGATTTAATAAAAACATTCAGAGTTACAAAGATAGGTCCCAAATGAAAGTTACTATGTGCGGAAAATAAGTTTGGTACAAGTCAAACGATGTTTTTAAAGTATATAAATCCCATGTAAGACGCGTCGTCACCGCGACTCTATGATATGTCCACATGCATGCCATGAAGTGAATGCCTTAGTTACCTGAAAATACATTGCTAAAAGTGTCGACACAAAGTTTGAGTGAGTTCATAGAGTTGTTGAAAATGTTAAATACGACTACCACAAGTATATATTATGTATGACAATGTCGTCACAAAAATGATACAATTGCCTAAGCACATGACACCGAAGCTTGACTGATGTTCGCCCCAACAGAGTGTTTGCCAAACAACTCAAATAATGATAATGACATGAAATGCATCCGTCCGGTTGGAATCCGCCAACCCGGATGGAGGTGTGACCCTCGATAGATCTATCCACTCACTCACGCTTCTATGAAATTAACGGTTCATGTTCATGAAATGGGGAAATTTAACTGGCAATGAGGTAACTTAAGCAATGTAATGAATTTGATATACTTGGTATCGTAACAAAAATGATGTACAATGTATTCTCCCCCGTAGGTTTGAAATAAGTAAAAACTTGAATAAATCGGGGCTATGAAAACTCACCTGTTGCAATGATAATGATGATGTAATGGCAATACTGAAATGAGGAGCAACCTCTGACCATGACCTATTATGAATGATATGTTCTATTGTAAATCATGAAACAATGTCGTGCATGCAAATCCACATGTAATCTATACCACTTGTACGTTTGACAATAATGTTTATCGTCGAAATATATGTTTATGACATCTCGTCATGTTATAAAATACTTTACAAGTATTTACGTTGAAATGATATCTTACGATAATCATTTAGTGAGTTATTATGAAATTATAACTTTTCGTCGTAAAATAATGTTGTTTGACAATTTCATGAAAGTGACTAAACGGCCTTGAAAAGCTAGTCGTAAAATGGTGCACATCGAGCGTTAGGAAACGAACTCAACGGTTTTGGGAAGCTTGTATCATTATCTCAAAGTTTTAGTGTTTAAGTTTCCATCCTAGAGGTCTCGATCATAAAGAAAAATATAGGTTAAGTATGGTACTTTTGTCCAAAATGTTGTTTAAGGGTGGTTTTCGGCAAAGTTTAAGTGACCGTATATTATTCGTTACAACTCCGCTTGACAAACGGTTGGACTATTTGGAAAATATGCTTGGCGAACTTACTTTTACTAGAAGACATCACGTTATAAAAAGTACTACGTCAATATTAAAAACGACCCTCAACATGGTCCTTGTTTTGCCGTAATACTTGTCTATTAGAAATTTAATAGTTTTTCTTATATAATAAAGTTACGGCAACTTTGTTAAATCGCGTGTAATTTAATCGTTACAAGTCCGTTTTCTACGTTTTATATGTCCTCGGAATCGTAATAATATATACTAATATATTTTTGATAAGTCGACACATTTTATAACGCTTAAGACTCATTTTTGACTCGTAAAAAGTCGAGATTACATGCTGAATTTTCTGTACCAAATATCTTTCGTCGTCAAACTTGAAAAATTCATAACTTCTTCGTTATAGCTCCGTTTTAATCCGTTCAAGCGGCCACGTTTTCGTTTTAAAGTGTATTTTCTAAATATCTTGCCCAAAATATTTTTCAAACTGTCGGATTTTCCAGATTTTCAAATTATGGACAGACCCTTATATATAGTTGTCGAAATGAGTTTTTCTCGTGCAAAACCTATTCTAACTAATTCAAAACAACTCCGAAGCTATTCAAATCCTACCATACACCTTCTTAGGGTGTCATGGGTTCCTAGACATCACCAAAAGTGACATGTTCAAGGGATTATATATAGGATGATATATACTCATTATAAGTAATAAAAACAAATTAAGTGGTATAGATACACATGTAACTTGCAAAATGATGAAATAACATATATATGAATATGAAAAAGTTATGAAGATCATGAAATGCTTACTTGAATGATTATGTGAAAAGATGATGAAAACCTTATTAATCTAGAGGTTTTTATTTCAAAACCTTAACTAGATCACTAATAAAACTTGTTTAACACATGAATCTTGAAAATTTTATGGGTTCCTTCTTCTTTTCTTGCCTTGGCTGAATACCAAATGAGGATGAGAGTGTTTCATTTTATTTTCACCTCAAATATGTGTTTTCTATGTGTTTTTAATAAATATATTACATGTACAAGATAAATATCTAGTTAAATTATGTGTAGGTGTAAGTTTTGGTTAAGAAAAATCAAAGAAAGGGTGACAAGGATGGGATATGTCGGCATGAAGAGAAAAAGACTTTGTTTAGTTTTTTTTTTTTTAATTTGTATTTTATGTGTAGAAATTTAGACAAATAACTTATGATGTTTATTTATTATGTACAACGTTAGCTAAAAATCGATTTTAACAGAACAAAATAAAATATATTGAAGTCATAAAAATTATAAAATTACATTTCTCGCAAGTATTGGGTGAATAAATAATTATCGTAGCGAAATTATGTAGACCGTCGTAAATATATGTATATAACAATATATATACAAATTAAATTTAAAAGATCGGGTAAACTAATAATATAATTTTTATAGCATTAAAATGAGTATAAAAATATATTTGAAACAATTTTTGGAAGTGTCGGATCAATTGTTCAAAATAAATGATTACGCGATAGCGTTTATTTAATAGGAAAATAAACGTTTAATGAAATATGCAAAACCATGCATAAATTGATATGAGATGATGTTACTAATGATATGTAGACTAAATCTAGTCTATATGAAATGTCCTCGATGAAATGTTCATGAATTCGCAGCTAAACCATTTGGGTTACGCGAATTTGATACTCGTAAACCTAGTTTACGATAAATGATGAATTAGTGAAACTTCCAAAGTTTGTAAAAATGACCTGAAATTACGAGTTGTCACACTATGTTTTTATCTAATCTGTTTCTGTTACTACAGATCCACGGATCCCGGAAGTTATACTAGCCGGATCCCTTTTGAAAAGGAACCGTGGGATCCGTCCTACTGGAGAACAGTTTTTTTTCATGCAAATTAAAAACCATTTTTTCTTCTAAGAAGTAATACTCCACTAGAATGTGAAAACCATAAGTGAGTCAAGTGTCTTTCTTGTTTAAAAAAAAACATTGTTAATAAAAATCTAATAAAAACGTTAGATATAGGTTGACCATAAACATCACCTCTTATTAACCCATCACTTCTATAGGTTCAACTATGACGCATGAATACGAGTTTGATTTTTAACTCACTAGCGTCTACACTCCTAACATCTCTCTGAGCCCAACACACCTGGCAATCATGTCCGTGGGTTCAACAATCTCGAAACCCGTCACTTCCATGAAGGACATATTGTAGACAGCTCTCTACAATTCGAAGAAGGTATCAATACCTCCTTCCGAGCCATAAGACTAGAATGTCTTCTTGAAATCAACGAGAAGATATGTCCAAGGTTTATAATGGAATTCTTCCGTCAAGTCAAACTCCTTCGTAACGAGGATCGCTCTCTATCTCTTTGGTTTTATATCAAAAACCAAAAGTTCACTCTAACCCTTGGGCATTTTGCTCACATCCTCCGGATTCTAAATCATGGACAATGTGCCTTCACCGAAGATTGGTCTCTTGATTCTCTCTTCAACTTTCGTGAAGAAAATAGTCCATATTGTTCACACATACCCTCTCCGGAAGATTTAAATCGCATAATATGCAAACCTCGACCATATTACTCCGATCCAAACATTATCTTTACAAGGGATATCCAAGAAGATTACAAGCTTCTTGCACTCATCCTACGTGAAAATGTTTGGAGTCTTAGGGGAAATTGAGAAATTCTTCCCGCTTGTTGTGCTCACATGTTGTACTGTTTGCTAACACAACAACCATACAATCTCGCCTACTTCTTCGATGGGCGAATTTCTAATCTTCAAGGCTCCAAGAATAAACTCATCCCTTATGGAATGTTCTTGACACGCCTCTATCATAATGTTATGCACTTCCATCCTCAATTTCAAAGTCCGTTGTACGTACTTGTGAACAAGATGATGGAACCGCTAAACATATCTCTCATGAAGACTTTCTTCATTCTTGATTCCACCAACACTCATCAACCACATAATGATCCTCCTAGTGAAAACACTCAAGAAACCTAGTAGTATTCCAAAATAGGATCAAATTCTCTTTTATTCGTGCTCTATCAATGTAATCCAATTTCCTTCATGAAATAAAACATCTTACATTTGATATCTTAGTATTAGAACTCCTTTTAGACTATCCTTGAGATATAATGCATTTTCAAGATCATTGCATACCTTTAGTAAAGGTCCTGCTGAGCAGATAGGCGGATCCCAAAGATTGTGCTAAACGGATCCCTACACTTAGGGAATCGTGGGATCCGGCAAACAGAAAATGCAATTGCAAGCATTATATTTCAACCATATTCTTAGAATACCTCACACTAAACTAAACATAGTGTCTTAAGGCAAATTAAGTCCTTATCAAGATAGGTTGATCTTTTACATAACTCACCTAGATCACACTCTAAGAAGCTTGTAGATCTACCATTTCATTTTTTAATCCATTACTCTTCCGCTCTTAAACTCACACTTCATTTTTTACCAAATCCCTCACATTTAGTTTTAAAAATCTTTCGATTATGACAAAATTGATCAAAATCTAGTTTTTCCATCTCAAAGCTTCTAGGATATTTCCTAAAAAACTATCCTAAGACACAACCTGATCTCTAGGATCATTTGGCTTCAATTGACACTCTACATTCATCCTTGCTCATCCATTGGTACTCTTGAAAGTTCCAAATCCTTCCATAAATAACAATCATTAGCTACATCATTCATTACCTTCAAGTACTCAAGCACATCTTCATTTAAAACACTTAGGAGGACTAAAACATTCAAGATGATATAGGTCTTAGATCTTAGAAACATCATTTCCACTTTTTCATAACTGCTGAAAGCCGGTTCCCTAGGATTAGCCTAGACGGATCCCTCTGAGGAAGGAACCGTGGGATCCGGATGACATTTTATGTCAAATCTTGCTTAATCAATCATTTTAACTCATCTTCCTAACTCAAACACTCCATCTCATCTTAAATGAATTCCTAGATCAGTATAACCTCTGAAGTTGACTCTTGTGCATGTTAATCATCACATTCCAATGAATCCTAGTGGCTTAAGGCTTAAATGCACTTGCCAAATCTCTTGGTTTATAAACCACTTTGCTAGAACCTCCATAGTCATCACTCTCATCCTAACTTTCAGCTCTTGCAACCTCTTGAAATCATCTCATCATGAGGAAAACCCCAAGTAGTAACTTATCCACCAAAGAACCACCCATGAAAAAGGCGCGTGTTATACACGAAATCTCTTTAACCGAATCATCTCCGGTCAAGCCAACAAATGATATGATTCTTCCTCATCCAATTAAACCAATTCCTAAAAGGATAGTACCCACAAAACTACCAATGCCAAACACCACCATACCTCCTAGGCCAAACAATATTATCTCCACTAAACCATCACCATTGGTTCCTAGAGCTATTTCATTTACATCCCCACTATCATCACCACACCTCTACAATTTAGAGGACTTGCCCCCTAGGCTGTCTCATCCGCTTCCGCCGACAACATTCTCCTCATTAAGAGGAATAATGGTTCAAAATCAAGGTGTTGAGTCAACACTTGCTACGGCTTCCTTTTCGCCATTTCCATCATATAATCCCATTTGGATTATGAGAAATCATCAAAGTAAACCACCCGATCATATGGAAGTTGACACTTCTCTACCACCACCATCATTCTTGGTTGAGTCATTCTCAAATGTACCTCCACCAATCCCACCATCGTTTGAAGCTCCACAAGCCGCTTCACTTGATCCTTCGCATTAAGCTATTTCATTTCTTCCACCACCACTACCTAGCCATGACAAAGATTGCTATCATTGTCAACATGTTGAAAGTTTGATACATGAAGTACGAGAAGACCAACGTTTCATGTTCTATCATCTCCTCGAACGTTTCGACGAGATTAAACCTAAACAAAACTTGAGCTAGAAGATTTTAGTGGTGTCCTAGCATCAAACGTTAGTTGGTCTAGAAATTCCTAGTCATGTATTGTCTATTTTCTTAGTTTTTAGAGTCATGTATATCATAACTCTAGTTTTATTAAATGGAATTACATGCTACTTGTTATTTTTCTGAGCATATGATTACCCTGTATTCATATCTCATTTTTGTGATAACATTACTTGTTATATCACCATTGCTGAAATTAATCAGCTACTACGGATCCCTCAGTATTGCCTAGACGGATCCCTACTAGGAGGGAACCATGGGAACCGTGAGACAGAAAGTTTTATTTCTACTAACTTGAATCACATTTGCTGGAAATTGTGAATTATACTTGCTTTCTAATCTTTGTTTTGTAGTTATTCAATTTACACATGAAGACTTTGACATCCTAAAGCTAGGGGGAGCTTTATGTCAAAGCAATACATTGCAAATTACTTGAAATACTAGGTTTACATTTTGTGACATCCCCGTGCATAATTTCAATCATCAAGGGGGAGCACATTCGCCACTTAGACGAAATCTTTTGCAAACTTACTTGTAAACAAACTAGATTAGTATCACTTTCATGACGCCCTTACATAGGGATGGACTCGTCAAGGGGGAGTAAAGACGAAATCCGTTCCCGTTATTTGCTCTCTATTTTTTTTTTTCTTTTCTCTTTCACATGTGTTACTTTTCTTCAAACACTTTTTGTTTCGACAAAAAGGGGGAGAAGAAAGTAAAAACTACAAATTCAAACTTTTACGAATTTTAGCTTTTCCTTAAAATAATTTTATGTTTTGTCATCAACAAAAAGGGGGAGATTGTTAATACAAATAAGCCGTAAAAACGTTTATTTATATTTTACGATCTTCTAATGTTTTGTCGATAACAAACGTAAAATCATATTAATGAAACAAATAAAATACGTAAATGGTTTGAACTAATAGTTTCTAACTTATTCACATAAAATACTAAAACAAGTATAAGTGATTTTATGATTTAAGTAATACATATGTACAACAATTAGGGTTTACATATTTGGATAAAATATACACATAACTAGTATGTAGTATATTGGGTAATATAAATGGGTAGAAACTTAAGTATCACAAGCCATTGGGCAAATACATTGAATGTAGGTGGGTACAACCCAAAGCCCATAACCCATGGATCTTGACCCATAACCCATTGCATGACATCATGCTTATATCATACATGGATGATATCCATAACCCATGGATCAACCCATACCCAAGTGACCAAGTGCATTGCACTCAAAGATACATTGTATCTAGCCAAAGATCCATGGTTCAACCCATGACCCATGACCCATAACCAAAATACCCATGGGTAAAAGGGAACGTCCCACGGATCCCTAGCTTAACGCTAGACGGATCCCTTGTGGAAGGGATCCGTGGGATCTGGGGAATAGTAGGATTTTTCCTCTATAAATAGTGAGCCATTTCTTCATTATTTCTCACCCCTTTCTAACACACTTTCTCCCCTGAGTTAAATCTCACTAACCTTAGATCCAAGATATCTATGTTTGTAGTTTTGTTTTTGTGTGATCTTTTAGGTTCCTCTTAAAGGCAAGATCACCACCTTTGAAGTCGAGCAAGCTCAAGTCCATGAGTTGCCAAGCTTCCTCATCATCAAGGCTACTGAAGTCTTCTTGTTGATGATTCCTTTATTTCTTCAAAGAAGTGTAGTGTTGAAGACATTAGTGAAAGGTGTCTCAAGTGTCAAGACGAAGATATTAGTGAAGAGTATCTATCGTCTATAGCATAAGCACTTGTGGTAGGTGCTTAGAAGTCAAGACAAGAAGCATGAGTGAAAGGTGCTTAGAAGTCAAGACTTGAAGCATTAGTGAAAGGTGCTTAGAAGTGAAGACACAAGACATTAGTGAGAGGTGTCTTGTAGATCTAGTCAAAGGCATTAACGAAAGGTGCCTTAGATGTACATTCGATATGGTGTGTTTCGATGTACTAGTTAGACTAGCATTAGATCCAAGGATATTGATGTCCTTGATGATGTTGTAAAGGAGTAGATCTCCTTTGGGATTAGTCGTTGGTGTAGTGTGGTAGTAGTTCCTCCATTGCAATGGAACTAGGTGCTTAGCCTAGTACCTAATAAAGGGTAGGCGACGTTGTGAAGGTGTAGTTCACCTTGGTGTGAAAGAACTAGGTACTTAGCCTAGTACCTTATAAAGGGTAGGCGACGTTGTGTAGGTTTGGTTCACCTTGGAGTGAAAGAACCCGGTGGTTAGCCTAGCACCGGAAAAAGGGTAGGCGATGTTGTGAAGGCTTCTCTGCCATAAGGAGATTGGTGTAGTGTTTACAAACTCTCGAGTAGGTGACTCGAGGAGTGGAGTAGGGCAAGGAAGGTGTCCTTGTAGCCGAACCACTATAAATACTCGTGTTGTGGTTTTGTGCTTCTTACTCTTATCTTTTCATTACATATCTTTATATGCTTGTTTATCAACATCCAACACACACAACCAAATAGATTGACATAAGTCGATCTAAATAAATTAAAAGGAAGTTTTAATTGGTAAAACTATTCAACCCCCCCCCTTCTAGTTTTCCACAAAATTTTTTCTAATTTTTTTTTAGCTTCCTCGTAGTCTATCCCCATTCTTCGTGACCTTTGTTCGTAAAACCCCATCACTTTTCATCATGGAAGGTGATAACCCACCACAATTTATCAACCTACCACCAAATGACCAGCCAAGAGGCCGTACTCTTGGTGAATACTCGAGACCAAGCCACCTAGGCTATAGGAACACCATTGAGCTTCCCGATCAAGCCCAAACTACGGCCCTGCGATCCGACACCATCCGGTTGGTGCAAAACGGATGTGCATTCAATGGACTTCGTTCCGAAGATCCTAATCAGCATCTTAAGGATTTCCTTAAAATTATCGATTCCATCGACCTCGATGCTACTACTCAGGAGACCACGCGCCTGCGTCTCTTCCAATTCTCTCTACGGGACCAAGCTAGTAATTGGCTTGAGCGACTTCCCGCCGGCTCCATCTCAAGTTGGGATGATCTCACCTCTCGCTTCCTTGCTCAATTTTTCCCACCGGGGAGAACCACTAAGCTTAGGAATGACATCTTGATGTTCTAACAACGTCAAGGTAAATCTCTCTACGAAGCATGGACTCGATTCAAGGACTTACTCCATAAAGTCCCTCATCACGGCATTGATCTTTGGCTCCAAGTCCAACTTTTCTATGATCATGTCAACTTCCCCACCAAGCAATCCATTGACCAAGCGGCCGGTGGAAAACTTAGTGATCTCACCGCGGAAGAATCATGGGGTATAATATAGGACCTTGCTCTCTATGACAACGAAAGTTGGAATGACCCCCGTGAGCTGCCCAAAACCGTTAAGGCAATCTCCTTGACTCCAGTCGACTCACAACCTTCCGACCGTAGGATGCTCGAACTTGAAGATCAAGTTAAATTCCTAATGAGCTCCTACGAAAATCCTAAGTCTTCACATCAAGTGAATAAAATCACTCTACCTTGTGAGTTATGTAGTGGTCCCCATGACACTCGTGATTGCACAAGACTCCCCGAACAAGCTTTTGCGGACTACGCCTCCACGCGTACTGACAGAGCGGGAGAGAAGTGGTACACTTTCAAACCCGAACAAAACAACTTAGGAAACTCTTACAACCCCTCATGGAGAAATCATCCTAACCTTAAGTGGAACTAAAACTCAAGCACACCCCAAAGCTCATCTAGTCCACCTAATAGGTTCAATCCTCCAAGCACCAGAAACCCCACTAATCTTGAGGCAATCGCATCTAGGTTCATGTCATCTCAAGAAACTCGATTGACTAAGCTTGAAGCCGATTTTAAGCAAAGACAAGGCGAGATGACAAACAAGCTCGATGCCCTCTTAAAAGCCTTCAATGACTGGGAAATTAGAGCACTCCCAAGTGATACTATAAAGAACCCAAAAGTGAGTTCGATTTCATCGACTTCATGTTCTTGTTCACCATGGGAGAGTGCACATCCATGCCCCTCACACCCAACGGTTCACTTGGTAAATGCTATCAACAAGGGTTCCAAGCAATCCAAAATGAGGTACCAAGGCCCTGCACCATTGGTAGAACCTACTCTTAAGAAACCCGTCAACCAAGAACCCGAACCTAATCTAGAGGAGGAGTACAAGGAATTCCATTAAGAAAAACCGGTTCTTTAAGTCTTAGCTCATGCACCTTATTATAATGCTTTAAAAGAAAATATGAGTTAGAACTTAAACTTGGAAAACATGGGTCCGCCTTTGTGCGAACGAATCTACCTAGGAAGTTAGACGATCCCGGGTTATTTACTCTTTCGTGTAGGCTTGGAACTTCCAAACCTCTTGATGCTCTAGCCGACTTGGGATCATGCATCAATCTTGTTCCGTTGTCCCTCCATAGAAGCCGTAACTTAGGTAAGATAGAACCAACGGAAACCATCTTAGGTCTAGCTGATGGTAGTATTGCATATCCGGTGGGGATAATAAAAGACATGGTAGTACACGTAGGAGAGTTGACTCTTTTGGCCGCCTTCCATGTGCTAGACATGAATAAGGATGACATGCCCATTGCTGGTAGGAAGAGGATTCTTAGCTACCGCTAGTGCCATCATCTATTGTAAGATGTCTAAAATAGTGGTAGGAGAGGGGAGTGCTAGGTCAATTTACGATGTCAAAAAGCATACGTACTACAAAGAAGAGGAAATTCCACATGAGATTAGGTTGGATAGAACCCCTTCTAGATATAGGCCTTGGAAGATAAGAACCTCATAGGTCCCCAACGACCTTTCTACCTAGATGAAGCATTTGCTAGTAAAGCAGCTTTCCATGAAAAAGAAATGGCTAGGGACATGGAAGTGAACCCGTTCGAGGACGCCTTAGTATTTAGGAAGATGACCGAGTTCCTAGGAAGCTTGCCCGTCAACCTTGTCATGAATAAGTGGAAAGTTGAGAAGCCTAAACATAAATGGGATTGGGATAGACCGCCTAGTGATGGTAATGGAGAGTGGCACATTAGGATAACATTCTATGATCCCGATGGAGAGAAGTTTGAAAAGTAATATCAAACCAAACGTACTACTAGGAACTTAAATGATAAGTTTGATCCTTATGACATTGTTAAGGATAGGCTTACTTATATCGGTACGTAGGAGCACGACTACGAGTCTAGCTACAAGACTCATAAATAAAGAAAAGCGCTTCATGGGAGGCAACCCATGCTTAATTGTTTGCTTGTTTGTGTCATATATTTTTTATTGATTGCTTATTCTCATGTTTAAATTTGTAAAAATGCTTTATTTTGTTTTTAACCTCGTCTTGATTACATATAAAGGTATTTTACATAAAGGATAAGTGTAGGGAGGATTACACACGTTTTCAAAAGAAATGTAAACATGAGAATTTCAATTTATTAAAAGATATACATGTTTGTTTGTTCGAGTCAAATGCTTGTATCGAGTCATAATGGATGTTTTGCAGGAAGTTTTTCCAGATTCTAAAGATGTAAATTTTCCAGAATTTTTTCCAGAAAATCGCAGACCAGTTTTTGTCAGGATAACCTGAAGGCGTCAGGATCGCAACCTGACAGCGTCAGGAAGGAGCAAAAATAACTGATTACTTTTTCTCGTTTTCTGAGCTACTTATAATTTTTTGGAATTGTCCAGGTCTTAATTTTTCAGAAATTCTGTAAACATCCATTCCACAAGCATTATATCCTAGTTTAGTAGAGTCTTATATATATTATTACCGCCGATTTTACGCGAAGGTTTCGTTTGTTTTCTTCAAGTGTGCAGGTTTAATTTGTCAAGAAGGAGATACATAAGATGAGAAGGAGCTTTTCACGCAAACGTTCTTCTTGAAGAAAAATATAACCACCACTTTACACGGATCCTACCGAGCTAATCAAGGGAGTACTAGTTTCTTTCATCTTTTATTACCTTCCATTATCATAAATTTGATACTTTCGGGGAACATTAGGGACAATGTTCAGTTTAAGTGTAGGGAGGGAAAATAAAATGGGAACTTTGAAACTAGGCTTATCCTTGATTATTTGCTTTGTCCAATTTCATTTGTGTAATAAACCATGAGAAAATGTCGGTTAGGGTAATTTTGGCAACAAATTTAAAATTGTTATGACATATAGGAGTGGGCCATTAGTCTTAACAAAAGCATCTCATGGATAGGAAGTTATATGACTAGCAAAAAAAACCCTTTACCACTTAAATTCCACCCAAAATGTTAGGATCACCCTTAGATTAGTAGGAATTAAAGCATTCATCTTTAATGCTTAGAGTGTGAACCGGTAGTATATTAGATTCTAGAACTTGTTTTGTGATGCATCCCGAGATCGCTAGTAAGACTACACTTGTGTAGTTAGGAATAACTAAATGATAAGAGGCATTAGGATAACCCTTGTTTTATACCCGTAATATAATTACTTCTTCCACATCGGTTGAGTAATTCCCCCACACCTTTGCGTTGTACTCATCTTTAGTACACGATACCCCTAGTTAACCCCTCAGAGCCTATCCTTTTCGCGGTTCTCGTGATGTTTCGGTTTTCCGGAATATCAATGAAGAGCATTGTTTACACTCCACCCCCAAATGTACACCCAAATCGCCTTAGCCTACCTTGTATGCACTCACTTTTAGTGCATTATTGTTATCACCCTAAAAACCCTTAGTTCAATTATCTAGTTGCTTGCATAAGTTGCTAAGTCGAGTCATATCCTTTGTATACAGTTTTGGGGACGATTGGGACTCATGGGAAAAGTTAAAGTTTATGAAATGACTGGAAGGGAACGTTAAATTCAAATTCCCTTTATTTGCATAATAATGTACTCCAAGTGTTTTGATCTTTTCAATTCAGGTCAAATTAGTGTTAGAGTAATAAAAACTCAAGTGTAGGGATGTGCCTATAAATCCCTATCATTTTGATGTTACTATAGAGGATGGTAGAGTAAAAGTGTATGAAAAAAAAAAAAAAAAAAAAAAAAAAAAACATACGGGCTACCATCCTACATCTATCTTTAAATTTATGTTTGTTTGTTTCAGTTATCTAGAGTTTAGAGTGTCGAGTCTTGGCTTAGCAACGCCATTCTTCGCATGCTTGTAACAAAAAGATTTTTGACTTGCCACCACTAAATAACCTATCCCACCAAACGCTTTGTTTCCCTACCGTAAGCCTAACATTACAACCCTTTAAAAGACCTCTTGGATAGTCTTTCCTATGTGCTTACGCCAAAGCGATGGAGGTTTGATCTTGTCTCAAGCCTATGGTAATCTATGCACTAGGACCGGTTAATGAGTGTTTATCTTCCATTTCCAACTTGTTATATTTCATATACACCCGAGAGATGTGAGTATCCAAACACCCCAAGTAAGGTGCTAGTATATAATTTATGTGCTTGTTATGACTTTTGCGGGGCTTATATGTGTTGTGGATTGTTTTAAACCAATGCTTCATGACCCCCAACTTATAAATTAATTGGCTAAAAGCACATTTGCTTGAGGACAAGCAAATACCAAGTGTAGGGATATTTGATAAGGTTTTAAAATGTACCTTTTTGAGGGGTCGTTTAAGCCCTTATTTGATAACTTTTGTATCCGTTATTACTTAATATCGTTCCTTTTCACTTTTTAGGTCTCTTGAAGGAAAATTGCTGGAATGGCACTTATTTGGACGAAAAGGCACGGATATACGAAGAAAATGGCCAAAGTCAAGAATCGAGACACTCAAGCTGCTGAAACACAAGGGGACGGCGTCAGGTATTATCTGCGACGCCGTTGGAGCACATGTTGTGACGATACGGTAGCCAAATTGCTTATTTTCAAGTGACGGTGTCAGGCTTTAAAAGAGTAGGTCGTCGCAACTCAGACGGCCTAGATTTGATCCAGACGGCGTCAGAGGCTGAAGAGGACGGCGTCACAAGCATAAGGTGACGCCATCGCAAGACTAATGTGGCCAAGACGAAACTCTAATAACGGCGACCCGACGGCGTCACAAATTATAAGGTGACGCCGTCGCGAATGTAATCTTATATATAGAATCCGAATTTTTTAGTTTTGTGTGTGTAGTCTTTTGGAGTAAAAACCTAAACCGAACCTAGGCTGTCTTGGACAGTATTTTAGGGTTCCAAACCCTATCTTACATCAAGATAAGTGTTTTACTTCATTAATTCAATTATGTCTTCAATTATTTGTGTGTATGCTTACATGTTCTCCATGTCCGGCTAATTTACTTGTGTGTTTGCTTAGGGAATATGAAACTTAATTATTGAATATTGATTGGTTGTCTCTTATCTTAATTTTTAATGATCTAGTAATGCGATATGTCATTCGTTGTTTAGTTAATGCTTGATTAATCTTTGTGAACTTTAGACTATAACACCTAGAGTAGTTGTAGGCTAAACCATCCAAAGAGTACCTTAGAGTTAGAGTTTATAAATCCTAGAGATTTTGTAGACGAGACCCTTTGGTAGTTTCAAAGAGTTAGGGATAAACTCATTCCCTAAGACCTTAGACACACAACGCAATTAAGAATTAGGACGTGACAATTCAACCATCAATAGGAGATAATTAAGGAGTAATAAAACCTAAGTAAACACATATTTAAACCATCATACGAGCACACAATAATTAGACATAGACTACCCTCACCTTAGTTAATTAGATAATTAGATAGTAGAGTAATCGGTAGAAATACCAACCCCCCAAATCCAAACCCCGAGATTCGTACCTTTCCATTTTCTAAAAAATATAAAAAGATAAAAAATAATCTTCCTCAACCCCAACCTTAGCGTAGTAACCTCTCACTAGCATTCCTATTCCCCTAGAGAACGATATCGATTCCCGTGGCTTACCCTAATACTACACTACAACGATTAGGTTCACTGCCTAGGGTGTTGAAAAACTTGCTCGATGAAAAGGAAGTTCCTTTGACCCCGAACGACGCGTGTAGCGTTATCATAGCCCGTATGTTTTTTCTTTTTTTTTTCAACACTTTTTTTTTCTTTTTCGATTTTTTTTTTTTTTTTTTTGCAGACACTTTTACTCTACCATCCTCTACGATAACATCAAAATATAACGGATTTATAGGCACATCCCTACACTTGAGTTTTTATTACTCTAACACTAATTTGACCCGAATTGAAAAGATCAAAACACTTGGAGTACATTATTACGTAAATAAAAGGAATTTGAAGTTAATGTTCTTTCCCGTCACTCCATAAAATTTAACTTTACCCATGAGTCCCAATCGTCCCAAAACTGTGTACAAAAGATATGACTCGACTTAGCAACCATGCAAGTAACCAGATAATTAAACTAAGGGTTTAGTATGATTACAATAATGCACTAAAAGTGAGTGCATACAAGCTAGGCTAAGGCGATTAAGGTGTACATTTGGGGGTCGATTGTAAACAATCCTCTTCATTGATATTCCGGAAAACCGAAACATCACGAGAACCGCGAAAAGGATAGGCTCTGAGGGGTTAACTAGGGGTATCGTGTACTAAAGATGAGTACATCGCAAGAGTGTGGGGGAATTACTCAACCAATGTGGGAGAAGTATTTATAATACGGGTATCAAACAAGGGTTATCCTAATGCCTCTTATCATTTAGTTATTCCTAACTACACAAGTGTAGTCTCACTAGCGATCTCGGAATGCATCACAAAACAAGTTCTAGAATCTATTATACTACCGGTACACACTTGAAGTATTAAAGGTGAATGCTTTAATTCCTATAGATCTAGGGGCGAACCTCACATTTTTGGGGTGGAATTTGAGTGGTAAAGGGTTTTTGTGCTAGTCATATAACTCATATCCATGAGACGCTTTATTAAGACTAAAGACCCACCCGTACAAGTCATGAAGATTTTTAAATTTGGCACTAAAATTGCCCTAACAAATATCTCTCATGGTTTATTACACAAATGAAATAGGACAAGACAAATGATCAAGGATAATTAGCATAGTTTCAAAGTTCATGTTTTATTCTCCCTCCCTACACTTAAACTGAACATTGTCCCCAATGTTCCCTGAAAGTATCAAAGTTATGATAATGGAAGGTAACTAAAAGAGAAAGAAACTAGTACTCCCCTAATTAGCTCAGTAGGATCCGTATGAAGTAGTGGTTAAAGTTCCATCCAATCTTATGTTTCTTCTTCTTGATAAATAAAACCTGCACACTTTAAGAAAATAGACGAAACCTTCGCGTAAAATCGGAGGTAAAATTATATATGACTCTACTAAACTAGGATATAATGCTTGTGGAATGGATGTTTGCAGATTTTCTGGAAAATTAAGACCTAAGAAATTCCAAAATTTTATAAGTAGCACAGAAAACAAGAGAAAGTTAGATAAGTTGTTTCTACTCCTCCTTACGTCGTCAGGTTGCAATCCTGACGCCTTCAGGTTATCCTGACAGAAACTGGTCTGCTGCGTTTTTCTGGAAAATTACACCTTTAAAATCTGGAAAAATTCCTGTAAAACATCCATTATGACTCGATAGAAGAATTTGACTCTAACAAACACACATATATATATTTTTCAATAAGCATAGCTCTCATGTTCACGTTCTTTTAAAAACGTGTGTAATCTTCCCTACACTTATCCTTTTTGTAAAATACCTTTATATGTAATTAAGACGAGGTTAAAGACAAAATAAAGCATTTTCACAAATTTAAACATGAGAACATACAATAATGAAAAGATATATGACACACAAACAAGCAAACAATTAAGCATGGGTTGCCTGCCACGAAGCGCTTTTCTTTATTTATGAGTCTTGTAGCTAGACTCGAAGTCGTGCTCCTATTTTCCCCTTATCTTTGAGGTCCATTCAATTTCCTTAACTCTTCTTTCATCACGAATATATTCAGGGCCTAACTCTAGACAAGCGGTGTAGTAAACCTTGTTCTCCCAATCTACTTCAAAAGTCGGAATGTTGTCTACATCTAAATCATCAATACCCTCAAACTTCTTATTTTTGTAGGGCATTATATATTTAACACATTCGGTCCCGTTTGAGAACTTGGCCATTCCTTCCTCTTGATCATAAACCATCTTAGATTTCTCAATAAATGGTCTCTCAAGTATCACATCTCCTAAAAATCCATCAATGATGCCCTTAACATTTTCCAAGATCATGAAATCACACCTATATGTGAAGTTACCTATGAAGACATGCAATCCCCAACCATCCCAACATAGTTACTCACTTTCTTAGGGTAAAAGGGGTCCCTCATAGGTCCTAACTTCTCGCTCATGATCCAATTGTAATAGAGCCTAGACATTATGTTCATGGGTGCCTTATAGTCTATGTAAGTGTGATCCCTATATGAGTACCCAATCATGCACGGTATCTTAATGTTTTTAGGGTTACCACTTTTTCTGTATGGCTCGAAAGGTGGTCGCGGGAAGTTAACTACGTTATAGTGATAGGCGGTTTCCTTCCCGTTAGGGTATGAATCAAAATACTCCCTAAGTTCCTCCTCCTCCTTACTACCTTCCATAATTTCTAATACCTTATAATCTCCTTCTTCTAATTCATCCTCCGAATCGCTTGAGGTTGAATCACTATCTAAAGTACTAGTGGATTCCTTAAGGGCTTCATCAAGTGCACTTTCAATTATCCTATTCAATTTCTTAAGCTCTCCAATTTCACTAACAATACAAGCTCGAAGTTGGTTGGCAAAAGTTGGATCGAGTGGTGGGTATTTGTTTGATGATGGGTTGTTGTTTGGTGGGTTATCACCTTCCATGATGAAAAGTGATGGGCTACGAACAAATTCACGAAGAAGGGGGATAGACTACGAGGAAGCTAAAAATGAGAAAAAAATCTTACTTGATAGGAATCAAGCAAGGAAACCTACACGAGATGGAAATCTAACTAGCTATTCTATTCCCCGGCAGCGGCGCCAAAAACTTGATGCGCGTATAATGCGTTCGGGGTCAAAGGAACTTCCTTTTCGTCGAGCAAGTTTTTCAACACCCTAGGCAGTGAACCTAATCGTTGTAGTGTAGTATTGGGTAAGCCTCGGGTATTGATATCATTCTCTAGGGGAATAGAATGCTAGTGAGAGATACACTACGCTAAGGTTTGAGGTTGAGAAAGATTATTTTTTATCTTTTTATATTTTTTTAGAAAGCTAAGGATAAAATCTCGGGGTTTGGATTTGGGGGTTGGTACTTCTACCGATTACTCTACTTATCTAATTATCTAAACTAAGGGTTAGTCTATGTCTATTGATGTGTGTTCGTATGATGATTAAAAATGTGTTTACCTAGATACTATTACTCCTTGGTTATCTTTTATTGGTGGTTGAATTGTCACGTCTTTATTCTTAACGTGTTGTGTCTTCTAAGGTCGTAGGGTATGCTTTTATCCCTAACTCTTTGAGAATACCTTAAGGTTATTGCCTACGAGATCTCTAGGATTCATAAACTAACACTAAGGTTATATTTGGATATTTAGCCTACGAGTACGCTAGGTGGTTATAAACTAAGGATCACAAAGATTACTCAAGCATTAAAAACACAACGATGACCTAGTGTGTAAAACCCTAAAAATCGTAAACGCGTGAAAAGACTATTTTGCCCTTCTATTTAATATTTATAAAATACGTAAAATCCATCAAGCTCAGTAAATGTAAAATTTAACCTAACTTATAACTTGTTTGCCAAGCCAAATGTATGAATTGATTTACGTTTACGTTTAAAATTTCATCACAAGTTTTTCTTCTTAGTTTTGCACGAACCGAAATTTTAACGGACATATATACATAATAATAAGAGCCCATTTAACTTGTAAATTAAATTTGGACTTGGGTTTAGCCCATTGCTTCCCTTGGCTCATCCAAAACCGAAATCCCCAATACACTTTCCATTCCTTCTTTTTTTTACAATACCTTTCACAAAATACACAACCAAAAACCCTAGGAAATAAAATGGCGGTTCATCTTTTCTTCTCCACTTATGTCGACATCAAGAGGGACTAGGAGGCTGCTATCATGCTTGATTCTTAGGCATGGGTGCTGTTTCGAAGGGAGAATGGTCGTGGGTTTCTAGATCGATGGTGGTATTGAGATCGTGGGTTCTTGGCGCTCTTGGTTTTTGTTTCATTCCATTCGATCCCCAAGGTATCTCTTGCGTTTTGTCCTTGATAAATTCATATACACGACACACATATGTTTATACAAGCGAATCTAAATGTTATCATGCCTAATAAATTGAAAACCCTAATTGGAATGGAACCCTAAAGCGAATTAATAGCCTAATCATGTGATTATAATGGTTTTAATGGACCCTAAAACTGGACAGCATCATATGTCGAATTTGTGTGTGTCATAGATCAAATTTTATAAGTGTAATAATCTGGGTTTTTGTTGAAAAAGTTTATTTTATGTCTTAGTTAAGTTTTCCAAGTGGTTTGGTCGAATTTGGAGTTGTCTAAGTCGTATTTTTGAATTTTACAAGATCAAGTGTCAAAGCTGAGAAAACGGGTCTGAAATTTAGTTGTATTGTTTGATTTTTCATTTTCAAACCATAAGGAATTGGGAGCTCTCCTTTTACAGAAGTGACATTTAGGTTATAAATGAATTTCTGGGAGTTTTGGAAATTTTTTCTAAGGTGTCTAAACAGGTCTAATAAGCGCAAACTTTTAAGGTGTATTTTCTGATCACTTTCTGGGCAGGTCTGGACTTATGATTTTCCATAGGCCATTTTACTTGGAAATAGAAACCCTTAATTTTTGGAGAGTCTTTTAACTCATATGAGAACCCCTGGGATTTCACTTGATTTTATTTGAGCTAAGAAAGTATTTTATAAAAATCGCTAAATTCTGGTCCCGATGTGAATTTAAGAAAATGAAAGATAAAAAGAGGATATCAATAAGTAAAACACTTACACATGCATAAGAAGCTTATAAAATGAGTATATAAGTAATATATGATATCAATTCGTGTAGATTCGTTGAAGAAGATACGGGTTGCTTTCCGGTGTTACCTTCCCGTTTGTTTTCGTTTTGTTGCTAAGGTACAGATATTCTATCCCTTTTCAGTAGGGGTTTCTCATGATTCTTTTACATCTTTCGATATTGGTTTTGAACTGTTATCCTTTGCTCTGAGACTTTTTATTAAGGTTTCCCTATAACTTTGCTATGTTCCCTTTGATTGGATCTCCTATGTGAACTGTTTGATTTTGAACCTTTGATTATGAACCTTCAGATTATGAGCCTTTGATATGAACTTGTGATATGTACCTCTGATATGGACTTATGATATGGACTTTGATATGAACCTTTATTATGAACCCTTATGATATGATTATGCTTTGACCATTCAATTTGATACCCGATCCAAATATGTTTCCCTAGCCATGAAGGTAACATGGTCGTGTCATTGATGCACCAATGGCATGAGTCTAGTGTGGTTGAGTGATGTTCCACACCGTTCCTTTCTATTATCTGATTATGAGCTCGATATATATTGTATGGCCACTATTTGTCTGCAGGGGCGCATGGATGCATCCTAGATTTGTTCTGTTATCTGATATGTTGTGATATGATTTGTCTGGTGAATGATGTCGTGTGCAATACGCGTCTTCACAATCTGGGAGCTAGCTACTCCATTGGTTACTGAGGTCTCCCCTCCTATTGGTTTGGTATTCCGAGGTCACCCCTCTGAATACAATGGCTACTTATGATACGATATGATACGATATGATATGTTTCCGGGCTCGTGGTAGATTTCTGACAACCCTTACACTTTTATATACCTATATTGTACCCCTGTATTTTCCAATACACCATACTCTGTATTATCAGTTCATTACTCAATACTCTTATATGACTCACCATACTACCAAGAGATATATATATATTCTATTGCTTTGATCTGTCACACTCTCATTCCGTTGCTTCAGACTATCATTCCATTCACGTACCGGGTTATTATATGTTTATTGAATTTGATTATGCTATCCATGTTTATGTGACTACTGATTATCCTGCTATGATATGATTAATATGCGGTTATTTGAGTTACCTATTGTCATCTGGTGATATGTGATCTCACTGTTATGTGACCCTCTGAATTGTTTGGTGACCATGCTAATGTGTAATCGATAATTTTGTCTGTTCATTATATATACTTCGTTCGGTTAATCTCATGGACTTTGACCATCCGTTGTATCCTTATCTGCTTATTGTTGACCTGCCATGTTTACACTTCTATCTATGCTACGGATTGATTTGGGTAAATGGTTCAACTTATGATGTTTGGCTTATTAACTTGTTTAATTGCCTTGCTATGTCTCTAATTCATTCAATTATAATGCTCATATTGTATTCCTACTTGTTATGTGTGACTGCCATGTTTTGACTGCTGTTAGTACTTCCGCTGTAACGATACTTGTTATGTTTTCATCTAAGGCTTTTTAATCTGTGCGATTGCCATGCTCACTTCCTAATTAATTACTTCCGCTTGCTTTTAGTTTTCCTGTTGGCTTATTTATATTCTGATTTCCTGATCTGAATGCGTGCTATTCTTATGTTGAGTGGATGCGACGTCTGGTATTCTTGATTTGGTTTCGGTGCTTGTATGTCTGTTTGCTTATATGTGATTATATATATGTCATGGATGCGTTGCTTGCTGTGTTCTCCTTGATCGTTGTTCTTGCTGGATATCTGTATAATTGTGTTCTGCAGGATCCTCATTGACTCATTGTTTCCTTTCCGTTGCAACCTTGCTATTTTTCCTTTGTTTCATTTCGTATTTCTGCTTTTGTTTAGCTTTCGTTTTGTTATATATGTTCACTGGGCTTTTTAAGCTCAGCCGCATTTCTTTTCCTGCGGCAAGTTTTAGGTTTGAAGATGGACTTCGATGGGCTGAGAGTTAGAGTATCTTAGTGGACCAACCCTAGTACCATAGTAGTTTGGGACTTATTTTGAAGAACTTTTGTTTTAGGATTTTATTTCATTTTGGATATTGTATTTTCTTTATTAGTCAATTGTGTATATGTTTTGATACCTCATTTTTAAGGTTTCCGTTTGTAAATATTTTATTTTTATGTTCTGATATGACACCAGAATGTGACACTTCCACCCTTGTCGGGTTGGGGTGTCACAAGTATGGTATCAGAGCCAGGTTTCGTCTTGTTGACCTTAGGATTGACCTGTGAGGACTTGGGTAGACACTAGGCTTCCGTCTGTTCTGATCTCTTTCGATTCCTTTTGATTGTCGTTCAGATATGGCTCCGATATTCTTTTGTCTTTGCCGATTTGACCATCTCCTTTTCGCATTTGATTTTGTTTGTTTACCTTCGCGCATTCTTTTGTCGATTGATCTGTGCAAAACCGTCAAGTCAAACAGACTTAAAACAGCTTAAACACAAATGCAATGAAGATCAGAGAATATAGTGAATTCCCGGGTCGTTTAGTCCCACGGAGACTCAATGGTGTGCACAACACTTGATCAGACGATAGAATGATCACTAATGATAGTGATCAGAAAGGATTTGAAAAGGATAATTACACTACTGAAAAGGTTAATAAATAACAGCGACTTAAATGCAAATTAAGAAAATTAAAAAGATAAAAGATATTAAATAAACGCTATCACTATTTTTACAGATCGATGAACGTTTATTTTATAAAACAGAATAACTTAAATAAACTATATTAACTAAAACGTAAACTCAAATTACTTAAAATCGTTATTTAAAACGGAAACGAGCGTTATTTACGAAAATGGCGCTGGAGCGCAAGATAAAAAGTAAAATTATTGAAATAAAAGGCCTACGAGTATAAAACTAATTTTCTTACGTACTATTTGACAAAAGAAAATTTTAGGAAAAAGAATTATATTTTTTTGACTTTTATATTTTTTATTATGAATTAATTACTATAAAACACTAATTAAATGTTTAAAAATACTAAAACTAATTATAAAAATCTGAAACTTTTATAGAAAATACTTTATACTAATACAGATTTATTAAAAATACAAAACTGGAAAAAGCTACTATGAATAAGCTACAAATAAGCTAAATAAGTCGTATAAGCTTAAGAGACAAAACGTATTTAAAACATAGATTGTGCAAGATTCTAACGAGACAAGTCCCAAGGGCAACTGGTATCCAGGTACCCTTCTAACGCGCACAAAAGGGGGAGGTCTCAGGTTCGAGCCTGCCTACCCCCTTTTTGCAAAACTTTTTATTTTTGAAATTTTCTTTTTACAACTTATTAAGCACATGAAAATAAGCATTTTATACAACTATGACTTTTTCTAAAAACAACTTATAAGCACAGAAATAAGCTAAGATTACAACAGTGAGCTTTTTTAGAAAGAGTATAAGAACTATATTAATCTAAAATGATTATGAGCTAGTAAATAAGCTAAAAATTAACTGAGATAAGCTAAGCAAATAGTTATAAGCTAGAATGAACACTGAATAAGCACATTAACTAATAAATAAGCATTAAACAATCCAAATAAGCACAAGTTAAGCTGTTATGCACAGGGCACTGTTGGTTTTCTAGACAACTTATAGCTAAAATTTAAGCACTAGAATAAGCTAGAAAATGAAAAGTAGCTACTGAACATACTAGTATACTAGCTAGGCTTTCCAAAGAAGTAATTTACAAGGATTAGCTTACACCAATAAGCTCTTGAGGGGCTTATTAAAAACTGATGAAAACTGATTTATTGAAACACTTAAACAAAATGGACAGAAATGAAAAGCTATTGCAGACTATTCTAATAAGCTAAAAATTGAAAAGCTAATATTGTAACCTTGAGATAGCTAGGTGAGCTTTTCAAAAAGCTAAATTACATAAGCTAATTATCACAATTAAGCTCTCTAAGAGCTTGTGAAACAAGGTACCAAATCTGTGCACAGGGGAGCTTTTCAGACAAGGTACTCACAACAAGCTAAAAAATAAGCATTCTACAAGCTAATTAAAACTGATCTAGTATTTTTGTATTTTTCTTTAGCAACCAAACTATAATATCCTAAAAGCTTTTAAACTGAAACTCACTATATAACACACAATGAAATTCCAAAGTTTATTCAAAAACGACATTATGAAAAGTTTGACTTTTTGATTAACACTAAAAGTTTGACCAAGATGAACTTTGGATTTATTCTAAGCACTAATTATGTTGTTATAAGGTAAACTAAGACTGATTTGAGCACTCTTTTCAACTTATAAACACAAAATGATGATCATAGATCATGAAAACCCAACAGTAAGCAACAGAGATTAAATCATATGGAATTTTGACTTTTGCTTGAATGAGGACTGAATTTCTTAACTGAAATGAGTTTATAGACACATATGTAACATAAAACAAGTTCAAACATCAACTCAAACAAACTCTAACACAGTTAAAACTAGCAAATCCAAACACCCTTAAAATTAATCTAAATTAAGATTCTCATTCCAAAAGTTTGTATAAACCAATTTTATCAAATCCAAAGGTTTTCATCTGTTAAATTAGCACCTTTTAAGTTTAATCAAGTAGTCACACAAGGTTAAACCATGATTATCCAAAATTTAGCTTATGACAGTCAAAATGAAGATCTTAAGTACAAACAGATTTCAAAACATAACAAGCTAATATTAAGCTATAATTATATTAACTAACAACAAATAAACACAGAAACATGGAAATTAAGGTAACTAAGACATAGAAACAGTAAATTGCAAAAATTAGAAACATGCTTACAAATGAGAAAGTGGACTGAGACATAGAAACCAAGGACAAGGTTACACCCAATAGCTTCCTATTAAGCTCCTAATACCCCATAGCATTCCAAATCCAACCCTGCTTCATCACCTTCTTCATAAATCTGATTTTTGATTTTTCATTGATTTTATCTATTTTTTAGTGATTTTCTATTTTAAAAAAAACAAAAGTCTATTTAATGGATCTAAAAACCTTAAAACTGTTGTCAAGAGCTTATTGAGCTTAAAGAATCCAATAAACAACTAGTAAACTAGAATTTAAAGAACATGGAAAATTAAAGGAAATTGAGCAAAATCATGAAACTGAAATTAACCTGACATTAAACTGGAAAGAACATTTCATTACACTAATTTAAAGTAAATTACAACATTTGAAAGCTTAAAAGACATTTTTAACTAGGAAAGCAATAAAAACTATAACTACGTGACTAAGGCTTGAGGCCAAAAGTACTTGTTCCTCTGCTTTTCTTCTTTCTTTTATACCCAATCAACTTCTCTGATTGTTTCCCACCATATCTGAGCCCTTGGATTGCACAAAATCATCAAAACCATCCATCTTGCTTTTTGGCGCCAAAATAGTCAAGAGCAGTTTTGAGCTTTAAATGGAGTGGGTTGAGTCAATTAAGATTATTTGGGTGTTAGTGGAGGTGGAGGGGACAAAGTATGGAGAGGGGGGTTGAAAATGTGGAGAAAACCATGCCTGGTTTTGAGTATTCAGGGGTGGGAGAGGAGAGCTACAGTAGAAGCTGTATTTGGGCGGTTTTCTTGTTGGTTTGACTTTCGTTGACCCGTGGGTTGATATCAAAGAGGGCCGGGTAAAAGGATTGGGCCAGCTATTGGGTTTGGGCTTGGATTTGGTATAAGTGTCCGTTTGGTTTAATTAGAATGCAAGGACCAAAATTGTAATTCGACCAAACTTCAAGGACTGAAAGTGAACTTTTTCCAATGCTCTAACAAGGACCTAACTTGCCATACTTTGATAAAACAAGGACCCTTTTTGAATAAAATTTAATTTTAAAAGTTAAAAGGACCTTAATTGTCATTTTTGGATTTTGAGGGACTAAAAGTGTAATTTCCCAAAAGTTTATCAAAATGTTCCAAATTTTCAATCATGCATAGTACAAGGGTATTATTTGTAAAATTCCAAGTTTAGAATACCCAGGGACCATTTTTGCCAATTTTGTAACTTGAGGGGTAAAAATTGCCATTTTGTGTAAACTTTTATCCAGGGATGTTTTGTGAACATTTTTGATTTCCCAACGACTTAAGTTGACTTTTCATTCATTTAAAACATTTAGGGACTAGTTTTGACAATTTGTGTAACTCCAGGGACTGAAAACGACAATTGTTGTGAAATTGATCATTTTTCACTTGTTTTTCAATCTTTTGTACCTGAATCACATAAAAACACATTTTTATGAATTTGTATCATTTTGAGAGTCATTTGTGTGTTTTTGGTTGTTTTTGTGGGTTTATATAATACAAATATATGTGTATTTAGACACATATCAAATCCCCCACACTGAGATATTGCTAGTCCCTAGCAATGATTTGAGATTTTAATGGATTTGAAAAACTCTTTACCAAAAGCCATCACTTCTGGAGTAGCCAAATGTTTCAGTTCAAGTAAGAACTTTGGTACACTTATAACCAAATGATTTTGAGCAAATCATAAGCTGTAAACGGATTTGATTAGTCTTTACCAGAAGCCGTACCCTTCTGGACTAGCCAACTCTTAGATAAATTATCAATATTATCTTTGGTGAGCTGATTACCAATTATGGATTTTCCACTGCCTTTACCACAAGCCATAATCTTGCGGGCTAGCCAACTCTTCACTTTTTAGGATATGGTGAGCTGAATACCATACAATTTTGGGCAAATTGCAAGCCATATAAACGGATTTGATATATCTTTACCAAGAGCCGTTTGCTCCTGGATTAGCCAATCCTTTTGTTGGTAAGACATGGTGGACTGATTATCATTTGTTGTGTTTAGTACATAGTACTTCCACTAAAAAAAATTTTTAAAATTTGGCCATTTTGGAGAAAAAGGGACTAAAAGGGTACATTTATAATCAAATTCGCCAGAATTTCCCCCCCACACTTAGAAATGAATATTGTCCTCAATATTCAAAACTAAGTGGGGTAACACAACAATTATTTTTTTTTTCTGTATTTACAATTTTCAAAGTTTTTATATATACAACAGGTGGGTTATTACCCCCACACTTAGATGGTAGAAAGGGGAAAAAGACAGAAATATGGGTGAAAACCCATATTGTGTGGCTTGTTTTTGATAACCAAGTCACTAGCTTGACTTGACCCCGAATTAAATTGTTCATGGGGAAACTGAGTGGGATTGCCACTCAAAGAATGGGTGAGAAATTGGAGTGGGATTGCCACTCACAGAATTATGAATAATCATCACTAAGATGAGTCTAAGAATCTTAGAAAGAAACTCAGAAAAGGCGAGAAGAATCTTTTGATTTTTGATTTTATAAAAAGAAGTGGAAAATATTTTTGTATTTTTAAGGTTTATATATATATGTACAAAAGAAATTCCTAATAACTGCCCCTCGAAAGGGAATCTGGGTCTGACAGAGCTCAGCAACTGTAAACAGCCAACAACCAAATGTTGTAACTGAGGGACTTATCAAACTGGGCAAGTTGTGTGCAAAGGAAAAAATGTTTTTGTATTTTATATTATTTTTGATATATTTTATCTTTACAAAAACTTTTTACAAAATGGTGGAATATGTGCAAGAATGGGTCTGAAAAAGGTTCAACACACGCTAAAGCCTCCCCGGCAGCGGCGCCAAAATTTTGATCTGTGCAAAACCGTCAAGTCAAACAGACTTAAAACAGCTTAAACACAAATGCAATGAAGATCAGAGAATATAGTGAATTCCCGGGTCGTTTAGTCCCACGGAGACTCAGTGTTGTGCACACCATTGAGTCTCCGTGGGACTAAACGACCCGGGAATTCACTATATTCTCTGATCTTCATTGCATTTGTGTTTAAGCTGTTTTAAGTTTGTTTGACTTGACGGTTTTGCACAGATCAAAATTGTAGTATAGTGGTAAGTATTCCCGCCTGTCACGCGGGTGACCCGGGTTCGATCCTCGGCAGCGGCGCCAAAATTTTGATCTGTGCAAAACCGTCAAGTCAAACAGACTTAAAACAGCTTAAACACAAATGCAATGAAGATCAGAGAATATAGTGAATTCCCGGGTCGTTTAGTCCCACGGAGACTCAATGGTGTGCACAACACTTGATCAGACGATAGAATGATCACTAATGATAGTGATCAGAAAGGATTTGAAAAGGATAATTACACTACTGAAAAGGTTAATAAATAACAGCGACTTAAATGCAAATTAAGAAAATTAAAAAGATAAAAGATATTAAATAAACGCTATCACTATTTTTACAGATCGATGAACGTTTATTTTATAAAACAGAATAACTTAAATAAACTATATTAACTAAAACGTAAACTCAAATTACTTAAAATCGTTATTTAAAACGGAAACGAGCGTTATTTACGAAAATGGCGCTGGAGCGCAAGATAAAAAGTAAAATTATTGAAATAAAAGGCCTACGAGTATAAAACTAATTTTCTTACGTACTATTTGACAAAAGAAAATTTTAGGAAAAAGAATTATATTTTTTTGACTTTTATATTTTTTATTATGAATTAATTACTATAAAACACTAATTAAATGTTTAAAAATACTAAAACTAATTATAAAAATCTGAAACTTTTATAGAAAATACTTTATACTAATACAGATTTATTAAAAATACAAAACTGGAAAAAGCTACTATGAATAAGCTACAAATAAGCTAAATAAGTCGTATAAGCTTAAGAGACAAAACGTATTTAAAACATAGATTGTGCAAGATTCTAACGAGACAAGTCCCAAGGGCAACTGGTATCCAGGTACCCTTCTAACGCGCACAAAAGGGGGAGGTCTCAGGTTCGAGCCTGCCTACCCCCTTTTTGCAAAACTTTTTATTTTTGAAATTTTCTTTTTACAACTTATTAAGCACATGAAAATAAGCATTTTATACAACTATGACTTTTTCTAAAAACAACTTATAAGCACAGAAATAAGCTAAGATTACAACAGTGAGCTTTTTTAGAAAGAGTATAAGAACTATATTAATCTAAAATGATTATGAGCTAGTAAATAAGCTAAAAATTAACTGAGATAAGCTAAGCAAATAGTTATAAGCTAGAATGAACACTGAATAAGCACATTAACTAATAAATAAGCATTAAACAATCCAAATAAGCACAAGTTAAGCTGTTATGCACAGGGCACTGTTGGTTTTCTAGACAACTTATAGCTAAAATTTAAGCACTAGAATAAGCTAGAAAATGAAAAGTAGCTACTGAACATACTAGTATACTAGCTAGGCTTTCCAAAGAAGTAATTTACAAGGATTAGCTTACACCAATAAGCTCTTGAGGGGCTTATTAAAAACTGATGAAAACTGATTTATTGAAACACTTAAACAAAATGGACAGAAATGAAAAGCTATTGCAGACTATTCTAATAAGCTAAAAATTGAAAAGCTAATATTGTAACCTTGAGATAGCTAGGTGAGCTTTTCAAAAAGCTAAATTACATAAGCTAATTATCACAATTAAGCTCTCTAAGAGCTTGTGAAACAAGGTACCAAATCTGTGCACAGGGGAGCTTTTCAGACAAGGTACTCACAACAAGCTAAAAAATAAGCATTCTACAAGCTAATTAAAACTGATCTAGTATTTTTGTATTTTTCTTTAGCAACCAAACTATAATATCCTAAAAGCTTTTAAACTGAAACTCACTATATAACACACAATGAAATTCCAAAGTTTATTCAAAAACGACATTATGAAAAGTTTGACTTTTTGATTAACACTAAAAGTTTGACCAAGATGAACTTTGGATTTATTCTAAGCACTAATTATGTTGTTATAAGGTAAACTAAGACTGATTTGAGCACTCTTTTCAACTTATAAACACAAAATGATGATCATAGATCATGAAAACCCAACAGTAAGCAACAGAGATTAAATCATATGGAATTTTGACTTTTGCTTGAATGAGGACTGAATTTCTTAACTGAAATGAGTTTATAGACACATATGTAACATAAAACAAGTTCAAACATCAACTCAAACAAACTCTAACACAGTTAAAACTAGCAAATCCAAACACCCTTAAAATTAATCTAAATTAAGATTCTCATTCCAAAAGTTTGTATAAACCAATTTTATCAAATCCAAAGGTTTTCATCTGTTAAATTAGCACCTTTTAAGTTTAATCAAGTAGTCACACAAGGTTAAACCATGATTATCCAAAATTTAGCTTATGACAGTCAAAATGAAGATCTTAAGTACAAACAGATTTCAAAACATAACAAGCTAATATTAAGCTATAATTATATTAACTAACAACAAATAAACACAGAAACATGGAAATTAAGGTAACTAAGACATAGAAACAGTAAATTGCAAAAATTAGAAACATGCTTACAAATGAGAAAGTGGACTGAGACATAGAAACCAAGGACAAGGTTACACCCAATAGCTTCCTATTAAGCTCCTAATACCCCATAGCATTCCAAATCCAACCCTGCTTCATCACCTTCTTCATAAATCTGATTTTTGATTTTTCATTGATTTTATCTATTTTTTAGTGATTTTCTATTTTAAAAAAACAAAAGTCTATTTAATGGATCTAAAAACCTTAAAACTGTTGTCAAGAGCTTATTGAGCTTAAAGAATCCAATAAACAACTAGTAAACTAGAATTTAAAGAACATGGAAAATTAAAGGAAATTGAGCAAAATCATGAAACTGAAATTAACCTGACATTAAACTGGAAAGAACATTTCATTACACTAATTTAAAGTAAATTACAACATTTGAAAGCTTAAAAGACATTTTTAACTAGGAAAGCAATAAAAACTATAACTACGTGACTAAGGCTTGAGGCCAAAAGTACTTGTTCCTCTGCTTTTCTTCTTTCGTTTATACCCAATCAACTTCTCTGATTGTTTCCCACCATATCTGAGCCCTTGGATTGCACAAAATCATCAAAACCGTCCATCTTGCTTTTTGGCGCCAAAATAGTCAAGAGCAGTTTTGAGCTTTAAATGGAGTGGTTTGAGTCAATTAAGATTATTTGGGTGTTAGTGGAGGTGGAGGGGACAAAGTATGGAGAGGGGGGTTGAAAATGTGGAGAAAACCATGCCTGGTTTTGAGTATTCAGGGGTGGGAGAGGAGAGCTACAGTAGAAGCTGTATTTGGGCGGTTTTCTTGTTGGTTTGACTTTCGTTGACCCGTGGGTTGATATCAAAGAGGGCCGGGTAAAAGGATTGGGCCAGCTATTGGGTTTGGGCTTGGATTTGGTATAAGTGTCCGTTTGGTTTAATTAGAATGCAAGGACCAAAATTGTAATTCGACCAAACTTCAAGGACTGAAAGTGAACTTTTTCCAATGCTCTAACAAGGACCTAACTTGCCATACTTTGATAAAACAAGGACCCTTTTTGCATAAAATTTAATTTTAAAAGTTAAAAGGACCTTAATTGTCATTTTTGGATTTTGAGGGACTAAAAGTGTAATTTCCCAAAAGTTTATCAAAATGTTCCAAATTTTCAATCATGCATAGTACAAGGGTATTATTTGTAAAATTCCAAGTTTAGAATACCCAGGGACCATTTTTGCCAATTTTGTAACTTGAGGGGTAAAAATTGCCATTTTGTGTAAACTTTTAACCAGGGATGTTTTGTGAACATTTTTGATTTCCCAAGGACTTAAGTTGACTTTTCATTCATTTAAAACATTTAGGGACTAGTTTTGACAATTTGTGTAACTCCAGGGACTGAAAACGACAATTGTTGTGAAATTGATCATTTTTCACTTGTTTTTCAATCTTTTGTACCTGAATCACATAAAAACACATTTTTATGAATTTGTATCATTTTGAGAGTCATTTGTGTGTTTTTGGTTGTTTTTGTGGGTTTATATAATACAAATATATGTGTATTTAGACACATATCATCGATCGTTTAGATGAAGACTACTCGTGGAACCGAAGATGATGGTGCCAACCCTGCACTGCTGCAACAAGTTCTGGAGAGGTTCGTGGAGCAGAAGCCGCACCCGATCGTGAGGCTGCCGGAGACATCAAGATGCTGCTGGAGGGAGCTGGACGGATCAACCAAAGGCGCAAAGACGGAGACAAGATTCAACTGGTGGCTGAGGAAATTCATCTACTTCACATGATTGGGCGCGACTTATGTTACTCTGATTCGTTTGTCATGCGTTTTGAGGCGGTTTGATATTTTGTTAAGTGATTTTATTCGGTATTGCTTTTCCTTGATTCGTTCAGAACTCGGTTTGAATCGTGAAGTTTTATTATTTAGCATTTTGGTGATATCTCAGCTTTATTTCGGATAGTCAGTAATGAGTCATGAGGAGCCGTTTTGTGCAAGTTGATGGCATTCTTTCATTATGATATGGTAAGTTGCTTGATGTAGTTTATGCTGTGTGTATATGAATCTGGTCTGCTTTGGTATGTTACTTGATATTTGTATGTGATATGTTTTTTTGTGATATTGGTTATGTGGTTTGTCATGAACCGAGGCAAAATATGATGACAATAAGAACTTGTTATGTGATGCAAGTATTATGACGCCTGATCAACGTGATAATACCGAGATCATATAATCTGAACTTATTGAAATCGTACGACGTCTTGGGAAATGCCTGGGGTAGGTACGTGAATGGACTAGGCTTATATTCGTTATCCTTTGATCCTCATATTCGTTTGAAATTCTGTACCTCTGTACGAGATCCTCACCGACATCTATTACTTATAAGTTTTGTACGCTTTGGACCCGAAATCGTTTTGATCTGTGCGAAACTATGGATTTCTACGTCTGCCCTAAACTTGTACGTCTCCGTGTACCTCTGCGACTTCAATTTTCGAGGACGAAAATTTTCTTTTAGAGGGGAACAGTTGTAAAACCCTAAAAATCGTAAACGCGTGAAAAGACTATTTTGCCCCTCTATTTAATATTTATAAAATACGTAAAATCTGTCAAGCTCAGTAAATGTAAAATTTAACCTAACTTATAACTTGTTTGCCAAGCCAAATGTATGAATTGATTTACTTTTACGTTTAAAATTTCATCACAAGTTTTTCTTCTTAGTTTTGCACGAACCGAAATTTTAACGGACATATATACATAATAATAAGAGCCCATTTAACTTGTAAATTAAATTTGGACTTGGGCTTAGCCCATTGCTTCCCTTGGCTCATCCAAAACCGAAATCCCCAATACACTTTCCATTCCTTCTTTTTTTTTTACAATACGTTTCACAAAATACACAACCAAAAACCCTAGGAAATAAAATGGCGGTTCATCTTTTCTTCTCCACTTATGTCGACATCAAGAGGGACTAGGAGGCTGCTATCATGCTTGATTCTTAGGCATGGGTGTTGTTTCGAAGGGAGAATGGTCGTGGGTTTCTAGATCGATGGTGGTATTGAGATCGTGGTTCTTGGCGCTCTTGGTTTTTGTTTCATTCCATTCGATCCCCAAGGTATCTCTTGCGTTTTGTCCTTGATAAATTCATATACACGACACACATATGTTTATACAAGCGAATCTAAATGTTATCATGCCTAATAAATTCAAAACCCTAATTGGAATGGAAACCTAAAGCGAATTAATAGCCTAATCATGTGATTATAATGGTTTTAATGGACCCTAAAACTGGACAGCATCATATGTCGAATTTGTGTGTGTCATAGATCAAATTTTATAAGTGTAATAATCTGGGTTTTTGTTGTAAAAGTTTATTTTATGTATTAGTTAAGTTTTCCAAGTGGTTTTGTCGAATTTGGAGTTGTCTAAGTCGTATTTTTGAATTTTACAAGATCAAGTGTCAAAGCTGAGAAAACGGGTCTGAAATTTAGTTGTATTGTTTGATTTTTCATTTTCAAACCATAAGGAATTGGGAGCTCTCCTTTTACAGAAGTGACATTTAGGTTATAAATGAATTTCTGGGAGTTTTGGGAAATTTTTCTAAGGTGTCTAAACAGGTCTAATAAGCGCAAACTTTTAAGGTGTATTTTCTGATCACTTTCTGGGCAGGTCTGGACTTATGATTTTCCATAGGCCATTTTACTTGGAAATAGAAACCCTCAATTTTTGGAGAGTCTTTTAACTCATATGAGAACCCCTGCACTTGATTTTATTTGAGCTAAGAAAGTATTTTATAAAAATCGCTAAATTCTGGTCCCGGTGTGAATTTAAGAAAATGAAAGATAAAAAGAGGATATCAATAAGTAAAATACTTACACATGCATAAGAAGCTTATAAAATGATTATATAAGTAATATATGATATCAATTTGTGTAGATTAGTTGAAGAAGATACGCGTTGCTTTCCGGTGTTACCTTCCCGTTTGTTTTCGTTTTGTTGCTAAGGTACAAATATTCTATCCCTTTTCAGTAGGGGTTTCTCATGATTCTTTTACATCTTTCGATATTGGTTTTGAACTGTTATCCCTTGCTCTGAGCCATTTTATTAAGGTTTCCCTATAACTTTGCTATGTTCCCTTTGATTGGATCTCCTATGTGAACTGTTTGATTTTGAACCTTTGATTATGAACCTTCAGATTATGAGCCTTTGATATGAACTTGTGATATGTACCTCTCATATGGACTTATGATATGGACTTTGATATGAACCTTTGTTATGAACCCTTATGATATGATTATGCTTTGACCCTTCAGTTTGATACCCGAGCCAAATATGTTTCCCTAGCCATGAAGGTAACATGGCCGTGTCATTGATGCACCAATGACATGACTCTAGTGTGGTTGAGTGATTTTCCACACCGTCCCTTTCTATTATCTGATTATGAGCTCGATATATATTGTATGGCCACTATTTGTCTGCAGGGGCGTATGGATGCATCCTATATTTGTTCTGTTATCTGATATGTTGTGATATGATTTGTTTGGTGAATGATCTCGTGTGCAATACGCGTCTTCACAATCTGGGAGCTAGCTACTCCATTGGTTACTGAGGTCTCCCCTCCTATTGGTTTGGTATTCTGAGGTCACCCCTCTGAATACAATGGCTACTTATGATACGATATGATATGATATGATACGATATGATATGTTTCCGGGCTTGTGGTAGATTTCTGACAACCCTTACACTTTTGACATACCTATATTGTACCCCTGTATTTTCCAATACACCATACTTTGTATTATCTGTTCATTACTCAGTACTCTTATATGACTCACCATACTACCAAGATATATATATATATATATATATATATATATATATATATATATATATATATATATATATATATATATATATATATATATTCTATTGCTTTGATCTGTCACACTCTCATTCCGTTGCTTCAGACTATCATTCCATTCACGTACCGGGTTATTATATGTTTATTGAATTTGATTATGCTATTCATGTTTATGTGACTACTGATTACCCTGCTATGATATGATTAATATGCGGTTATTTGAGTTACCTATTGTCATCTGGCGATATGTGATCTCACTGTTATGTGACCCTCTGAATTGTTTGGTGACCATGCTAATGTGTAATCGATAATTTTGTCTGTTCATTATATATACTTTGTTCGGTTAATCTCATGGACTTTGACCATCCGTTGTATCATTATCTACTTATTGTTGACCTGCCATGTTTACACTTCTATCTATGCTACGGATTGATTTGGGTTAATGGTTCAACTTATGATGTTTGGCTTATTAACTTGTTTAATTGCCTTGCTATGTCTCTAATTCATTCAATTATAATGCTCATATTGTATTCCTACTTGTTATGTGTGACTGCCATGTTTTGACTGCTGTTAGTACTTCCGCTGTTACGATACTTGTTATGTTTTCATCTAAGGCTTTTTAATCTGTGCAATTGCCATGCTCACTTCCTAATTAATTGCTTTCGCTTGCTTTTAGTTTTCTTGTTGGCTTATTTATATTCTGATTTCCTGATCTGAATGCGTGATATTCTTATGTTGAGTGGATGCGACGTCTGGTATTCTTGATTTGGTTTCGGTGCTTGTATGTCTGTTTGCTTATATGTGATTCAATATATGTCATGGATGCGTTGCTTGTTGTGTTCTCCTTGATCGTTGTACTTGTTGGATATCTGTATAATTGTGTTCTGCAGGATCCTCATTGACTCATTGTTTCCTTTCCGTTGCAACCTTGCTATTGTTCCTTTGTTTCATTTCGTATTTCTGCTTTTGTTTAGCTTTCGTTTTGTTATATCTGTTCACTGGGCTTTTTAAGCTCAGCCGCATTTCTTTTCCTGCGGCAGGTTTTAGGTTTGAAGATGGGCTTCGATGGGCTGAGAGTTAGAGTATCTTAGTGGACCAACCCTAGTACCATAGTACTTTGGGACTTATTTTGAAGAACTTTTGTTTTAGGATTTTATTTCATTTTGGATATTGTATTTTCTTTATTAGTCAATTGTGTATATGTTTGGATACCTCATTTTTAAGGTTTCCGTTTGTAAATATTTTATTTGTATGTTCTGATATGACACCAGAATGTGACACTTCTACCCTTGTCGGGTTGGGGTGTTACATAGTGCAATCCTAAGCCAATTACAATTAAGATAAGAGACAACCAATCAATAATTAATAACTAGGTTTCATAGATCTAAGCAAACACACAAGAAATTTAGCCGGACATGTTAAACATGCAAGCATACACACATACAATTGAAGACATAATGAAATCAATGAAGTAAATTACTTATCTTGATGTAAAATAGGGTATGAGAACCCTAAGATATTGTCTAAACCGGACCAAAATCGTTTTAGGTTTTTTTACTCAACAAGTCTACCTCTCAAAATTCAGAAAATTCGATTTCTATATATAATTTTAAATATGCGACGACGTCACCTTATAGTTGGGACGCCGTCAGATTGCCGCCATTAGGGTTTTGTCTTAGACAAGTCATTATTGGGACGGCGTCACATTGTGGTTGTGACGCCGTCATTCTTTAGCTGTGACGTCGTCTGAATCTGGATCTAGGCCGTCTGAGAAGAAAAGTCTTTGTGATGCCCTTACTCTTCAAAGCCTGACGCCGTCAGATGTAAAATAGCAAATTCGCTCCTGAGTCGTCACAAAATAGGGACGGCGTCGCCCTCTGTTTGGGACGCCGTCAGGTGTAATTCCAGCAGCTTGAGTGTCTTGATCTTGACTTAGCCATTTTCTTCATATATCCACTCCTTTTCGTCCAAAAATGCATCATTCCAGCATTTTGCTTCCAAGAGACCTAAAAAGTGAAAAGGAACGAAATTAAGCAGTAACGGATATAAAAGTGGGCGATTAAGGGCTTAAATGACCCCTTAAAAGTGTACATTTTAAATCCTTATCACTTGCATTGTAGTTTACTGATTCTTCTACAATATCCGCTACAAAGACAGAAGATACTTCTACAACATCAAGTTTCAAGTCTACAAGAAGGGTTATCAGTTTGGGAGGGATTTGTATATTCTAACCTATTTTGCCTCTATCCTATTATACAAAACTTTCATTTTGTTACTATTCTATTTGACAACACTTTAAGAAAAATAAAAAAGACCAAAATTAAAAAGGTGCACTAATTGGGAAAGAGTAAAAACCTAATTAGAAATCATTAGAATTATAGAAGATCGATTATCGGGTACAAAAGAAGAAAAGAGCTAAGAAGACATCCTCATAGTTTGTTGTGCTTACGAAGATTTCATTACTTATATTTAATATATCACTACAGTGTTTTGTCTGCAAGTAAAGAAGAACAAAGTTTGGGTACAAATGATGTAAAAGACCCACAAAGACATATTCAAAGTTTTTAAAGCTTACGAAGAGTTTATTATTTAATTGCATGGAACATTGTAAACAATTCCCCGTCTGTCATCACTTGGAGGGAGATTGTTAGCCATAAAACTGACGACAATGACGAGATTTGCACTAGAAACTAGTTAGCTTATAACGCCCGAGGACTACTATTGTAATTATGTGAAAGCTAGCTTGTAGTACGCCTATATATACCCCTCTAGACTCTCCTAAAGGGGTGTGCATGAGTTAGGATTTAATTATCCATTAATAAAACTTCTTTTTCTCTCTCCATCCTCTCTCTACTTTCTCTCTCTAGAACCACGTATGCATCTCATCTTGTTTCACCAATATCGACCTTCTAATCTATGTATAATCTTGATATATGTGGGCCTGCAACATCATGTCAGCACTCCACGTATGTCACTTAGTTATTTTTCAACAAGTTTTAATTGGTATCTATATGATCCAAGTGTTAGCGTTATGTCTATTGTGATATAACCGGAATTGACGTAGTGGGATCAAATTTATATGATAGGAAATATAAAAGATCTTTTATGAAGATCATCTGGAAATCCTGCCAATGATATAATCACGCCAACGCTGAATGTAGGTCATACATTTGATTCTATAGTAGTTTCAAACTGTTTGTTAATTGGTTAACCAAAGTGGTCCAGGATTGTTACAAATAAACCAACACAAACAAAAACATAACTTACTCATGTAACCTCCATATCAACTACAACAACAACTTCATCTCATGCATTTCTATCGATAACAACAACTCAATTTACACCATCACCAACAAGGCAACAACTACAATGATTGGAGCAACAATAACATCAACAACACATATTTCACCGATAACATCAATATCTACAAACTTCCGCAAATGCAATTAGAATAATCCCTCTAAGGATGATTCTGAGTGGGAGCATGGTAAGGGGAAGGGTTCTATACAACAAGTACTTATCAAATCTTTGCTAATTGGAAATTTCTCTTTACTATCACAATCTTCAAAGAAGTTGATGCTTTCTAGTGGATTGTTTCTTCCCTTTGTCAAACCAATTTTGACATTGCTCATTGCTAAATCAACAAGGGAGAAGAGTTAAGAGTTCCATGTTGTAATAACAACACCACAACAACAAAACACGAAGATCAACCATCTAGTTCGTCAAAACCGGCATATGAAGAACATAATTAGGAAGAAGAATTAAGAGTTTCTTCAACTGAATTGGGCAAGAATGTATTTGATGTAAAGGTATTTGGGGCTGAATTAGGTGGAAGAAGAAAGAACGGTGAAAGATGTTGATAATCAAGATAGGTTGAATGGTAAATCTAGAACTACTGGATTAACTAACGGTTGAAAAGCATGAAGTATCTACATGCCATTGTTTGATACGGGGAGGATGTTAACTTGGGAATATTGTTCGTATGAGAAGATTGTTAGATTCAAAAGTATTGATCAGTGAATAATACAAGATACAAAGAGTCGAACAGACATATTATAAGACTTAGAAGACACTAATGATCAAAGTTAGAAGACCTTAATGATCAAGACAAATCAAGTCAAGTGATGAAGAACATACATGTTTATGAAGAGTTGAACATTTGATTAGTTGATCAATGAGAGGCTTGAACTTCGAGAATTCAAGAAATGCATGAAATGCTACATTAAAATTCACAAGTATCTAAGAGAACACCCAAACAAAATGAGATTTGTGTAAGACCTTAATGATATACCTTTAGGGGGAGATTATTATCACACCAAAAGTGTATATCATTCTCTAGGGTCCTATATGTAAATATTGTAATAGATAAAGGTCTGGATGTAGGTTTATGTTACGTCTGTATACGCTGGGTTAATGTCTCATGACTAATGTGTAGTCACGAGACACGAGTATGTCATAGGCAAGAGTCATGAGACTCTAATGTACAAGGGGTATATATATCCCCTAAACATCACAAGTTGAAGGGTATCTCATAGGTTCTCTCATAATAAACAAAGTCACTTTCTCTCTACTTTCTCTCTTTATGCTTAAGTGTTTATCTCTCTAGATTATCATGTATTAAGCTTGATTTTTGGGACAACATCTCTGATTAAGAGACATGTCATTAGGAGTTTGGTCTGCATGATCTTAACTTATTTATTTTCAGTTGCACATATTTTATAGGTCATGCGATTGACCATCAATATCTTGCAGTTTTACCTTTTGCTTAAAAGGGCATACTAGTATATTTACAAATCATGAATTAAAAAGGTGACAACTCCCTTTCAATTTCTTCCTTTCACGTTAAACTTGAGAACAAGGAGTGAATTGCGAACTTTCTAAACTCTCATCTTCCCACCTTCCCGTCTCTACCTTTCTTTACTTCCGTCCTATAAACAAATCTTGGGCATAAAGTGTAAGTATTACGTTTCCCCGAGATACTTACTCGACTCATTGCTCAAAACAATACAAAAATGAGAGACTCAACAATACTTGAAGGATGCACTAAATCATATACTTCCATTTTAAAACTCAAAGCAAGAAAGATATGTTTGGTCAAGTTCAATTATTGCTAGGTGCAAAATACTCGGAAGTAATTACGCCAACGCAGTGGACGGTTTTACTGGGCTTGAGTATGTGTCACGGTGATTTCAAACCCGATAGATTAATCAGTCGAAAGGTTCGAAAACATAATTACCTGAAAAAAAGGAAGATTTACTTGGTTCGTAGGTATTGAATATATCACTCCTTGCTAAGAATAGATGACTTTCTAGGAGTTTATAAGAAATTTACTGATGGGAGACTAGATTTTAATGTGAAAACATTAGCCGAAAAGCGAACGGGTCGAACAAGTGTTGGGTAAAAAATCGATCAAAGCTATTTTAATGGAAATAATCTCTTAAATTGCTTTTATATGAAGATTTCAAATGTCGAGGATTGTATAACACGTTTATTAATCAAAAGCAATGTTGATGGATCAACTGAACAAGAATCGTATCAAAAGAAAGAGGTTCAAGTAACTAAAATACATGACTGATAATGAAAATAATTACAGTTGTCCATCAAAATTTGAAGACAAGCATTTACGGTCGGGTTCTCGAGTTTTGAGTGAAGTGCAGTTTTATCTTTTGTCAAATCTTTTAAAAATGGTATATTAGTCTTTACACAACATACGATTCTTTTTTCTTTTCTCTCAAAAGTGTTAGGAAAATTTACTTAACAAAACTTCCTCCATATTCTTTTCCACTTCCCTTTTTTCCTTTAAAAAAAACTCAAAAACATAAAAATAAAAATAAAAAATAAAAAAATAATAAAAAAAAAACTTTTTATTTTCTTTGTATTTCTACTCGAGAACAGAGCGTTAAAGACAAGCATTTAAACCGAAAGAAAAATGATTTTCATAATGGTGCAAATTCAACGCTTCTTAACTCGTAAGTTACCTATTTTTGCTTTAGTCAAACACATAATAGCGTACCAAGAAGGTTACATACATGGACCTTGCGTCAATTAGTGATCAAAATGGACCTTGCTCCCAATGAAGAGGAAAACAAACTAGAGATTCACAAATCTAATCTAAACCAAACGATAATTAAATGTTTCGTGATTGAACTATTGAAGCTGATGAATTAAAGCGCTAATTAATCTGGGATAATAGGTGCTGTTACGAGAAAATATGAACCTGAACTAAAAGATAACTGGACCCTTTTATAGTTAACCTCTAAAGTGAACCCTTTCGGAATATAATATAACACGTGTATAAAGAAAAGTATATATATACAGTTGTGGCCAATACCCCCACTGCAAATAAAAAATTCCCATCATCTTGTTTGTTTCCCATTCACTTATTTCTCTCTCGCTTTCAAACCAACAACCGCTACCAAACCACCACAACACCGTTTGCACAAGTGAACTGCCGCCTGTTACCGGACCGGTCATGTAGGATCGTTATATTTATTATGTTGATGATTCGGGTGGTCTTGGATGATCAAAATACATGTTTGTCATTAGAGAGAGAAAGTAGATAAAGAGGGTGTTCTTGCTAGAGACTTGTTTTACACAAAGGAAAGGTTAGATTCAAGAAAAGCACCACCCCTTCCATGGATGGAAGGGGTATTTATAGTTACAGAATACACGACCTTCTAACGGCCTGTGGATCAGGTATACAGTGGGTAAAGACCCGTCCTTTCTCCACGGTGTTACTCTAAACTATTCTACGCTACTGAGTAACTAATTAACTATTAAATAACGTAAACAACGACAAATCTACGAGCTAACATATGCTAGACCATTATTGGGGTGACCGACACTTTAACATGGAATTTTCAATTCCTAACAATCTCCCCCTAAGGGAGGTCACCCCATGAAATACATTTTGCTTCCTAGCATTCTATCTTTGACTTCGTTCTTGAGCTCGTAGACTTGAATTCTTCATTTCCGCAATCTTTGTGCATTAGAAGCGATTCTTTAAAGTCCGCATAATTTGTACTTTTAGTGGAGGCCTTTAACTGATCCACATCTTTGATGATCTTCGAGCTTTCTTTGAGATCATCAGTCACAGCAAATCTCTCTGGATCATCCATAGTTGTGTTGCCTTCATGTGATGTTGTAACTTTTGGACCGACATGCTCACACTTTCTGGATCATGACATCTTTTCATCAGAGTAGCGGAAGCTTTACTGGCCCATGATATTTGCAGCAGCGTAGCGGAAACATCGTATAAAAATATCAGAGCCATGTTCTGTAGATAGGCACAAGTCATGATTTCTTCAATTAAGTGAGGATGCTGTGAGCATGCGGCTTTGGATTGACTCCTCAATTCTGATCAGCTGCAACCGTCCAAATGTACCTGCAAACAACAGTTAGCAATAAAGCGCACGAAAGTGTCTTTGATCACTTTCGTTGAATTGAGGTACACGGCCCACGGTTCCCCGTTGATCAATACAAGTACTGCCTGTGATCAGGTAGGATTCCTAAGAATCTCCTTGACAGGGTTTCACAGCTGTTCTAGCCGTTCTCAAACCGGAACGTCTCAAAGAAGACAACACGGAGTGAGTGAACCAGCGAATTGAGATTCACTGATTGATGAAAAATGATTTGAAAAAACAATCGCGTATTGCTTAGTAGAAAGAGTTTTACAATACGACAAAGGTTTTATGAGAAAGATCAATTTTCAATCATAAATACTTTTTATATTTGAAAAGAGTACACATTCGATGTGCAAGAGAAAAGAAGACTTTTGCATATCGAACGGTTTTTCCAAAAGTATTTGTCACAATTCTCAATTTCCGGTCATTTCTCAAACTCTATATTCATCATTTCATATCGGTTCGTGCATGGTTTTGCATTTTTCAGTAAACGTTTATTTACTATTAAATAAACACTATCGCGTAATTAATTATTTTGAACATTTGATCCGACACTTCCAAAAATTATCCCGATATATTTTCATACTCATATTAAGATTATAAAAATAATATTATTAGTTTACCCGGTGTTTTAAATTTATTTGGTATATAAATTGTTATATTTATATAATTACGACGGTTTTCGTAAATACCACTTGATAATTATTATTTCACTCAATTTTTGTAAGGAATGTATTTTTATAATTTTTATGACTTCAATATATTTTATTTTGACCCGTTAAAATTTATTATTAGTTAACGCTACCCTAAATGCTTATATATATATACAAGTTACCAATTATCCTTAAATAATTACACCTTTACTTCTACCTATACATGCTTAAATGATCAATATACACAAGTCTTATTTGTTTAATATGTTGGTCGGCATATATGGGGTGACACACCACTTTTGTGAACAAATATCTCTAGTAAACAATAATATAATTGTGTTTAATATCTTTTACACTACACACACACAATATTATCTTAAGGTGAAAGAAATTTTTTCCTCTCTTCATCCTCTACAAGAACCGGCCATGGTGAGCCAAGACAAGGAAACCATTTTTTTTCTTCAAGTCAAGTTAATTAACAATCTAGACACACTCTTGATTATGGTTGTGAAATAAAAACCTTGGGTGTTTAGGATTAATCCTTTGTTCATAAAACCTCATCAAGTTACTAGTAAGCATTTCATATTCATCATCATCTTTCATATTCATGTTATGTTCATTTTATCATGCTTGAGAAATATGCAAGTCATATGGATAGCTATACCACTTTAAATATTTTTTTAAGTGTTATATATATATATTCCATCCTATAATTACTCCTTGGAAATATATCATTTTTGGTGATGTCTAGGAACCCATGACACCCTAAGAAGGTGTATGGTAGGATTAGAATAGCTTCGGAGTTGTTTTGAATTTGTTAGAATAGGTTTTGCGTGAGAAAAACTCATTTCGACAACTTATTTTAGAGGTCTGATCTTATTTTGAAAATCTGGAAAATCCGACAGTAGGTAAAAATTTTTGGGCTAGATATTTGGAAAATATACTTTAAAACGAAAACGTGGCCGCTTGAATGGGTTAAAACGGAGTTATAACGAAGAAGATATGAATTTTACAAGTTTGACGACGAAAACTATAAGAACCAGAAAATTCAGCATGTTGTTTATACTTTTTAAGAGTCAAAAATAGGACTTAAGCGTTATAAAATGTGTCGACTTATCAAAAATATATTAGTATACTTTAATACGAATCTAAGGATGTAGAAAACGTAGAAAACGGACTTGTAACGATTAAATTACACGCGTTAAACAAAGTTGCCGTAACTTTATTATATAAGCAACATTAATATAGTTTCTATTAAACACATACTACGGCAACGAGGGACCATGTTGAGGGTCGTTTTTAACAATGACGGAGTACTTTTTATAAAATGATGTCTTATAGTAAAAGTAAGTTCGCCTAGCATATTTTCCAAAATGTCCAACCGTTCGTCGAGCGGAGTTGTAATGAATAAATTACGGTTACTTAAACTTTGCCGAAAACCACCTTTAAACAATATTTTGGACACAAGTACCATACTTTACATATGTTTTTCTCCATGATCGAGACCTCTACGATAAAAACTTAAATGCTAGAACTTTGAGATGATGATACAAGCTTCCCAAAACCGTTGAGTTTGTTTCCTAACACTCGATGTGCACCATTTTACGACTAGCTTTTCAAGGCCGTTTAGTCACTTTCATGAAATTGTCAAATGACATTATTTTACGACGAAAAGTTATTGTTTCATAATAAATCACTAAATGATTATCGTAGGATATCATTTCGACGTAAGTACTTGTAAAGTATTTGGTAACTTGACAATATGTCATAAACATATATTTCGACGATAAACTTTATTTTCCAAAATGTACAAGTGGTATGGATATCATATGAGTTTGCATGCACGACATTGTTTCAAGACTTATATTAGAGCATATCATTCATATTAGGTTGCGGATAGAGATCGCACCTCATTTCAGTGTATCTACTTTTGTCACCATAATCATTGCATTAGGTGAGTTCGTAGCCCCACTTTTACTCGTTTAATTGTTTTATAAACTCTTCGGGGGAGATACATGCTCAACTACTTTCTTTTACTTTACATTTATATGAACTTAAATATCTTTTGTTTCACTCTATGTGCGTGTAAGTAGATTATGCCCGAACTAAATTGATCACTATCTTTTGAACGCTATTAGTTGAAACACTTTCCTTGATTTTGAACCCTTCAACATGTATATTTGAGCTCTTTTAAATTGATTCGAACCCTTTAACATATAAGTGAACACTTTGGACTTGATTTGAACTTTTTGACATATAGATGAACTCTTTTAACTTGTACAAGGACCCTTTTGATATATTTCAAACTTTTTCGACGTGATTTTGAAAGCTTCGACTATCTTGAACCTTTTGATATTATTCGAGCTCTTGGACTGTTCTGAACTTTTGAACTCGGTTTAAATCTTTGAACTTAATTACGAAATTTTGAACGGAACTCTTGAACTTAAATACAAACTTGTGACTTGTTTGAACTTATTAAACCGTACGTGTTATGACCTTGACCTAAAGTCTCCCAGGATCGGAGCATCACTATAAAGTCTCCCTTGTTCGGAGCATCCCTATAAAGTCTCCCATGTTCGGAGCATCACTATAACGTCTCCTTTGTTCGGAGCAAATCTTAAAGCCTCCCCGGTCCGGAGCAGAATGTCTCACTATGTTACGGAGCGTTCTCAATCTAAAGTCTCCCCTGTTCGAAGCAGTGCAAATTCTCCCATGTTCGGAGTGTTCTTAATTGTATATAATAGTTGTATGATGTACTGTTCGTACATTCGCATTGTTAGTCTCCTATTAGTAAGTAGTATGGATAGCGCTATTAGAGGTCGGCCAACCTCTCGTCCACTATGTTACAGGACGCATATTATTTATTCTAGGGGCTTTGCATGGCATACATTATTATATACGTGGTACTATATTGTGAACTATTATGACATCGTACACTTAACTATTAGACATATATATTTTGGCAGTGGGTTGTGAACACACAGGTTGCAAGTTTTGTATGGGCGGAACTTGGAACTGAGTGGATTTACAATGCCTTTGCTTTGAGAACTCATTTGACCTCATGTGCATGAACATAAACTATACACATTTCGGCAGTGGGTTGTAAACACACAGGTTGCAAGTTTTGTATGGGCGGAACTTGGAACTGAGTGGATTTACGATGCCTTTGCTTTGTGGACTATTCTAAATGACCAAAACTTTGCCTTTGTTGCATGATCGCTCTTTAAAAGCTTTACTTGTTAAGCAAACTCTATGAACTCACTCAACCATTGTGTTGACACTTTTAGCATGTTTTATCTCAGGTATCTAAGGCATTCACCTCATGGCATGCATGTGGACTTATCATAGAGTCGCGGTGTCGACGCGTCTCACCTATATTTTATGCATTTAACTATCGTTTGATTGTAACAAACTCGTTTTGATATATTGGAAATCTTTTGGGACCTAATGTTTGTAAAATCTGATTATTTTAATGAATCAAACGATATTTTCAAAACGACACTTTAGGTCGTTCGATATAACTGTAACTTTGATGCTATGACAGTCCTCCCCAAGGTATTCCATTCCGCTGCAAAACAGGTAATTTGGGGGTGTGACAGTATTTTTTCAATCAGAGATACTTTTTGTGTTTGAAATATGAATACACATTCGATGTTCTAGAGAAAAGAAGATTTGCACATCGAACGGTTTTTCCAAAAGTATTCGTCAATTCATTTCCTGGACCAAAGGTTGATTCAAGAATGAATCGCCCCATCGTTTCTATCCAGTTGTCACAAGCTTGATCTTTTGCAAGATCTCACATGTCACCCACCAAGAGCTTGTTTGATGTTGGCTCTAGAAGGATTTCCATCTTCATTGTGAATATTTTTACATATCACTCGGATGTTCTGGCAATATTACAAGGATAATGCGTAGGACTCTCAATATATACTTACTTTCCACATTGTGTGAAACAGCAAGTCTTCATTAATTTTGTGTCCTAATGAGATATTGTGGATGATCTCTTGGCTCTGGACTCAATCGTGCATTTTTGGTTCCTATGCCGGAGACTAGGGAGAGGGTCTCCTTCTTCAATATCAACAATCTCTAAGAGAAAGTCGATAGATTATGTCGGTTCCCCATGAGAATGAAACAAGCCCTTTTAAGAGGAACTTGAGTAGGTTGGGAAGTTTAGTGCAGTGCGTCACTGGGTCTATGACGTCTTGTCTTCAATACCAGTGTTACCTTAGTAAACACCAGTAGCATATGTATTGAACCCGGTTTCTGCCCTAAGGTTGAATTATTGGAGGGCTATTTCTTTTCACCCTTTTCATATTCATTTCTTTTTCATTCTTCAACCCCTTCAGTGCTTACCGAGACTTCATAACTAGAACCTTGTTGGGTTTATTCCAGTACTAGCTCTGTCTCAGTCCGCACTCTTCCCATTTCTCATTTTTTTCCTTTTTTCATCATACCTAAGGACTTCTACACTAACTAGTGGATTGTCCCTGGGTAGATCCCTCCGGCTCTGGTGGGATCATGGGAACGAATACCTAACCTAACCATCCTTATATCACCATGCATAAAGTAAATTGGTCGGTCTTTTGGTATTGTTCTTTTCTTTCTTGAAACCAATTGAAAAATCATTTGGAAAAATCAATCAAGGTACTTGTGACATAATATCAAAGCATTTTGTACCTTAAGTGTTTTGATCTTTAAGAAATGCTCCCCCTCAACATGTGCATATGATTTTATAAATTGTTTAGCACATGGAGGCAAGAGTTCTTTTGAAATAAATTCTTGATCACAAAAACCATTTAAAAACTCAATCAAGGTACTTTATGTTAAAACATAAAAGCTTTTGTACCTCGATAGTTTATTTTCATTTGAAATGCTCCCCCTCAATATGTGCTTCAAGATTCGAAAGCGTTTAACACATATGAGAGAGCAGCCTGCACAATTGAATCAAACAATCACCCTTTATCAAATTTCATTATTAAATCACAAATTCTCCCTCGATCAAAAATATCAAATCCTTTGAGATTTTGGATCTCAAGTGATTTAATTAGTTTTAGAAAAACATGGGAGAATATGTGCCTGGTTTAAATACTCATCTTGTTTTTGGATAAATGCTCCCCCTCAACATGTGCATTATGTATATTGAAATCGTTTGGCACATGGAGGCAGGAGTGCCTTTGAAGGACTAAAACCAATTCCAATAAAACAGATTTGAGATTTAAATCACGATCTCTCCACCGATCAAATATTTCAAACCAATTGAGATTTGTGATCCCAATTGATTAAAATCATTTAGAAAAGTTTGGGGAAAGACGTGGCAAGATTTGATTATGAAAAATGACAGATAAGGACCAGATTTAGACATTAAAGATTGTTAGTGTCAGGTATGATTGTGTTAGGATCCAATATTTATTGTGTTGATGATTCGGGTGGTCTTGGGAGATCAAAATACATGTTTGCCATTAGAGAGAGAAAGTTAGAGAGTTGGGTGTTTCTTGGTAGAGAGTTGGTTTACAAAAAGTGAAAGATTAGATTAGAAGCACCACCCCTTCCATGGATGGAAGGGGTATTTATACTTACACAATACACGACCTCCTATCGGCCTGTGGATCAGGGATACAGTGGGTAAAGACCCGTCCTTCCTCCACGGTGTTGCACTACGCTAAACTAGACTAATAACTAACTAATAAAACAGTAAATAACGTAACTAAACGATATGTCTACGAGCTAACTTATGCTAGATAATACTTGGGGTGACCGACACTTCACTATGGAATTTTCTAATTCCTAACAATCTCCCCCTAAGGGAGGTCACCCCATGTTTTACATTTCGAATCCTAGCATTCTATTTTATCTTCAGTCTTGAGCTCGTAGACTTTAATTCTTCACTTTCGCAATCCTTGTGCTTAAGTAGTGCAACTTCAAAGTCCGCATAGATTTGTACTTTCAGTGGAGGCCTTTAACTGATCCACGTCTTTGATGATCTTCGAGCTTTCATTGAGATCATCAGCCACAACAAATCTCTCTGGATCATCCATAGTTGTGTTGCCTTCATGTGATGTTGTGACATTCGGACCTACATGCTCACACTTTTGAATCATGACATCTTTCCATCAGAGTAGCGGAAGCCTTACTGGTTCATGATATTTGCAGCAGCGAAGCATAAGCATAGTATGAAATATCAGAGCCAGGTTATGTAGATATGCACCAGTCATGATTTCTTCAAATTAAGTGTGGATGCTGTGAGCATGCAGCTTTGGATTGACTCTTCAATTCTGATCAGCTGCAATCGTCGGGGTGTACCTGTATACGACAGTTAGCAATAAAGCGCACGAAAGTGTCTTTGATCACTTTCGTTGAATTGAGGTACACGGCCCACGGTTCCCCGTTGATCAGTACAAGTACTGCCAGTGATCAGGTAGGATTCCTAAGAATCTCCTTGACAGGGTTTCGCAGCTGTACTAGCTGTTCTCAAACCGGAACGTCTCAAAGAAGACAACACGGAGTGAGTGAACCAGCGAATTGAGATTCACTGATTGAAGAAAAATTGATTTGAAAACAATCGCGTATTGCTTGAAGAAAGAGTTTTGCAATACGACGAAGGTTTTATGAGAAAGATCAATTTTCAATCAAAATACTTTTTGTATTAGAGAATGAGTACACATTCGATGTGCTAGCGAAAAGAAGAGATTCGCACATCGAACGGTTTTTCTAAAAGTATTTTTCAATCAGAGATACTTTTTGAATTTGAAAACATAAGTACACATTCGACGTGCTAGAGAAAAGAAGGTTTGCACATCGAATGGTTTTTCCAAAAGTATTCGTCAATTCCATTCCTGGACCAAGGTTGATTCACGAGTGAATCTCCCCATTGTTTCTATCCAGTTGTCACAAGCTTGATCTTTTGCAAAATCTCACATGTCACCCACCAAGAGCTTGTTTGATGTTGGCTCTAGAAGGATTTCCATCTTCACCGTGAATGCTTTTACATACCACTCAGATGTTCTGGCAATACCACAAGGATAATGCGTAGGACTCTTAATATATACTTACTTTCCACATTGTGTGAAAAAGCAAGTCTTCAAGAATTTAGTGTCCTAACGAGATATTGTGGATGATCTCTTGGCTCTAGACTCAATAGTGCACATTTGGTTCCTGTGTCGGAGACTAGGGAGAGGGTCTCCTTCTTCAATATCAACAATCTCTAAGAGAAAGTCGATAGATAATGTCGGTTCCCCGTGAGAATGAAACAAGCCCTTTTAAGAGGAACTTGAGTGGTTTGGGAAGTTTAGTGCAGTGCATCACTGGGTCCATGATGTCTTGTCTTCAATACCAGTGTTACCTTAGTAACCACCAGTAGCATATGAATTGAACCCGGTTACTGCCCTAAGGTTGAAATGATGGAGGGCTAATTCTTTTCACCCTTTTATCATTCATTTCTTTTTCATTCTTCAACCCCTTCAGTGCTTACCGAGACTTCATAACTAGAACCTTGTTGGGTTAATTCCAGTACTAGCTCAGTCTCAGTCTGCACTCTTCCCATATTCTCATTTTTCTCCTTTTTTCATCATACCTAAGGACTCTACACTATCTAGTGGATTATCCCTGGGTAGATCCCTCCGGTTCTGGCGGATCGTGGGAACAAATACCTAACCTAACCATCCTTATAACTCCATGCATAAAGTAAATTGGTCGGTCTTTTGGTATTGTTCTTTCCTTCATGAAACCAATTGAAAAATCATTTGGAAAACCAATCAAGGTACTTGTGATACGAGATCAAAGCATTTTGTACCTTAATAGTTTTGATCATTTAGAAAACCTCCCCCTTAACATGTGCGTATGATTTAGAAATTGTTTAGCACAAGGAGGCAAGAGGACTTTGAAATATTTTCTTTGATCACAATTTTCATACGAAAAAGCCATTTGATTTTCATGGTAAAATTCTCCCCCTCAATATGTGCATAGGATTTTTCAAATCATTTTTATCACATAGAGGCAAGAGTTCTTTTGAAGCACATCCACAATCACAAAATCCATTAAGAAAACCATTTGAAAACACAATCAAGGTACTTTATAATCTCTTTTTTTTAAAAAACTTTTGTACCTCGATGGTTTTGCTCCCCCTCAATATGTGCTTCGAGATTCGAAAGCGTTTAGCACATATGAGAGAGCAGCCTGCACAACTGAATCAAAATGATCAACTTTTATCAAATTTCATTATTAAATCACAAATTCTCCCCCGATCAAAAATATCAAATCCTTTGAGATTTTGGATCCCAAGTGATTTAATTAGGTTTAGAAAACATGGGAGAAAATGTGGCCTTGTTTAAATACTCATCTGGTTTTTGGATAAATCCTCCTCCTCAACATGTGCATTGTGTATTTGAAATCGTTTGGCACATGGAGGCAGGAGTGCCTTTGAAGGACTAAAACCAATTCCATTAAAACAGATTTGAGATTTAAATCACAATCTCTCACCCGATCAAAGATTTTAAACCATTTGAGATTAGTGATCCCAAAAGATTTAAATAATTTAGAAAATTTTGGGGAAAGACGTGGCAAGATTTAATTTTTGAAAAATGACAGATAAGGACCAATTTAAGACATTAAAGATTGTTAGTGTCAGGTATGATAGTTTTTAAGAGATCTTTTAGTAAAATAAAACAATTTCACAATCAAACAAGAACAGAAAAAATTTCATTTTGAAAGACCTTGATTCTAAAGAAAAAAATCATACCATGACATAACATTAAATCTTTAGATCACCACTTATATAGTACAAAGCGGAACTTTTGTGAAGAAATATCGTTTGAAAATATTTTATTTTAAATCACTCTCCCCCTCAATCCATGACCGTAGTCGATAATTGAGTGACTCAAGTTTTGATAAAATGAAGTCCGGTGATTTTTAAAATTTAGTCCAATATATTTTCAAAACAATATTTTTCCATTTTCAAAACAATTTAATTCAATTTACTCAAAAATTGTTTAAAAATGGTATCCTGCACAAAGATTCGTTAGTGGTTGAGAAGCTTTCGTTGTTGTTGCTGTAGGGTTGGAAGAAAAACCGTCTGCAAATGCAGTGAGACTTCTTCTTACGTTGCATTTTGAATGCCAACTGAGGTCCAATTAAGCTCCATTTCTTCACTTGCTGAAGAAAACCATCTGCTGATGCAGTAAGACCTCTTACGTTGCATTTCATGCCAACTTTCCATTGAAGTCCAGTTAAGCTCCGTTTCTTCATTTGTCAACCCAAGATATAGTTACCCTTTCCTTTCGGCATCCAATCATCTTCAATTGTGGGATCCGGATCGGGAACATTATTATATACCAATATACCTGCATACGTTAGTGAACACACACAGATATATGGTGGTCGACATCACCCAAACAGCAATCGACTAATAAAAATCAATGTAACATATCAATCAGATCATATAAATGTATGGGAATAATGTGTACATCAAACTCTAATCATCTAATCCTAGCAATCATATCCTAAATTCCTAGTCCTTCGACACAGGCAAATATCATTTTTAATTAAGCACGTAGGATAATTAAGAAAGCTCGTTAGATGATATAGATTTGAAAACATTATCCCCCTCAATCAATGACTCATTTTTCTAAAGAGTTTAAAAGCGCTGAAGTCATTGATTGAGTTTGCAAATTTAATAAAAACTCTGAAACTGATTGTTTTTAAAGCAACTCATTTACCACCATTTTGAACACATCAAATATTTTTCTGAAGAATTATAGACGGAAAAACATTTGTGTAGGAATAGCAGTCCTTCGACATACTTTCCTCATTTTGTTTTAGGATAAGTGCACGAAATTTGTGAAAAACGTTTAAGCGTAGCACTTTCCTTCCTTTTAAGAGCGGGTTGCTATCTGAAATAATAGCAAACCATGATTTAAGCGCGGGTCACAGTCAGAAGTAACTGTAAGCCATTTGATTTGTGACATGTTTTGGAAAGAAATATTTACACCTCCTGCTCGAACTTCATCTAAAGTCCCGTGCCATTATTGAATGACATTTCTAAGACCGTAGATGTTATCGATACCAGAAGACATGTCTAGATAAAACAATATTTTTGGTATTTTTTGAAATTTTCTGATTTTTATGGGTTTTTGAAGGTTTTATATTTTTCTATTTTCTTTTTGTGGGTTTTATATTTTTGTATTTGGATTTGCTGGTTTTATATTTTTGTATTTGGTTTTTAATAAGTATATACAAAGATAGAGTAGATGATATAGTATAAGAAGATGATGATACGAGTACCGAGATAAGGATATCGAGCAGCACGTCGTAGAACATAGAATTCGTCATCTCTTAAACTTCCACCACCAAAGCTTCCAAGACTCTTGAATCGAATAGAGAAATTGAGCCACTTGAAAGTGAGACTTTGGTAGCTTCCCCCCAAACCGAAAATCCTTATGTCGAGCAGATTCGAAGCTCTATTTCAAGCTTGCTTTAGCCAGGTGCACAAAAAAGCACACCATTATCATAAACCCAGCTGCTCCTTTTAAGAATAATCACCGTGATTCTTCGTTCGAGGTTATATCATCAACAAGAAGAACAGCATCGTATCATCCCACACATAAAACAATCTTCTCAAATTTCCTTTTCTACTGACGTCCGAAGCGATCCATTCCAAAAGGTGTCAAGAGAACAATTCCCCCAAGTAGTTGAATTGATGCAGTCAGCTTCTTTGTATAATGCTCAAGAACTCTCCCGAATACACATCATGAGGGGAATGAAAACACCTCCCCATGTTCACATTTTTCTTCCCTGATGATAGTGTATGAAGCTCAAGAACCCGAAGTACACCAATATCCAAGAACTCTCCCAAATACACATCATGCCCGGAAGGAAAACACCTCCCCAATGTTTGTGGTAAACAATGGCTTTCTTCCCTAATGATCGTGTATGAAGCTCAAGGACCCGAAGTACACACATTCCCCAAAGAGAGAACAACCGATAACATTGAAGAAGCAGGCCGAATCACTGATTATCTCTGCGGGTGACAATCTCTGCGGATGTCAACACCGGAATAAGTGATTATATCTCTGAATCACGGATTAAGCCCTCAAGTAAAACAGCTGAGCATCCCAAATGTTCACAATTCTCTCTCCCCTGATGATTGCGATAACATCGAGATCATCACACACCAATGTACCTCTTATATTTTCAGAAACATTTTCTAACATCTCTTCCCCCACATAGTTGAAATAAGAACACTAAACGCCTTGAAGAGTAAAACCTTGAGTTTCTCTGCGGTCATGACATTTGTTTTCCCGGAATATCTTCAATCACTTAGAAGAGTTAAGTTCATCAAGTTTACTCGCCATGAGTCAAACCTTGAGTTTCTCTGCGATAATAACATTTGTCTTCCCGGGATATCTTCAATCACTTAGAAGAATTAAGCTCATCCAGATTACTCGCGTTTAGATGCGTGTCTCCTTTCCCCTTGCTGGTTTTGATGCTTCAGAATCAGCAACACTTTGAAAGTCCAAATACTTGAAATCTTTTGAGAAGAACACTATAAGCACAAATATATCTATGAGAATCAACTTGCTGAAGCAGAATGTGAGCAAGTCTAATTGGGGATTAAATCTGGCTTTACACTCTCCCCCAATTAGTGCTCTCCCCTAAACTGACAATCTGTATGATGAATGACCAGATTAAGAAGAATTCTTTTGATAATCAGCTGCAACACGTCTTTTAGTCTTCTATCATGTAGCAGAAAATGTAGAATAGACTGTAGACTCGACCTTCTTCAAGATTGTCCAGTTGGGGAATAGATAGTTAACATCTTCAACTCACCAAAACAAGAACATCACCAAAAAGCATCCCAATTAACTTACATCTTGCAAATCCCCTTAACTAGAATCCCTCCCAATCAAACAAGAACAGAAAGATGTTCATCAAGGAAATCAGCAATCAGGCCGCAACGAACACACGAAATGGTAACACCAAGCAAACAATCACATCAAATAAGAACAGAAGGTTGTTCGGAATCATCATGTTGATGTGCACGTGAAGCATTAACCGGAAGCACTTTGTCAATAAACTCATATCAGCTTGTGAAGATGTCAACAAACGGCTCTTCTCAAGAAACTCCATGTGAAGATTACCCGATAAGAAGAAGCTCGGTTCTTACATGAGTTTAGAGCCGTATGACCATTTAAATTCTCAAATAATAATCAACCATGCAGTAATTTCACACTTCTTCTCCCCCTCAAGAATTGCATACGGAGTTGCCATTCTTGATTAAGTAAGTGAAAATCATCTGAATGTTCTATTCACACTTCTCTCCCGCAAAATAAGCACGTGATGTCGCCATCTTCATTATAATCGAGCAAGTGGAATGAGAAAACAATCAGTGGTAGCCCGGTTCACTTGATGACTTAAGCGCATGGAAAAAGTATGAAGCATGTTGACGAGAATGGTCATAAATAAGAAGATTTCTCTTCTTCAGAAGATAAAGCGCACTGACACGTACACTTTTCTTTTCTTTAGAGTACGAGGCATGAACTGTTGTGTACATACGTCATAAGAAGATTTCTCTTCTTTCAAAGATAAAGCGCACTGAAACGTACACTTTTCTTTTCTTTAGAGTACGAGGCCTGAACTGAAGTGAACAGACGTCATAATCTCTCTCTTTTCAGCTCTCTTAGCAAAACATGTAATCAACCCATTATCATTCAGTAGGCTCTTTGTAGTGACAGCTGATGGAGATAACCCAATATGATGAATTTGACCCTGAAGTAAACTAACCCGAACTCGTGACTTATACTTGCACATATGTAACAAAGAGCGGTGCCGAGACTTCATGCCCATTTGAATCTCTAAGTACTCTATACTCCTCAACCAACCAACCATCAAGTAATAGACGTACATTACCTCTTGAAAATCCACAATTGAATGTGACACTGAGCACTACAACGTAACTCCTTTAAGTGATAGTTATTTTGTGGTGGTAAGAGCCCAATTCCCCCAAGTGGTAAAAGAAAAGGTAAACGCCACCCAACAATAACTAGATTTCCAAGTCTTCGTTTTTGATAATAAGTTCGAACAAGGATCATGAAGAATCTTCATCCAACCATCCCCGATATCTTCAGATACTAAGTACACTTGCCCGTGATATTTTTCTTCAACCTCAAATAAATAATAGTGAATTAACTCCGTTGTCACATCTGGTTAAAAGTACAAAACTAGCCTCCTTTGACATTTTAAGTGAACTATGATAATGGTTTTCACCCCGACCATGGTTAAAAGCACATCACCCCGTAAAACCATGTAATAACCAGACAGCCATGACGAAAATCCAAACACACATCCAATTCATGAAATACACCCTTTTATCCCTTCTTCGAAGCAGAAACCGTAGCACCAGTATCAGAAAAGATCCCGAAATACACTTTCATTTTCTCCAGGATGGTTCCATCAATACGGGATTTTACAATTCTATGTTTTAAACCGAAAAATAATTTCTTTCGCGGGATTTTACAAAAACCAAGAATAAACCGTAAGATAGATCCGGAAATGCACTTTACTAATACCAGGATGTTTCCATTGTCACGGGATTTTACAAGTCTATGATTTAAACCGAGAAATAGGTTCTTTCGCGGGATTTTACAAAATCAAGACAAAACCGTAAACAATGTCAGCTTGAATGAGTTATGACAACTTTGGTTTCAGATAATATCTGTTTTAAGGGGAACATGCAGCGGTTCATCAACGATTCATTTTCCAACATCATCAACATCATCCAAGTCAACACTTTGGTAAACACATCATTCACGCATTATGTCGGCTATTGTAGTGACCACGAGGAGAAGTAAACTCGATATACCAAACTTGATCATGAAGTAGAATTCTCTAGATTTGTTACTTAAACTTGTACTCATCCTCGTGAAAAAGAAACGGTGTACCCAATGTACAAAACCTCTTGACAAATCCTCAATTGCGTGAGACACCGAAGTGATAGTTACTTTGTGGGTTACGCGGGAAAGAATCACAACCGTAACTAGATAGCCAAGTCTTTATCACACTCAACAAATGCCCAAACAAGTCATCTTCGCCGAAGGGTAGAAAGAAATAAGATGAGATAAGTAAACGTGCCCGGAAAACCTCACATCAAATTCAAATAAGAAATATCGATCACAAACAACCCGTGGTCAACTAAGTACCAATACCAATTCAAGCCGTGACAGAATATCCATCGTGAAAATGCATAAACCAAAGTATCAAGCCTCATAGCACATCAAATATCATCATCACTCCAAATCATATCAACAAATCTTATCAACCATTCTCATTATTAAATCACATAAATCCGATCTCATATTGAGAAGCCCATTTGACTGTCATTCAAATCCAAGCTTCATGGGCCAATGTTCAAACAAACTTGTATATCAATCACTTATACTTCCGTTATGAAAAATTTTCTTTACTCAAAAATTAAGCACAAGCCATGACTTTTGTATCCTCCGTGAAAATTTGACCATACCAAAATACCATTCGGATTTCCAATAGTAAAAATTGTATCCAATAATTTGTAACAAAAAAATTGGATAACACAATTTTTTGTACATGTTTCTCTATCAACCGAATATTGCATAACCATTCAGTTCACGTTTAGTAATTGAGCCCATAACTAATAGATTTCATATCAAAACGCAGTCCATATCAGTTATTAGGATCCAACAGCCCATTATCATTAACACCGACTTAGCCCATGATCCAATATAGAAACCGTATACCTGATCCAAATTCACTCCACAGATTCGGTTATAAAACCAGTGTGATACCCTAATTTAGTGGTCATATTATCAAACCCTAATCTCACTAAACTCTCCGCCCCCCTCTTCCTTTATCTCTCAAACCCTAAAATACTCATAACATTAACGCCTCCCTCTTTATCATCTGATGAAAACGCAGCAACCCAAAACATCATTAATCATATCCTAATCATAATCAAAAGGTGATCCGCCCCTTACACCACAAATAAGCTACAAACTCAAGTATGTCTTCCATTTATTACGATAAGCATAAGATTCTTGCTCGCCATAGGGTTGGTTTGAGCCTAAATACCACAGGGGTGGTTTCTGTTTTGGGATGGCTTCAAGGTCCACCAAACGATTTCATGTCAAACAATAACAACTTAATCACAGGTAAGATTGGATAAGAACGTAATCTATCTTTTTTTTTTTTAAATCCGAACAAAAGAGATTATTGAAACGAATTTGTTTTGATAATTTCTTAATCAAAGTTCGAAAATTAAAAAAACTTAGACTTTTAAAGATCTGTGATGTAATCTTCTTGTGTGTATAGATCTTGTATGGTCCAAGTGTTTTGAGAACCACACACAAAAAGAAGAGAAGCTGAGATTGTTCATTTTGTCTTAGATTTTCGTATATGTTGATTGAGTCCAGAAATTGAATGAGATATGGGGAGTGATAGTGAGGGTTCATGATGAGTCTAGATGTAGGATTGTGTTTTTCGTTATGAATGGTTTAGATTCGGATCTGTTTTTCCTTTTTCCTTTTGATTTCGTTTTCCATGGACTGATGATGTAATATGGAGCTGAGGTTCATGGTCAGGTAAGGTAATTGGTATCGATTTGGTCGTTGTGGTCAAGACTTGATAGTCATGTATTTCACGACAATAGAAATCTGAGGTTGATATTCATTCAAACGAACCAGAAGAAAGAATGAAATGGACCGTTTTGTTCTTTCTTTAATAGTTCGGATATTAATAGGCTTGGCTTCTAATGATCAATGATGGACAAGGTTTAACAACAAAAATCTTGAAAGATTCTTGAGGTAATTGAACCATTTCTGAGATCTGTGAGTTAATTTAGTTTGAGATATGTTGTTGTGGTAGATGGATATGGGTTTGTTTAAGTCTTGGTTTCACGTTTTTCATTTTTAAAAAATTTGGACTGATAAGATACGATTGAAACTGAGGTTCATGGTTTGGTATTCGTTTTGTGGTCGTCGGTTAGTCTTCTCATTCTTCATTTCTGTCACTGTCAATTCGCTACCGTCACTAAGTCGCTAGACCAAGTCGCTAGCACTTAGTCGCTAGACCAAGTCGCTAGCACTTAGTCGCTAGACCAAGTCGCTAGCACTTAGTCGCTAGACCAAGTCGCTAGCACTTAGTCGCTAGACCAAGTCGCTACCATGATTAAATACTCATGGCAAGTCGCCACCTCATATACAAGTCGCTAGCTAGACTTTTGATATTTTTCCGATGAGTTTTCCGGTCAAATTCCGACCATATTCATCTTAACCCAGAAAAGAACATTAAAAGTGCCATCTTTTTGACCTTGTTTTGACCATGAGTATAGACAAGATTGACCCACTTGATTAAGCAGTTTGACCATGAGACTTTTTGACACAATATTGATACAAGTGTTTGTAATATTGATACAAAGATTGCTTCATAATGACCAGTTTTGACACAATATTGAGACGGCAGAAATAAAAAATGATGGACCATGAGATTTTGACAAAGTAAAACCAGTTTTACCCATAAAACAACCGTCCGACCATAAAAAATAGTAACAAACAGTATTGGGAGATCAAAATACATGTTTGCCATTAGAGAGAGAAAGTTAGAGAGTTGGGTGTTTCTTGGTAGAGAGTTGGTTTACAAAAAGTGAAAGATTAGATTAGAAGCACCACCCCTTCCATGGATGGAAGGGGTATTTATACTTACACAATACACGACCTCCTATCGGCCTGTGGATCAGGGATACAGTGGGTAAAGACCCGTCCTTCCTCCACGGTGTTGCACTACGCTAAACTAGACTAATAACTAACTAATAAAACAGTAAATAACGTAACTAAACGATATGTCTACGAGCTAACTTATGCTAGATAATACTTGGGGTGACCGACACTTCACTATGGAATTTTCTAATTCCTAACAGATTGTTTTAAGAGACCTTTAAGTAAAATAAAACAATTTCACAATCAAACAAGAACAGAAAAAATTTCATTTTGAAAGACCTTGATTCAAAAGAAAAATCATACCATGACATAACATTAAATCTTTAGATCACCACTTATTATTGTACAAACGGACTTTTATGAAGAAATATCGTTTGAAAATATTTTATTTTAAATCACTATCCCCCTCAATCGATGACCGAATTCGATAATTGAGTGACTTAGGTTTTGATAAAAAGTAGTCTGGTGATTTTCAAAATTTAGTCCAATTTATTTTCAAAACAATATTTTTCCATTTTCAAAACAATGTTTTCAAAATTGTTTTTAGATTGGTATAATGCACAACGATGCGTTAGATGGTTGAGCCGCTTCGGTTGTTGCTGTAGGGCTTGGAAGAAAAACCGTTTGCTGATGCAGTGAGACTTCTTACGTTGCATTTTAATGCCAACTGAGGTCAAATTAAGCTCCGTTTCTTTAATCACTTAGAAGAAAACCATCTGCTGATGCAGTGAGACCTCTTACGTTGCATTTTTTCATGCCAACTCTCCATAGAAGTCAAATTAAGCTTCGTTTCTTCATTTGTCAACCCAAGATATAGTTACCCTTTCCTTTCGGCATCCAATCATCATGTATTGTGGGATCCGGATCGGGAACATTCTTATATACCAATATACCTGCATACGTTAGTGAACACACATACAAATATATGGTGGTCGACATCACCCAAACAGCAATCGACTAATAAAAGTCAATCCAACATATCAATCAGATCATACAAATGCATGGGAATTATGTGTTTATCAAACTCTAATCATCTAATCCTAACAATCATATCCTAGGCACCTAGTCCTTCAACATAGGTTAACATCATTTTCAATTAAGCACGAGGATAATTAAGAAAGTCCGTTAGATGATATAAATTTGAAAACATTCTCCCCCTCAATCAATGACTTATTTTACTGAAAAGGTTAAAAGCGCTGAAGTCATTGATTGAGTTTTCAATTTTTTCAAAAACTCTGAATCTGATAGATTTACAAGCAACTCATTTACCACTATTTTTGAAAACAACAAATATTTTTCTGAAGAATTTTAGACGGAAAAACATTTGTGTAGGAACAGCAGTCCTTTGACATACTTTCCTCATTTTTGTTTTTAGGATAAGTGCACGAAATGTTTGAAAATTAGTTTAGCGCAGCACTTTCCTTTCTTGAATAGCGGGTTGCTATCTGAAATAATAGCAAACCATAGTTTTAAGCACGGGTTACAGTCTGAAGTAACTGCAAGCCATTTTTTTTGAAGCGCGGGTTACAGTTTGAAATAACTGTAAGCCATAATTTTTGACATGTTTTGGAAAAAGAATATTTACACCTCCTGCTCGAACTTCATCTATGGTCCCGTGCCATTATTGAATGACATTTCTAAGACCGCAGATGTTATCGATACCAGAAGACATGTCTTGAAAAACATATTTTTGGAATTTTTCAAATTTTCTGATTTTTATGGGTTTTTGAAGATTTTATATTTTTCTATTTTCTTTTGCTGGTTTTATATTTTTGTATTTGGTTTTTCTAAAAAATATATACAATGATAGAATAGATGATATAGTTTAAGAGAGATGATGATACGAGTACCGAGATAAGGATATCGAACAGCCCCGTTGTAGAAGATAGAAATCGTCATCTCTTAAACTTCCACCACCAAAGCTTCCAAGGCTCTTGTACTGAAGACAGAAATTGAACCATCTGAAAGTGAGACTTTGGCAGCTTCCCCCCAAACCGAAAATCCTTTAGTTGAGCAGATTCAAAGCTTTCTTTCAAGCTTCCATTAGCCAGGTGCACCAAGAAGCACACCATTATCATTGATCATGCTGCTCCTTTGAAGAATAATCACCGTGATTCTTCGTTCGAGGTTATATCATCCAATAGAACAAAAACACCGTATCATCCCACCCATAAAACAATCTTCTCATATTTCTTTTCAACTGACGTCTGAAGCGATCCATTCCAAAAGGTGTCAAGAGAACAATTCCCCCAAGTAGTTGAATTGATGCAGTCAGCCTCTTTGTATAATGCTCAAGAACTCTCCCGAATACACATACTGAGGGGAATGAAAACACCTTCCCATGTTCACATTTTTCTTCCCAGTGTATGAAGCTCAAGAACCCGAAGTACACCAATACCCAAGAGCTCTCCCGAATACACATCATGAGGGGAATGAAAACACCTCCCCATGTTCACATTTTTCTTCCCTGATGATCGTGTATGAAGCTCAAGTATCCGAAGTATACCAATACACAAGGAATGAATAACTGATAACATTGAAGAAGCAGGCCAAGTCACTGATTATCTCTGCGGATGTCAACTCCGGAATAAGTGATTATATCACTGAATCACTGATTAAGCACTCAAGTGAAACAGCTGAGCATCCCCAATGTACTCAATCTCTCTCCCCTGATCATTGCGATACCATCGAAATCACCACACACTTGTGTACCTCTTTTATCTTCAGAAACTTTCTCTAACCTCTCTTCCCCTACATAGTTGGAATAAACACTAAACGCCATGAGTCAAACCTTGAGTTTCTCTACGGTAATGACATTTGTCTTCCCGGGATATCTTCAATCACTTAGAAGTATTAAGTTCATCAAGTTTACTCGCGTTTAGATGCTTGTCTCCTTTCCCATTTCTGGTTTTGATACTTCAGAATCAGCAGCAAATAATAAGCCCGTATACTAGAAATTTGTTAAGAAGATGTTGGAATCACTCCTAAACAGTATTTCAAGTATTTATATCTCATATGTAATAGGTAGCTTTATTATGGCCTTTATGTTTGTTTAAGGTCAAGCTTATGTAGAAGGCCCATAAGCTTAGGCCCAAGCCCACATAAGAAAGGATGGGAACTAGGAGTGTTGCCCTAGCTTCCCTCCTATAAATAATCTTGTAAACCCTCATTTGAGGGTTGGTTGTTCAAGTTTTCTTTTCACATACTCTCTACGCATAACCGGTCTTCACATTAACGTGTGTGTGTGTGTGATACTTGTTCATCCGCCTTTATCTCTTTCTCTATAACTTGTGTTTGTAAAACTAGTGACCTAACAGTGGTATCAATCGCCAAATAGTTGGGTGTACTCGTTTGTTTTTGAAGTTTTGGTTTTGGGTCTTACGCGTAAAGATAACGCAATCTTTGGTTATCTTAAAAACTCGTTTTTTACACTTTTTAATCCAAGATTCTTGTACTTTCAATGTTTTGAGGTGTTAAAATACTGGTTTTTGACAAAAAGTTTCAAACTTTACGCGTGGATCTACGTTTTTAAGCTTGTTTTTGTTCGTGGGTGTCGTTCTACGCGTAACCCGTTTAGCAGTTTTGGTACATCAAATTTCACATTTTTGTGTTCTTTTGGTACTATTGAAGCTATTCCATAACAAAAATCTAGTTTAGAAACACATTTGGGAAAAATCAAAGTTACGAGTAATCCTACGCGTATCAAAACCCTAAAATTACGCGTAAGATTTTTCCTTGGTTTGATCTTCAATTTTCTGGTTTATTCCGTGTTTTCTTACTTGGATAAGTCTGAAAATACGTCGACTTTGGATATCTTTTGCACTGTGAAGTGTAAAAGATCATTTGGGCAAAAACCCTAAAATTACGCATAAGCATAAGCTTACGCGTAGAAATCCTACGCATAAGATTCACTTTACGCGTAAACTAAGGTCTACGCATAAGGTAATCCTACGCCTACGTTTCTACGCCTAACTTTTGTCTACGCATAAATTTAGTGTTTTTCCTACTTACGCGTAAGCTAAAACCTACGCGTAACTCCTCATTGTTACGCGTAACTTTTGGTGTTTTTACGCATAAGTGCTACTTGGTTCTTGTCTTTTCTACGCCTAAGGACACTTCATCAACAAAGGTTCATTCGACTACAAAGATCCATTTTTACCACACAAGTTTATCATCATGTCTCAACCACCATACTCTAACTATTTCCCTCACACTTATAATCATCAACAACAACAACAATTAACTCCACAACATCAACAATGGAATCAACAACAAGCTATTTATCAACAACAATTTAATCAGCAACATACTCCACAACTTGGTGCAATTCCACAACCACAAATGGCTCAACCACCACCAAGCCTTCAAGTTCAAACCTACACAAATGATTTCAATCAACATCCATCAAGGAACACTATGAAGGAACCCACTTGGTTTGCAAAGATGTGTGAAGCTTTAAGCAGCCAACAATCAATTCATGAAGCTGGATCACTTGATAGACCTCCAATGCTCACTCCAGGAAACTACGATCAATGGGTGATAAGGTTATTTAGGTTTTGTGATCTGAAGAAGCCACATGGAAAGTTCTTAAAGAAGGTTATCTTGGAAGGTCCATTTGAGATGCCTACTGTCATTGTACCCGGAGATCCAACTGCTGTTCCACCAAGAGATGAACAAACCAACATTGCTACTGTTGCAGATTTAAATCCCACAGAACTTCTACACTATGAAGCTGATGAACTTGCAATGGAATACATCCTCTTAGGATTACCAAACCCAATTCTTCGTAGTGTTGATGCTCAAAAGACTGCACAAAAAATGTGGGATCATATTCGTCTTCTTATGGAAGGATCTGTACTCAATCAGGAGGATTTGGAATCCAAAATTTACTTGGCTTATGAACACTTCATGATTGAACCTGGAGAGACACTAGAGTCCTATCATCATCGATTTTCAGATATCATCAATGATTTGGATAAACACAACATCTTCATGCCAAGAATTGCAGTGAATACTAAGTTCCTGAGTAGTCTTGGTCCAGAATGGGAGAAGTATGTCATTTTTCTCCGTCAAGCGAAGAATATGCATCATTCTACTTATGGATTGTTGTACGATTACTTGAAGCCTCATGAAAAGGAAGTTGATCGGGAAAGGATTCTCCGTGCTCAAATTGCTAAACAGTCACAACCGGACAATCAACAACTTGCCTTGTATGCTCAACAGAATTATCCCTCTCAACCAGCAACTCAACCAACTGCTTCAAACACACCTTCACAGCAACAACCTCAACCTCAACAAAATCAATTGGTTCCATACAGCAACAATGCTCAAGCATATGTCAGTAAAGCTACTGAGGAAATCGATCCATTCGAAGCATTGCAACAAGGATTTGTGATGATTGCTAATGCTTTTGGCCGTTACACCAACAAATCCAACAATCGTATTCGTTCCTCATCTAACACACGGACTCAAGCTGTTGTGAACAATGGACGTGTTGAAGTTCAGAATCGTGATTATGGTCGTCAGATGGGCGGTGGTCAAGGGTTTAATGCTGTGGGTAGGAATAACAACAGAGCTCAAGTGGTGGAACAGGGAAATGCTCAGAATCGGTTAAATGGTCTTAGATGCTACAACTGCAATGAGAAGGGACACCTGGCTAATGCATGCCCAAAGCCAAGGACTAGGGGCAGTGCTTATTTCAAAGAGGCTTTACTTTTGGCTCTTAAGGATGAAGCTGGTGGATCTCTCACAGACAAAGAACAGAGCTTTATGGCAGATGCAGACTCAGATGATGATATGGAGGACTTGCAGGCTAATGCAGCTGTTATGTTGATGGCTAATATGCATGAGCTGCACATGAGTGATACAGGCCCAGTGTATGACACTGATGGCTTGTCTCAGGTACCCGAACAAACCATCATCATATCTGAACTAATATCTCCGCCAATATCTGAATCCGGCACGGATCAGACTGTTCAACATGAGTCTTCTACATCTCTTTCTGATGATTTTCAAGTTAACCCTGTCGTTACATTTGACGATCAAGATGACCTTATGGTTTCCTTTGATAATCAAATTGACTCTGTGGTCGTACTTGAGGATCTAAAGAATGATCATGTTGAGACTCACGTTGAACAAGATGATCTGTTGCCTCATCCGGATTTTGCTCGGTTAATTCAAGACCATAAAATCAAAATGGAGGAATGTTATGCATTAAATCAGTCCTTAAAAAGTACAAATGCACTGTTAACCAAGGATTTTGAATGCTTACAAATGCAACTCAACTTTTTCAAAACTCAAGAAAACCGTGAAAAAGGTTTTGAAGCCGCTTTTGCAAAATCTCATCAAAACGAAAAATATTTAGAGAGACAGATGCGTGATCTAGCCGCCTCGAAGAATGCTTTGTTGTCGGAATTAGAACAACTGAAACACGAACATAAAAAGCAAATTAACGCTCTCACCTTGGAAAATCAAAAAGCTAAGGCTGAGTTGTTAAATTGTCAAAAACAGTTCTCCGCATACAAAAAGCATTCAACGAATCGGGTAGATGACCTTCTTGACGAAATTCTCGGCTTGCAAAACAAACTTAAAGAGTTTAAAACTGTTGTTTACAAACATGGTGCATCCGTAACAGCTATTGAAAAGTTTACCTTAAAACCCAATCCAAAAGGATATGGAAAAAATCTAGCTGATTACAAACCAAAACTTTCACTAAAAACATTCAAACCAACTCCTGAAGTTTCCAGTGCAGAATACAAAATTGATAATACTGTCATGAGTGTTGTTGAATATCATCGTCAAGAGGAATTAGATGCAGAAGACGAGAGTCGATCAAAATTAAAAAATGTTGTTTACAACAAACCTTTTAATTATAAAAACGCGGTCACTTTCGTCACACCAACGGATTCTTCTAACACACCAAGGGTTATCATCAAAACACCTGAGTCTTCTAATGTTAATCCCAAAACAGAATTTGCACAAACTTATGGTCCTTTACCTTCCATTAGTGAAGTAAACTCAAAACCTGAAAATCGAAAAATCCTTCGATATTTTGACATTTTCATGGCTGACCTCAAAATTTTACAACATGAGATAGAATATCGCTCTGAAATCAAAGTTGAACATTTTCAATCGCCTCTGGCGCGAGAACAAAGAGACATTTTTCAGAAAAATCTTTTACCTAATGTTAAAAACTTGAAAAGTTGTGCAATTGCCTGGGAAAAGGATTTTCATAAGGAACTTGGGGTAATGAAAAACGTTTTCGAGAAAACAGAAACATCTATTTCGAACACAAAACGCAAAAAGAAACTATTGAGAAAAGATGTTGATCGACTCTTGGAAGATGTTATCTGTGCTGATATCCATAATGTTGTGTTACTTCATGCTTTGCCATTTGCATCCGATTACATCTCTGCTGATATTGTTGAAACTGTTGTAACTGTTGAGAACACCGATAATGTGCTTCAGATCGAGTCTTTAAAAGCTGAAAATAAACGATTACACACGGAAATTTACAATGCAAAACGTCGTCTTCATTGGTGTGAAAAAGATATTCACAATCATCAACTTAGTTTTCAAAAGAAAATCGCTCAGTTGAGTGCAAAATCTTCTGATCCTAAACTTGATCAGCTGGATGATCAAAACGTGTCTTTGAAAAGTCAAATCTCAAAATATGAACAAGAACTTTTAAAAGTTAAACAGGAATATGGTGTCATATTTGATTTACTCAAAAATACTCGACTTGAAGCATCAAACGAACTTGATCACTGTCTTGCTCACACTAGAGATGTCATGAATTTTGCTGGAAATATTCGTTCTGAAAATCAAGATCTTATTCACACCATCTCTAAGTTACGGGAAAAGTTAGGACAGTATGAACAACTTCCGCCTACTATGATTAAGAGATTAGCACCAGTCACACTTAGTAATCGTGAACCTAGAATTCCCACTGCCAAATCACAAGTTGCTAATGTGTTTCCCTCTACTGAAACAGGAATAGTTGCATCTTTTCCAAACGTCAGCACTTCACAGCCTAGGAGCACTCAATCGAAGAATAGGAAGTTGCGACCTAAGAAAAGATCAATAAAGAATGCTAAAGTAGAAGAACACCCTAGGACTCTGAATAAAAATCATGTTGCTTCCACTATAGATGTTGCGTCTGGCAAATGTAATACAAATAGTGATGTAACGAATGCTAAACCGTTAAGTACTTTTGATATTCAGTCTGATGCACCTTGTGTTATTTGTCGAAAGAGTATGAATTCTGATTGTCATGACAAATGTGTTGCTAAAACTATAATCTCTCGATTACGGAATCCTAAGAATCGGAATACCTCTAGGCCCACTAATCATTCTAAGTCTGTGCTTGGTAAACCACCTTCTTTAGATTCTAAGGCAACCATTGCTATCACAGTAGCTCCCGCTTCACCTCCCAAGAATGTAGTACCACCTAGTGTTTTCACTAAGACTAAAGCAAAGAGTAGTTATAGATGGCAGAAATGGATATATAACACACTAGGATTTAAATGGATGCCTAAAATTCTCAATGTGTGTATGTCTAACATACCTGCTTCGGAACCCTCTAACATTTCGGGTTCCACATCTACTTCTATTCCATCTGTGTCGTCTGTTTGTAATGCAGGTGATACAGATCATTCTCTGGATTGTTGATAGCGGATGTTCCCGACACATGACAGGCAACCTTAAACTGTTATCAAACTTTATTGCAAAGTTCATTGGCACTGTCAGATTCGGGAACGATCACTTCGCAGCCATCATGGGCTACGGAGATTATGTTAATGGGAACATCGAAATCAGCAGGGTTTATTATGTGGAAGGCCTCGGCCACAATCTGTTTTCAGTAGGTCAATTTTGTGATGGAGATCTGGAGGTTGCTTTCAGGGAGAAAACTTGTTTCATTCGTGATCTACATGGAAATGACCTTATGTCTGGCTCGCGTAATTCTAGTCTATACACTATCTCTATGCAAGACATGGTTGCTTCCTCTCCCATTTGCTTACTTTCAAAGGCAACATCTACAAAATCCTGGCTATGGCACCGACGTCTCTCACATCTAAACTTTCAAACCATCACCAACCTTGCTCGACACAAACTCGTTGAAGGACTCCCACGATTCCGGTATTCAAAAGATCACCTTTGCTCAGCCTGTGAACAAGGGAAAAGCACTCGTGCTCATTTTCCTTCAAAGGTGGAACACAGCTCTCAGCATGTGCTTCATCTTCTTCACATGGATCTGTGTGGCCCGATGCGCGTGCAAACGATCAATGGCAAACGCTACATCTTAGTAATTGTCGATGACTACTCACGATGGACTTGGGTCTACTTCCTTCGTAGCAAAGACCAAGCTCCACAAATGATCATCACCTTTCTCACAAAAATACAGGTTCAGCTCCGCAACACCGTCCGAATAATCAGAACAGACAAAGCAACTGAATTTGTTAACAAAACCCTTCGTGAATTTAATGAGAAAGTGGGAATTCAGCATCAAACATCTATTGCACGTACACCTGAACAAAACGGAGTTGTTGAAAGACGAAACCGAACGTTAGTGGAAGCTGCAAGAACAATGTTAATCAATGCTAAACTTCCAGATTACTTATGGGCAGAAGACGTATCTACTGCATGCTATACTCAAAACCGTTCTATGATCACAAAACGCCACAACAAAACACCTTTCGAGCTTGTCCACAACTATAAACCGAACCTCAAACACTTTCATGTATTTGGATCCCTTTGCTATCCGAATAATGATCGTGATGATTTTGGAAAGCTCAAAGCCAAAGCTGATATTGGAGTCTTTATTGGATACTGTGACAATTCTAAAGGTTTCCGAATCTGGAATCGTCGAACTAAGGAGGTAATGGAAACGATTCATGCTCATTTCGATGAACTCACGGAAATGGCTTCTGAGTATAACAGCTTAGAACCCGGACACAACCGTTTAAACTTCCCTCAACCCCCATCATCAGCTGAACAAAGCCCCCAGCTAACTCGTCAACAAATGGAAAGGTTATTTGCTCCTCTGTTCTGTGACGATATTGATGAACGTGCTCCAGGTGTATCCGCTGTTTCCGCTGCACAACCTGATAATATTCCTATACCTGATACACCTGCTACAACAACTACTGTTGAAGATGCACCTACACCAGTTGACTCCAACACCACAGTTGAACATACCGCTTCCAACAATGATGAACCAGCTGATGATATTCTGAATGAAGTACCCCCACCTGCAGATTTTGATCCAAATGTGTTCTTCAACCCGTTTGCTAATGAGACTGCTGCACCAGATGTCGCGGAATCTTCAACAAACCATTTGAACCCTCAGAATCTGCACAATGTATACCAACATCAACCCTCTACACATAGATGGACAAAAGACCATCCTCTGGCTAACATTATTGGCAACCCGAATCAACCAGTCGTTACGAGACAACGTCTTCACTCAGACGGTGAACATTGCATTTATGCACTCACTGTCTGCCAATCTGAACCTAAAAACATTAAAGACGCAATGACAAAAGACAACTGGATTGAATCCATGCAAGAAGAACTCAACCAATTCAAACGTCTTGAAGTATGGGAACTGGTTGAAAGACCAACAGGAATCTACGTCATTGGTCTAAAATGGATTTGGAAAAACAAATTGGATGCTGAAGGGAATGTTATCCGAAACAAGTCACGGCTAGTTGCTAAGGGTTATCATCAGGAAGAGGGAATAGACTTTGAAGAATCTTTTGCTCCGGTTGCTCGTCTTGAGGCTGTTCGGATATTCCTCGCGTTCGCAGCTCATATGAATATGACGGTCTATCAGATGGATGTCAAAACAGCGTTTCTCAATGGACAACTAAAAGAAACGGTCTATGTCAGCCAACCAGATGGATTCGTTGATCCTGAGTTCCCGAACCATGTCTACAAACTGAATAAAGCTCTTTATGGTCTCAAACAAGCCCCTCGGGCATGGTACGATAAGCTATCATCTTTCCTCATTGCCAATAATTTCACCAAAGGCTCGGTTGACCCAACTCTTTTTATACAATATCACGGGGCACACATCTTAATTGTTCAAATTTACGTGGATGACATCATTTTTGGGTCTACACATAAAAAGTTTTCAATCGCTTTTGCAAAACTAATGAAGAAAAATTTTGAAATGTCCATGATGGGTGAACTTACGTTCTTTCTAGGACTGCAAGTTCATCAATCACCCCGTGGTATTTTCTTGAGTCAGTCCAAATATGCCCTTGAACTGTTAAACAAATTAGGAATGACAACCTGTGATACTTATGCCACACCAATGGCTCATACCAAGAAGTTAGATGCTGATTTACATGGGAAATTGGTTGACCCTACCAAATACCGAAGTATTATTGGGTCCCTCATGTATCTAACAGCTAGTAGACCTGATATTGTCTTTTCCGTTTATCTATGCTCCCGTTATCAGTCGCGACCAACTGAAACCCACCTCTCTGAGGCTAAAAGAATCCTCCGATACATCAAGGGAACCATTAATTTGGGGATCTGGTATCCGAAGGATTCTGGTTTTGAACTAATCGCTTTTTCAGACGCTGACCACGCAGGATGCTTAGACTCAAGGAAAAGTACTTCAGGAGCTCTACAATTTCTTGGTGATAAACTGGTGTCTTGGCAATCAAAGAAGCAGGATTGTACATCGCTGTCATCAACCGAAGCAGAATATGTAGCCATGTCCGCGTGTTGTGCTCAAGTCATCTGGATGAGAACACAACTCAAAGACTATGGTTACTTATTTGACAGAATCCCGATGTACTGCGACAATCGGAGTGCCATTGCAATCTCGTGCAACTCAGTTCAGTACTCGAAATCAAAGCACATCGATCTACGCTATCATTTCATCAAGGACCACGTGGAACAGGGTACCGTTGAATTATACTTTGTGGGTACTGAATACCAATTGGCAGATCTACTCACCAAAGCCTTGCCTCCCGCTAGGTTTAATGAGTTGATCCACCGAATTGGTATGAGGTGTTTGACTCAAGAGGAATTGGATGACCTCTTAAAACAGTCTTAAAAACCTGTCAAACACCAACACATCTTTTGTATATAAACTTTTCAAAAACAAAATACAAAAATATAAAATCCGATAAAAAACAACAAAAATATTCTCCTAATCTATCTTTCTTTCAACATTGCAAGTACATTTCTTCCGTCAACACTTTAATCTTTCAAAATTCAGTATTTTTCCGATCAAGTGTTGAGGGGGAGAAAATAATCTCTTTACTGTTTCAAAACATCTGTGTACTTGCATGTTATCACATCTCGGTTGATTCTTTTACAAATGGTGGTACATTTTCTGGTTCAAAGACACTCCTCGGACTTAAATTAATAACCTTTCATTATTTTCTCAAGTCGAGGGGGAGTGTCGTCATGTTTCTTTCCTAAAATCTTTATTTGGTAACCAAAATGGAAGTTAAAATGGCTTTGTTTGAAAATGGAAAAGGTGGAGGGACCAAAACTGTCAAAATGATAAAAGTCATTTTAATAAAATACACCTCCACCTAACTTACTACTCACATTTATTATCATCAAACTAATCCTACGCCTAAAACTCGCTCATCAAATCCGTGTTTCAGATCCGCAATTTGTAAGTGTTTTGTGTTCCTAACAAGATTACAAACAATGGTTTCAAATCGTTTTAAATGTTAACGGTTAGATATTAACCTATGGTCGATCTTGTGTTCTACGCGTATGCGTATGAACACATAATCTTGTTTATGTGTTTGTGGCTAAAACGATAGTGTCAAAATGCTTTATTAACATCATTGATACTTTTTCTATCCTCAAAACGAACCCAGATTCACGAATTAAATAAGTTTGAAAATTAGGGTTTATGCGTGGTTTTGGGTATTTTCGAATGTGAAGTGTTTTGGTCAAAAAGATTGTTGGGTTATGGTCTTATGGTGATGAATTGATGATTTCCTTGCTTTATAACCACCCAGAAACTCTAAATAATCAACAATTTGGAATTAGGGTTTAAAGTTCATAAGTTTGGGTATTTTTGATTCACCATGAATTGGGTGTTATAACTCGGTATATAGACTTCCTCAACACTCTTAAGCTACCAGAAAAAGTTTGGTGCATAATCCATGGCTAGATCTCATACGCGTAGATTTAGGGTTTAGACTACGCGTATGTAGTTCTACGCATAACTGTGCAACATGTGTTCTTGCCATGATCTGTTGTTAAAATGAATCTATGTGTTAATATTGATGATATGATGGTTCTATTTTCAGGCTTGTTACTCGTGAAAATCAGAATCAAGGTCATTTGCACTCTACGCATAAGGATTACCCTACGCGTAGTCATGTTACGCGTAAGAATAATCCTACGCATAACAGCTACGCGTAAGGTTCTACAATGGACTACGCGTATCCTGTGAAGGATATGCGTAAACAGTGACCTCTACGCATAAGGTCAACTCTTACGAGTAGCCTTACGCGTAAGGTTAATATATGCCTACGCATAAGCTCTACGCATAAGGTCTCCTTTTTCCTACGCGTAACACCTCTTACGCGTAAGTTAGGATTCTACGCGTAAGTTTACGCCTAAGCATATATCATTCCTGTCTACGCATAACTTTGCCAAAACTACGCTTAACCCTGGATTGTCCTTCATGATGATTTATTACGTGTACAAACTTGTAAATAAACTAATCATAATGTCACGAATCCAATAATGTCACTAATAAACTTAATCGTCTAATATGCTGTGAACAATAAGTGATAACATAAACTTTAAAACTTAAAGTTAACTAACTCACGAAACATTTCACGACATCATTGAGCTATTGAACATACAAGTGACTTAGGACTCGTAACAATCATTATCACTGTACATTCAATAACTAGACAATAAGACCTTCTGTTGACTAACATTATGTCTTTCGATATGTTGGTTCTTTTGGCTAATGTTATTTCAGATCACAACATGGCTGAACAAATGAATGTGGATGCATCTGAAGTTCTCTCCATTGCTGATATCTATCCTCATGGCTATCCAATGAAGATAGGAAAGAATAATCTCCGTGTTGACTTTGACACCCTCACTTGCTCTGAATCTTCGTGTTTAATTGCTATTGACATTCTGAGGACTCATCCGTATCAGAACATGCTTACTCACTCTGCAACTGTCCCTGAGATCTACATCCAACAGTTCTGGAACACTATGGAAAGGGTCAAAGGACAAACTGCTGTGACGGTGACTCTGAATCACAAACAAGTCACCATTACACCTGCAGACTTAAAGGCAGTTCTCCTAATTCCTGATGTCGATCCAACCAAACTATATGCCACACCTGCTGAAGAGCTCACTCTCCAATTCTTAATCGATATCGGTTATGACGAGGCTACAGGAGTAATCACCAAGCATTCTCACGTAGAGCTTAAGAGTATTCCTCAACCCTGGAGAACTCTCTACATGATCATCACCAAGTCTGTTTCTGGTCGTGACAGCGGCTATGAGCACCCTAAACTCATGGAATTGCAAATATTCTGGGCATTGGTCAACAGGAAACACATCGCTATCGAAGCTCTGATTTGGGATGACATGATGTCATTTCTCAACAAACTTGGCTCAAAGATTCCCTACATCAGATATACTAAATTGTTGATCCAGAGAGCACTTGGACTTCATCCTGACATTCCCAAGAGGCTCAATGACCCCGACAATCACGACATGTTGACGGAACCTATTCTATCTGTCAGAATCAAGGAAACGTCGACAAAGAAACAAGGTGATGTGCTGCCAGATTTCCTTCTAACTGAAGATGTCAGAAAGCTCGAATCGTACAAAAGGTATCTGGAAGCAGTTAGACAAGGCAAAGTTGGTCATCTCGACGAAAAATCTTCTGGAACACCTGTAAGGAGAACCAGAAAAGGAAGTGCTGGAAGTGTCACAAGTTCAGATAGTCAGAGAAATGTTCCAAAGAAGAAACCTATTCCAAAGAGGAAATCTACCACTAAGAAGAAAGTTCCTTCTCAGGAAGCCACTCCGATCCTTTCACCTGAACCGCAAAGACAGCTCAAGTACGAGGACTCTGAGGCTACTGACACAGATGAAGAGATCTTATACTCTGAAACTGCAAAGGACGAAAATCCCTCAGTACCAAAACCTCCAAGTCCTCAAACTAATAAAGGTAAAGGCAAGACTCCTGCACTTGTGTCACAGGATGAAAGCTCTGAAGAAGATGAAGAGCAACTGGATCAATCATACAGGAAGAAGTTTCACAACGTCAGACACCTTCAAAAGGCCGAAGAATTTGCTAAAGATCAAATGGGTGGCCCCGGAGGATCAAGTGGTGCTGACCACTCCTCTCCAGATCCTGATGCGGTTAATCGACCCGATAAGGGATCTGGTGCCACCACTCTTGTGCAACTACAAAATCCTGTTGAGGACACTATTGTGTATGATTTTGAGAAACAGGTAACTGAAAAAGAAAAGTCTAGAGATGACGAGGATGATTATACAAAGTTTCTTCTAGACAGTCCAACACACTCAAAGGAGAAAACCTCAGAAACTCCTAAGGACCTGAAGTCTCCTCATGTCTCCTCATCATCAGACTCTTCATCTCACTCATCACTACCACCATCAACGAAGTCAACCAGATCATCATCCAAATCAGTGAAGAAACCACCTAAATCTTGGATTTCTCAGACTCATAAAAAGATTGTGAAAGTTGTCCAACAAGTCAGAAAAAAGGACATACTTTACAGAAAAATGAATTGGTTTGCTGACCAAATTCAGTACTTAAATGATGAGAAAGACAAGATGGAGAAAGAAAGGGAATTTGTTCAGAAGTTCATGAAGAGTCATCGTAAAGAGGAACTGAACGAAATGATCGAAGGTTACACTAACAAGTACCTTCAGGATATCGTTCCTAAAGTCCAAAAGGAACTGGAGAAGACAGCAAGAGATCATACCCACAAGTTTCGTCTCGACACTGTCCCCGGTGTGACTAGAGAAGTATTTTCCAGACAACTCACCCCTAACATCGTCGCATTGGTTAAACATACAATGGCCAAAGAAGCTGATCTCTCTGAATCTGAGTTAATCGCTAAACTAGTGATGCAAATGTCAAAGCGATCTGGAACGTTTACTTCGGATGAAGCTAAATTTTTCGAAAATCTACTTGATTTTCAACTCAGATCATCATGCAAGGAGTCAGCCGATCAACCCAAACGACCAAGAGATGACGATGATAAGGATAAGGACTCTGCACCTAAACGTCAGAAACAGTCTAGTAAATCTATGTCTATGCCACCTCCTCCACCACGGACTTCTTCTCAACAAAAGTCTCCTCCACCTCGGTCTTCTACTGATAAACCTCGGGACGATTCCGAGTTACCACCCCTGACTCATAAAACAGGTGATTACTTTGAGTATACGGGTGGTGACGATGAAGAGGTCCTTGAGCCCCGACAACAACCCACCTCACCCGAACAAGTGCAGAAACCAGTATCATCATCAAGGTCTTCCAAAAAGAAGAAGAAGACGACTCAGCCTGGAGTCGTATCATGGCTAGATGACGATAAAACCGAAGAGTTTGAATGGTTCTCCACACTTGTCAATCAAACTCCCTACCCTGATTGTAACACCCCAACCCGACAAGGGTAAAGATATCGCAAATACGGTTTCATATCAGAACTTTAAATACTAAACAATAGCGGAAGCCTTTACAAAATTTTCAAAAGAAAACATAAATAACTTAATAATCAAAATAAATCTAAGATCTCTATGGTAAAGTCTTGCTCTCAGTTCTACTCTCAATCCAGATCAGCCATCCCATAAGCTCATCTTGAATGCCTAAAAACCTGCCGCAGGAAAAGAAAATGCGGCTGAGCTTACAAAGCCCAGTGAACAGATATAACAAAACAAAAACAAAATAAATATACAAATAACGAAATCACAACGGAATGAGAATACTGAATCATTGAGGATTCTACGGAAGCACAACTATACAGAAATCCAGAAGAACAAATAGCAATCAAGAACAAACATATAGCACATTGATGGCACGTACTCAAACACATCAAAATAACCAGACATTTAATACATTCAGATAGTAAAGCTCATATAAGCCAAACGAAATATCAAAACTAACAGAAACAATTCCTATGAAGTAAACATGACATTCACACAAATCAGATAAGTTACATTTAATAAACTTAACCAGTGTCGTAGCAACGGAAACAACAGTCAACACATAGTAGTCACACATACCAATGAGAACACCTTACAAAAACTATAATTAAATGAACTAGAAACATAACATAGCAGATAGTAAGTTAACAGGCCAGACATTATAAATTAAACCATTTTCCCAGATCAAACTTTAGTATAAGTAGAATCTAAACATGGCAGGTCACACATACAGACAGAAAACACAGTAGACAAACTATAACTCAATAGACAAGGACATAACATAGCCATTAGCAATTATCAGAACAGATATCATAAGCTAAAACAGTTCTTAGATCAAATCCTAACATCAGCAGAGTTTTAACATGGCAGATCAAACATAAGCAGATAGATACCCTAACGTATAGGCAAAGTTCATAAAATAACTGAACCATCATACATACTAAACTTCCAAAACACTCAATTGTACACTAGCACATTCATCTTGCAGATCAACGAATTCACATAACGATAAACTAACATAACATCAGATGATAGCATATGAATCATATTTAAACATGTTAATCATAACCTAGCGAAATAGACGGTAGTTACATAATCATACAAAAGCATAAACACACATTTTAACATATAATAAGTCTAGCACATAATCATAACACTTGAACATACCGAATCAAAATCAGAATACTTAACATAGAAATAACATATAAGGATTTAGTTAACTACCACGAGCCCAGAACATATCATATCAAAACATCATAAATATATAGAAATAATCTCAGAAAATAATTCGAAGTAGCTAGCTCCCAGAGTTTTGTGAAGATGCGTATTGCACACGACATCATTCATTAGACAAATCATATCGGATAACAGATCAGATCTAGGATGCATCCATACGCCCTACAAACATATAATGGTCATATAATATAACTTGAGCTCATACTAGATAACAGATAAGGGACGTGGCAGAACTTCACTCTACTGCCCTAGAGTCATGTCAGAGGTGCATCACTGACACGGACATGGAACCCCCATGACTAGTTAATAATTTGGCTCGGGTGTCAAACTATCTTAGGTCAATTAGATTTTCATAAATGACACAGATCATAGTCAAACCCAAAGTTCAACAGATAACATGTCAGATAACTTATATCATAAGGTTCATTTTCAAATATAACAAGGTTCAACAAATGTACATATCAAAGTCTTCCTAACATATAGTTCAAATCAGGTATTTTATAATTCAAAAATCAAAGTTCAGATAAGCAACAGCTCAAACAAACAAAATGGGGTTCATAGCAAAGGCTTAGGAAATCCTAATATAAAAGCTAACGAAAAGAAAACGTTATAAGGAACCTTTACTGAAAAGGTCAGAATATCTGTACCTTAACGCAATTGAGAGAAAAGCAAACGAATGAGTGAATCACGAAGATATAACGTCGCGTCTCCTTCAACGAATCTACACGAATTGATATCATATATTACTTATATACTCATTTTGTAAGCTTCTTATGCATTTGTAAGTGTGTTACTTATTGATATCATGTTTTATCTTTCATTTTCTTAAACTCATATTTGGACCAGACTTTAATGATTTTTATAAAATACTTACTTAGCTCAAATGAAATCAAGAAAAATCCCAGGGGTTCCCATATGAGTTAAAAGAGTCTCCAAAAATTGGTGGGTTCTATCTCTATGCCAAATGGCCTATGGAAAATCACAAGTCCAGACCTGTCCAGAAAGTAATCAGAAAATACACCTTAAAAGTTTACACTTATTGGACCTGTTTAGACACCTTGGAAAAATTCCCAAAACTCCCAGAAATTCATTTATGCCATAAATATCACTCCTGTAAAAGGAGAGCTCCCAATTCCTTATGGTTTGAAAATGAAAAATCAAACAATACAACTAAATTTCAGACCCGTTTTCTCAGCTTTGACACTTGATTTTGTAAAATTCAAAAATACGACTTAGACAACTCCAAATCCGACCAAACCACTTGGAAAACTTAACTAAGACATAAAATAAACTTTTCCCACAAAAACCCAGATTATTGCACTTATAAAATTGGATCTATAACACACACAAATTCGACATATGATGCTGTCCAGTTTTAGGGTTTATTAAAACCACTATAATCACATGTTTAAACCATTAATTACACTTAAGGTTCCATTCCAATTAGGGTTTGGAATTTATGATAACATTTATATATATGTGATTCGGTTTCATACGGTTCGACAAACACAAGGCCCGATTCAAACATGACATATTACAACATATTATTAACGTTATGTGTATCAAATGAGACGAGGAAGACTTGGTTATACCTTAGCTTGCTCACGTTGGGACTAAACTCGCGACACCAAGGTTTGCAGCCGATCGGATGGAGAAGGGAGGAAAAGAGAATGAGCCGTGACTTAATAAAACTAGGGTTCCAAATTTTGTGTTATGTGTTTGATTATATAGTAGTACCGATCGGTTTAGGGCTTGGTGTGTGGGCTTCGGCTCAATAGCCCAACCGAACAAAAACCATGGCCCAAGTTGGCTCACTTTGGTCTCTCGGCTCAAATCCAACCCACGCAAACGAGACCACGTCTTGGGCTAACAATCGGATTCACAAGAAAACAAACGAGGCCCAACGATTTATGCACGTGACGTTTATCTTTGTCGTACAAATGTCGATTACATAAATATACTCACGTTAGTTTTTTTAAATATTCGTAAGTTAGAATTTAAATTTCGTTAAATGAATATAAATGTATTTTACGTATTTAATAAATGTTCGATTTCAAGGGTATTTTAGTCTCTTAACACGTTTCGTATTTTTAGGGTTTTACAACTCTTCCCCTCTAAAAGAAAATTTCGTCCTCGAAATTGAACAAGACGGAACAGGACAGAAAACAAACCGGATTTCAGGATTTCAAAGAATATAGCAAAACGCGAACTATCTTAGAACAAACAGATTCTTGTCAGAACATTTATACTTATATTTTCGGAAATAAATTCAACAGTCAAATACTTATAACAGATAATCATATACTTATCAAAGTAATGGCAGATAACAGATGAGATGCAGAAAATCAAATAACACGCTCTAACTTATTCAGGTATCTAATGATGAAAATAACGCATGCGTAGACAGAACGAATCCTAATGGTCTTACTAATCACAGATAATCAAACTAAAAGGATCTAATGTTCCTCAAACACTACACGAAATATCCTATGATCACAATAAGGGTACACGGAGACATACACATTTAGAGCAAACATAGCAATCCATAGTTCACACAAATCATAACAATTTCGGTCCAAAGCGTACAAAACTTACACGTAACAGCTATCGACGAAATCTCACAAATAGGTACAAAATTTCAAACGAATATGAGGAGTGCCAAATAACAGATACATGTCAAGTCCATTCACGTATCAACCACAGGCATTTCCCCAGACGTCATATAATTTCAATAAGTTCAAATTATATGATCTCGGTATTATCACGTTGATCAGGCGTCATAATACTTGCATCACATAACAAGTCCTCATTATCATCATATTCTATCTCGGGTCATGACAAACCACATAAATAATATCAGAACAAAACGGATAACATATAGATAACAAGCAACATACCAAAACAGACCAGGTACACATTCATGCAGCATATAACACATCAGACAACTTACCATATCACAATGAAAGGAGACCACCAACTAGCATAAAACGGTTCCTCGTGACTCATTAATGACGATCCAAAAGAAAACTGGGATATTAACAAAATGCCAGACGATAAACTTCACGATTCAAACCGAGTTCTGAACGAATCAAAGAAAAGTAATGCCGATCAAAATCACGTAGCAAGATATCAAACCGCCTCAAAACGCGTGACAAACGAATCAGAGTAACACACGTCGCGCCCAAATCATATGAAGTAGATGAACCTTCCCAGCCACCGGTTGAATTATGTCTTCGTTGTTGCGTCTTTGGTTGATTCGTCCAGCTCCCTCCAGCAGCATCCTGATGTCTCCAGCGGCACGGCAGTCGAGTGTGGCTTCTGCTTCACGAACCTCTCCAGCACAGGGACTGTTGCAGCAACGCAGGGTCGGCACTATCTTCTTCGGATCCACGGGTAGTCTCCATCTAACGATCGACAAACGGACGAGCAAAAACAAAATAACAAAATTCGATGCGAACAGAGGAGGGCCAAATCAGTGAAGGCAACAGGATATCGAAGTCAAATCTGAACGACCATCAAAAGGAATCGAAAAATATCTGAACAGACGGAAACCTAATGTCTACCCAATCCTCACAGGTCATCGCCTAAGCTCTAAGGGTCCTAAAACCTAGATCTCTGATACCATAATTGTAACACCCCAACCCGACAAGGGTAAAGATATCGCAAATACGGTTTCATATCAGAACTTTAAATACTAAACAATAGCGGAAGCCTTTACAAAATTTTCAAAAGAAAACATAAATAACTTAATAATCAAAATAAATCTAAGATCTCTATGGTAAAGTCTTGCTCTCAGTTCTACTCTCAACCCAGATCAGCCATCCTATAAGCTCATCTTGAATGCCTAAAAACCTGCCGCAGGAAAAGAAAATGCGGCTGAGCTTACAAAGCCCAGTGAACAGATATAACAAAACAAAAACAAAATAAATATACAAATAACGAAATCACAACGGAATGAGAATACTGAATCATTGAGGATTCTGCGGAAGCACAACTATACAGAAATCCAGAAGAACAAATAGCAATCAAGAACAAACATATAGCACATTGATGGCACGTACTCAAACACATCAAAATAACCAGACATTTAATACATTCAGATAGTAAAGCTCATATAAGCCAAACGAAATATCAAAACTAACAGAAACAATTCCTATGAAGTAAACATGACATTCACACAAATCAGATAAGTTACATTTAATAAACTTAACCAGTGTCGTAGCAACGGAAACAACAGTCAACACATAGTAGTCACACATACCAATGAGAACACCTTACAAAAACTATAATTAAATGAACTAGAAACATAACATAGCAGATAGTAAGTTAACAGGCCAGACATTATAAATTAAACCATTTTCCCAGATCAAACTTTAGTATAAGCAGAATCTAAACATGGCAGGTCACACATACAGACAGAAAACACAGTAGACAAACTATAACTCAATAGACAAGGACATAACATAGCCATTAGCAATTATCAGAACAGATATCATAAGCTAAAACAGTTCTTAGATCAAATCCTAACATCAGCAGAGTTTTAACATGGCAGATCAAACATAAGCAGATAGATACCCTAACGTATAGGCAAAGTTCATAAAATAACTGAACCATCATACATACTAAACTTCCAAAACACTCAATTGTACACTAGCACATTCATCTTGCAGATCAACGAATTCACATAACGATAAACTAACATAACATCAGATGATAGCATATGAATCATATTTAAACATGTTAATCATAACCTAGCGAAATAGACGGTAGTTACATAATCATACAAAAGCATAAACACACATTTTAACATATAATAAGTCTAGCACATAATCATAACACTTGAACATACCGAATCAAAATCAGAATACTTAACATAGAAATAACATATAAGGATTTAGTTAACTACCACGAGCCCAGAACATATCATATCAAAACATCATAAATATATAGAAATAATCTCAGAAAATAATTCGAAGTAGCTAGCTCCCAGAGTTTTGTGAAGATGCGTATTGCACACGACATCACTCATTAGACAAATCATATCGGATAACAGATCAGATCTAGGATGCATCCATACGCCCCACAAACATATAATGGTCATATAATATAACTTGAGCTCATACTAGATAACAGATAAGGGACGTGGCAGAACTTCACTCTACTGCCCTAGAGTCATGTCAGAGGTGCATCACTGACACGGACATGGAACCCCCATGACTAGTTAATAATTTGGCTCGGGTGTCAAACTATCTTAGGTCAATTAGATTTTCATAAATGACACAGATCATAGTCAAACCCAAAGTTCAACAGATAACATGTCAGATAACTTATATCATAAGGTTCATATTCAAATATAACAAGGTTCAACAAATGTACATATCAAAGTCTTCCTAACATATAGTTCAAATCAGGTATTTTATAATTCAAAAATCAAAGTTCAGATAAGCAACAGCTCAAACAAACAAAATGGGGTTCATAGCAAAGGCTTAGGAAATCCTAATATAAAAGCTAACGAAAAGAAAACGTTATAAGGAACCTTTACTGAAAAGGTCAGAATATCTGTACCTTAACGCAATTGAGAGAAAAGCAAACGAATGAGTGAATCACGAAGATATAACGTCGCGTCTCCTTCAACGAATCTACACGAATTGATATCATATATTACTTATATACTCATTTTGTAAGCTTCTTATGCATTTGTAAGTGTGTTACTTATTGATATCATGTTTTATCTTTCATTTTCTTAAACTCATATTTGGACCAGACTTTAATGATTTTTATAAAATACTTACTTAGCTCAAATGAAATCAAGAAAATCCCAGGGGTTCCCATATGAGTTAAAAGAGTCTCCAAAAATTGGTGGGTTCTATCTCTATGCCAAATGGCCTATGGAAAATCACAAGTCCAGACCTGTCCAGAAAGTAATCAGAAAATACACCTTAAAAGTTTACACTTATTGGACCTGTTTAGACACCTTGGAAAATTTCCCAAAACTCCCAGAAATTCATTTATGTCATAAATATCACTCCTGTAAAAGGAGAGCTCCCAATTCCTTATGGTTTGAAAATGAAAAATCAAACAATACAACTAAATTTCAGACCCGTTTTCTCAGCTTTGACACTTGATTTTGTAAAATTCAAAAATACGACTTAGACAACTCCAAATCCGACCAAACCACTTGGAAAACTTAACTAAGACATAAAATAAACTTTTCCCACAAAAACCCAGATTATTGCACTTATAAAATTGGATCTATAACACACACAAATTCGACATATGATGCTGTCCAATTTTAGGGTTTATTAAAACCACTATAATCACATGTTTAAACCATTAATTACACTTAAGGTTCCATTCCAATTAGGGTTTGGAATTTATGATAACATTTATATATATGTGATTCGGTTTCATACGGTTCGACAAACACAAGGCCCGATTCAAACATGACATATTACAACATATTATTAACGTTATGTGTATCAAATGAGACGAGGAAGACTTGGTTATACCTTAGCTTGCTCACGTTGGGACTAAACTCGCGACACCAAGGTTTGCAGCCGATCGGATGGAGAAGGGAGGAAAAGAGAATGAGCCGTGACTTAATAAAACTAGGGTTCCAAATTTTGTGTTATGTGTTTGATTATATAGTAGTACCGATCGGTTTAGGGCTTGGTGTGTGGGCTTCGGCTCAATAGCCCAACCGAACAAAAACCATGGCCCAAGTTGGCTCACTTTGGTCTCTCGGCTCAAATCCAACCCACGCAAACGAGACCACGTCTTGGGCTAACAATCGGATTCACAAGAAAACAAACGAGGCCCAACGATTTATGCACGTGACGTTTATCTTTGTCGTACAAATGTCGATTACATAAATATACTCACGTTAGTTTTTTTAAATATTCGTAAGTTAGATTTTAAATTTCGTTAAATGAATATAAATGTATTTTACGTATTTAATAAATGTTCGATTTCAAGGGTATTTTAGTCTCTTAACACGTTTCGTATTTTTAGGGTTTTACACTGATGAAGGTCAAGAATTGGTAGACGGTTCTACATTGGAGCACGCAAAACTTTTGCAAGAAAAGTTCCATGTGAAGAAAATGACGAAATCTGAGTTGAAGCGAATCAAGAATGAAGCGTTTCAACTTCTACAAGACAGCTCTGAAAGCGCCCTCGAGGTCGAATATCATCTTGAGAACATCGCTCGAGCTATGTCTAACAACATGGATTGGCTCAATCCGGAAGCAAACATTGACTTCACACAAAGGGACAACCCTCCATACTACACCGACTGGACCAAACCTCTACCGACCATTGGCCAAGCAGACGAACCAAGGATTCCCTTCCGATACTTTTTTAACAGAGACCTGGATTTTCTCTTACACGGTAGCGATGGTTCGCGAAAATACGCTACATCATTGACTCTTCCATTCCCAGCGGCTATTTACTCAAACTGCATAGCTATCGAGGAACGTGCAAATCACTTGTTTTCTGACAACGTGCAAGCATACGACCAAGATGCATTGTATGGGATTCATCATTGGCCTGAACGCCGAAGAATCTACTACAGAAGCTGCCTGGTTCAGAAGTCTCAACATGCAGTGTATAGTTCCAAGGACATCGTGGCCATCAAACATATTGATCTCAAGTCTAAGTGGGACTACACATTCTTGAAGAATATCATAGTCAAACGACAAGATGAACAGGACTATGGATTCTCCGAGGCTGACTTTGAGAACTTGTCCCTCAACGACATCGAAGACATGTACCTTGCCAAAGTACAGGGTTGTATGAGACAATTCTCGACTGAAGTTCAACGTGAATTTATCAAGTCAGTTCTCATCTTCATTAGACGCATTGTGATCAAAGAACATGTCGAAGATATCCAGATGGCTGTTGAATCATATCAGAAACGTGTAAACTTCACTCCACCACAGCTTGATCTTCCCGACATCAACCAGCTTACACAACTTACGCTCATCAGCAAACCTTTCGGCGTTGTTTACCGCAGTGAACTTCAAAGAAACTGCTTAATGGCGTGTAGTGAGCTCCACAAATTCGGGGATCATACCTTGAAGCTGGTTAGGGATGGATTGGCGTACAGGTTGAAGGATATACGCCTGAAAGTTGGGAATCCTAAGCGCTGGAATTCTCAGGAAAGGTGGGATGTGAGACGTATCATCACCATGATTGATGAACGGTTGTTCAGAAGGGATCAGTTCAGACGATTGGAGAGCTATGTTGGTGGACGACCCAGGAGAAACATCACCGGCTTTCAACGCCCTGTGCGCACTCCTGGGAACATCACTGCACTTCCTGGTACCCCTTGAATTGTTTCCTTCATATAATTTTGGATGTGTGATTATATATATCTATGGCTTGTGCACACATAACAGTGTACAACCCGTAATTGTCAAGAAAGGACCCTGTTGTACGCTTCAGTGCCACAATCCTTATAAAAGGAGCGAAAGCTTCTTACTTTTGAGTAAAACCTATCAAACCTTTCATTATTCAAGGTTTTGCTCAAAAGAACAAGTACTTCCCCATATGATTTTCAAAACCTCAACCGTTTATATCACTTGTTGAGGGGGAGTATTTGAATTAAAACTTTGTTCACAAATTGTTCATAGTGGTCACTCTTCCCGCAACACTCAAAATGGTCATATTTATTCTCAAACGTTCAAAAATAACATTTTATATGCCATTTTTGAGGGGGAGAAAATTTGTGTGATAAGAAATATGTTGTACAAAATGCAAATGAATCTGTGTACCTCAGACTTAACCAACGAATTGACGGTACTAAACTGTTTGTAACTCGAAAAGACTTGTCCTGGACGGGTAATAATTTCAAGCTAGTTCGCTAGTAATGTAAACGTGTCTCGCAAAGGACTTGTCCAAGTAGAAAGTACCATTCGAGATACTCTTGGTAGACATGAACTCTGACGGGTATGACAACCTTTCGAGGTTTGTCTACACCTTCAAGGTAGTTATTAGAGCTAGTTGTCACCTAAAAACTGACAATGTAACTCTTTAACTATTCAACGTAATCGTGTCTCGCGGGAGATTGTCTATCTTTAGTAGATCAATTCAAAAAGTGCGCACTCTTTCCTCACTGTGCATTTAAACCATTAAAACTCTTTAAGCACATGTGGAGGGGGAGTATTTATGCAAAAACTTACCTCTCACAGTGGTTCAAACATGTTTTTCATTTACAAACCCTTTGAGAGATATTTTTCACATACAGTGGTTTAAATGGCAAAAATAGGTTAGTCATGGAGTTATAAGGTGACTAAGGTTAGGAATAACCGTCCTATGATCCGCCAGAGCCGGAGGGATCTACCCAAGGACTCTACCATTAGTTAGTGTTAGAAGTCCTTAGGAATGATTATAAAAAGGAGAAAATGAGAATCGGAGAAAGAAGGAGTTGAAGATTCAAAAAGAAATGTAAAGTAAAGGGTGAAAAGAAATAGCCCTCCAGATTATTCAACTTAGGGCAGACACCGGGTTCAATTCATATGCTACTGGTTGTCACTTAGTGACACCGGTATTGAAGATTAAAAGTCGTCATGGACCCAGTGACGCATGCACTAAACCTTCTTAGCCACTCAAGTTTCTCTCAACAGAAGCTTGTTTCATTCTCACAGGGAACCCTACATAAACTATTGGCTTTCTCTTAGAGATCGCTGGTATTGAAAAAGGAGACCCTCTCCCTAGTCTCCGCTCAGGAAAACCAAAACGCACTATTGAGTCTAGAGCCACGAGATTCATCAAAAGATCTCTTAGGAACACTTGACATTTAATCACTTGATGATCAACAAATAAGATCATCAGTGGTTCATATCGAGTCCTTCACAGATCTTAGCAATCTGTCGAGAACATTTATGAGAGGTTCACATCTGTGATCCTCAGTGATTGAATGGAAACTCCTGCCAGGGTCAACATCAAACAGCCCTGACAGCAGGTCACTTCGGTAACTCCCCGTGGATTACGCGGAGTGTGTCTCAAACGGTCTACAGTCGTGAGGTGATGCTTCGGTGTACCTCAGCGACTCATCTGAACTATAGATGTACTTCGGTACATCGCGTTATCTCACTTGTGGGACTCCAGTTCAGGAACGGCCTTTGTAAAAATTAGAGTTGTGTTTTCACACTATGCTATTAACACTCTCGAAGTTCAAACTTGTAAGTGCCGGAAACCGCTTATTACTAACCGTTTGAAATGTTTTCTTCTTATGGAAGCTCCGGAGCGGGATGATCGTGCTGACTCTTCTCATGCTCACGCCAACATCATCACTAATGGAAGTTCTATTCGAATGCAACACAACAGTCAGAATGATTCTTCATCAATCAAAGAATCTACAAAGTCAAAGACTTACAGAACTTCATCAGTATTGATTTCCAACGTCAAAGAGCGTGTGAGCATGTTGAAGAATGACGTGGAGACACTGGAGCAGCGAAGCAGACCTGAGGCAGACTGATGCAGACAACAACATACTATCACTTTCACCACAAAGAACAATGATCAAAGAACAAAGTTAAAGATGACGTCGAAGCATAACTGTTCAAAGATAACTATCTCTCTACACTGGGGAGATTGTTCGAATCAAGGCAATTCCTCTCACAAGAAAGAAGAATGTCAGAAGACGTCACAGCTACTATTACATCAACGCCTTCACCGTCTACATTCATATATACTTGAGGGGGAGATTGTTGGAATCACTCCTAAACAGTATTTCAAGTATTTATATCTCATATGTAATAGGTAGCTTTATTATGGCCTTTATGTTTGTTTAAGGTCAAGCTTATGTAGAAGGCCCATAAGCTTAGGCCCAAGCCCACATAAGAAAGGATGGGAACTAGGAGTGTTGCCCTAGCTTCCCTCCTATAAATAATCTTGTAAACCCTCATTTGAGGGTTGGTTGTTCAAGTTTTCTTTTCACATACTCTCTACGCATAACCGGTCTTCACATTAACGTGTGTGTGTGTGTGATACTTGTTCATCCGCCTTTATCTCTTTCTCTATAACTTGTGTTTGTAAAACTAGTGACCTAACAGAAGAACACTTGAACTCTTGTGAGAATCCACTTGTTGCAAAAGAATGTGAGCAAGTCTAATTGGGTATAAAATCTGACTTTTCACACTCCCTCAATTAGTGCTCTCCCCTAAACCGACAATCTGTTTGATAAATGCTTGAATTGAGAAGAAGTCTTTAGATCATTAAATGCAACTCGTCTTTAGTCTTCTAACATGTAGCAGAAAATGTAGAACCGACTGTAGGCTCGACCTTCTTCAAGATTGTCCAGTTGGGGAATAAATAGTTAACATCTTCATCACACCAAAAAGCATCCTAATTAACTTACATCTTGCAAATCCCCTTAACTTAAAAATCCCTCCCAATCAAACAAGAACAGAAAGATGTTCATCAAGGAAATTAGCAATCAGCCCGCAACGAACACACGAAATGGTAATACCAAGCAAACAATCACATCAAACAAGAACAGAAGGTTGTTCGGAATCATCATGTTGATGTGCACGTAAAGCATTAACCAGAAGCACTTGTCTTTAAACTCATCAGCCCGTGTGAAGATGTCAACCAACGGCTCTTAGAAGAAACTCCATTTTACGATGACCCGATAAGAAGAAGCTCGGTTCTTACATGAGTTAGGAGCCGTTTGACCATTTATTCTCAAATATCAATCAACCATGCAAAACATTCACACTTCTTCTCCCCCGCAAAATTAGCACATGATGTCGCCATCGTCGTTATAGTTGAACAAGTGGAATAAGAAAACAATCAACAGTAGCCCGGTTCACTTGATGTTTGAAAGCGCATGGAAAAAGCATGAAGCATGTTGATGAGAATGGTCATAAATAAGAAGATTTCTCTTCTTCCGAAGATAATGCGCACTGAAGCGTACACATTTCTTTTCTTTAGAGTACGAGCCATGAACTGTTGTGTTCATACGTCATTATGATGAAGTACGAGGCCTGAACTGTTGTGAACAGACGTCATAATCTCCCTCTTTTCAATCTCTTGGCAAAACATGTAATCAACCCATTATCATTCAGTAGGCACTTTGTCGTGACAGCAGATGGAGAAAAACCAATATGATGAATTTGACCCTGAAGTAAACTACCCCGAACTCGTGACTTAAACTTGCACATATGTAACAAAGAGCGGTGCCGATTTCCATTAGCATCTCTAAGTACTCTCTATGTACTCTATACTCCTCAACCAACCAACCATCAAGTATAAGACGTACATCACCTCTTGAAAATCCACAATTGAATGTGACACTGAGCACTATAACTTAACTCCTTAAAGTGATAGTTATTTTGTGGTGGTATGAGCCCAATTCCCCCAAGTGGTAAAAGAAAAGGTAAAAGACACCCAACAATAACTAGATTTCCAAGTCTTCGTTTTTGATAATAAGCTCGAACAAGGATCATGAAGAATCTTCATCCAACCATCCCCGATACCTTCAGATACTAAGTACACTCGCCCGTGATATTTCACTTCAACCTCAAATAGATAATACTGAATTAACCCCGTTGTCACATCTTCTGGTTAAAAGCTCAACTCTAGCCTTCTTTGACGTTTTAAGTGAACTATGATAATGGTTTTCATCCCGACCATGGTAAAAGCACATAACCCCGTAAAACCATGTAATAACCAAACTGCCATGATGAATATCCAAACACACATCCAATTCATAAAGTACACCCTTTTATCTCTTCTTCGAAACAGAAACCATAGCACCAGCATCAAGAAGATCCAGAATTACACTTTCTCTTCTCCAAGATGGTTCCATCATTACGGGATTTTACAATTCCATGGTTTAAACCGAGAAATAGATTCTTTCGCGGGATTTTACAAAACCAGGAATAAACCGTAAGATAGCTCCGGAAATGCACTTTACTATTACCAGGATGTTTCCATAGTCACGGGATTTTACAATTCTATGATTTAAACTGAGAAATAGGTTCTTTCGCGGGATTTTCCAAAATCAAGACAAAACCGTAAACAATGTCAGCTTGAATATGTTATGACGACTTTGGTTTCAGTGAATATCTATTTTAGGGGAACATGCAGCGGTTCATCAGCGGTTCATTATCCAACATCATCAACCATCCAATCAATCACTTTGGTAAACACATCATTCACGCATTCTGTCGGCTGTTGATGTGACCACATGGAGAAGTAAACCCGATATACCAAACTTGACCATGAAGTAAAATTCCCCAAATTAGTTACTTAAACTTGTACTAATCCTTGTGAAGAAGAAACGGTGTACCCAATGTACAAAACCTCTTGACATTCTCAATTGAGTGAGACACCGAAGTGATAGCTACGTTATGGGTTAAGCAAGAAAGAATCACAAACGAAACTAAATAGCCAAGTCTTTATCACCCTCTATAAATGTCCAAACAAGTCATCTTCGGGGAATGGTAGAAAGAAAAAAGACGAAAATAAGTAAACCCGCCCGGTAAACCTCACTTCAAATTCAAGTAAGAAGTATCGTACAAATAACCTCGTAGTCAACCTAATTCCAATAACAATACAAGCCATGGCATAATGTTTTTCGTGAAAATGTATACACCAGAGTATCAAGCCTCATAGCACATCAAATCTCATCATCACTCCAAATCATATCAATAAATCTCAACATCCAATCTCATCATTAAATCACATAAATCCGATCTCATATTGCTAAGCCCATCAAAATGTCATTCGAATCAAAGCATCATGGACCAATGTTCAAATGAACTTGTGTAGCAATCACTTAAACTCCCGTTAGAATAAATTTGAAATTGTAAAACAATCTCTAAATTGTATATCAACCTCCAAACGAAGAGAGTAATTTTTTCATGCAAACTCCAAAGCCCAAGTGAGGTTACCAACTTCACTAATCCTTATCACACATATTAAGCACAAGCCGTGAATTTACGTATCCACCGTGAAAGATTACCATAACAAATATACCACTTTATACCGTACCATACCAAATACTCCAAAGAAGTGATTTAGTAATTTCAAACCCAAAAAAAATCTCGGCCCAATTCTATTTAACACATGATCCACTTAAAACTTTAAATCACCATCTATCAATTAACGGGTATCAACAAATCTCATAACAAAATGTGATATCAATAATCATTAACATGGTATATGAGATTTGAACACATTACAGTGCTACACCACGATTAAGATTAGACTGATCTTCTCAAGTCCACGAATGAGCCCAACATAATCCCCCAACCATATCTAACACACATTCGGCCCAAGATAAAACCCACCTTCACATTAGATCCAGTTTACCCCCACAACCCTAATTACTTGGGTATATAAAGCCACCACCCTAAGTCATTCTAACCCTAATCCCTCTTAATAATAATGCATCCGCCTCTTTCCTAAAAATCCTCTCTCAAACCTGCTATCCAGGATCAATACAAATCCGAATATTTTCCTACACGACTCCGAATGATAACAATCACTAAACCAGTCTAACGAGCCCCTTCTTGCTCGCCATAGGGTTGGCTTGAGCTCGTCATTAAAGCCATAGGGATGGCAGCGTTATGCAACAAAAAAAAAACTACTTGTCGAAGGTAATTTGGCATTCGAGTTTTGAGGACGAATCATTGGATTTGGTAAGTTTTAAACGTATTGATTAAGAGTCTAACGAACCTGAGATAACAATTAACAATTTTGTTAAATTGTTTTTCTTTAAATGTTCGGATAGAGTGACAAGGTTTGGTTAACTTTTTCAATAATTAGAATGAACCAAGATGGAGTCATAACATTCTTGTTATGCACTCTATCTATTATTTTCGGATATGATCAGTGAGGTGAATACTCGTGATTAAGGACCTTGAGTCTTAATGTAACTAGAATATCACACGAGTCAACTGAGATCAATAATTTTTTCATGTCTTATGAGATTAGATCAATGATGTAAACAATCCTATGTGTATAGATCATTTTAGATCTATGTGTTTGTTAGGAATTAGAAAATTCCATAGTGAAGAGTCGGTCACCCCTAATATTATCTAGCATAAGTTAGCTCGTAGACATATCGTTATTTACGTTGTTTAGTAGTTTATTTATTAGTTTGTAGCATAGTATAGCTTAGTGCAACACCGTGGAGGAAGGACGGGTCTTTACCCACTGTATACCTGATCCACAGGCCGATAGGAGGTCGTTATGTTTGTAACTATAAATACCCTCTACCTCCCAAGGTAGAGGGTTGGACCTTTCATTCATCTTAATCTAACCTTCTATGTTTTCTTTCACTTTCTCTCTCTAGAAAGGCTCCCACTTTCTCTCTCTAAAACCTCTAAATAATTCGACCATATTATTGTTTGTTATGTGTTTATGAAATCCAATATCTAACAATTGGTATCAGAGCGCCATGGTTAGATCATATCTTGCACATCTTTGGATTTCTAGTGGTTTTTAGGTGGTTTTTGAGGTTGAAAAAGTTTAGTGGTTTTTGCATCATTTGGTTGATTTCTCGGGTTAAAGTTTGGATTTTGTTAGTACTTTTATGTTTAGAATCATCACAAGTGTGTAGGTTTTCAGTTGGTAAGCTTAAATCATCTTGGTTGGGTTGTTTTTGGATTGAAAAGTGATGTTTATATGGTTTTTTCTTGCTAGCGACTTAGCTCACGGACTACTTTCTTCGTAGCGACTTGCTTTACAAATTTGTAGCGAGTTACAGTTTTAAACCTAGCGACTTAGATCTAGCGAGTTACAGTACAAGTAGTGGACTCTCCACTACGGGTAGCGACTTGGTGGTAGCGACTTGGTCCGTAGCGAGTTGCTCTTTAGCGACTTGTATCTTTAGCGACTTGAGTAGCGAATTGCTGCCAAAATTTTGCTAGCGACTTGAAGCTTAGCGAGTTACTACTTAGCGACTTGCATTTGTCTAGCGACTTGGGACTCTAGCGACTTAGTGGTGTAGCGAATTAGTTGTTAGCGACTTGGTTCAAGAATTTGTAGCGACTTGGTTGATTTTTTCCCGTCAAAACTTCAAACGGCCATAACTTTTGAACCGTAACTCCGTTTTCAGCGTTCTACCCATCAAAACGACCGTGAGAACGAGGAGAATGGCACGCCAAATGAAAAGTTATTGAGGTTTTTAAGCTTTTAGACCTAAATTTCTCAGGAAAAACGGGCATAAACCAATCCGAATCACAACCAAACAACATCCCTGCTTATCCCACAAACAATCATAAGACCTAACACACAATTGTCTATCATTGTGTCGATCCATCAGTCGTCTTAACACATTCCATTGGTCATTGCTTAACGGTTTAGTCTTGATTTTAGTAAAATCCCGCGAAAGATTCTATTTCTCGGTTTAAATCATAGACTTGTAAAATCCCGTGCATTCTACCACATCATGTCTTACTCTACTAACCCAGTGATTTCAGAAGTGCTTAAATTGTATGATGCTGTGGATAATAATGATAATGGATGCTACACTGAACGATTAAAGATGATTGAATCAATCAATGAGGATGTGATATCTCCGGGTTCAGACTTTGAAAAGACTGAAATGCACCAGTCAATGCTACAAAATGCCATGCTAAAGGAATGTAACATTGAGCCCTTTCAACTACTTTATCAGCACCTCAAACTACTTTTATCTACAACTATGGATCGAACAAGCAGTGCTCTCCTTCGTCAGGATTTTCCCATCTTGACAAGAACTGTGCTACTAAACTTAGAACAACTGAGGTTTCAAATTACTAAAGAGAAGTTCTCAACTGATGAATCTAATGCAGCTCTTCAAGTAATCTTCGATCAATTTCAGCCATTTATCCGGGGGGAATATTCCTCAGATTTTGATGATGAAATGACTGAAGTGTCTTTCAAGAAACACACTGGAATGGAAATTAGCGTGTTCATTGAGACATTCATACAACTCATGGATAATGTGGAGAAGTACATTGAGGAAGTTACACAAAAAGATGAAAACGTGAATGAGTGTCAGGTGCAGTTGAGAAATAGTTGTGATAAGTTGGGTAATGTATCTGTTAAAGAATCGGGTGTTGTTGAATGCAGAATGTCAGAGTCAACATATAATGATGAGTCGGGTATAACACCAGATGATGGATCAGTTGGCACTGAATACAGAGGCTCAGATATTGATAAGCTTGACACATCCAGCGGTCCAGTGACTCTCGCTACACATGTTGTGGATGCAGATAACAGACCAGAAATTGAGCAGGTGTCATGTAATGAGGTACCCTTTACTGTTCAACATAGTACATCTGCTAAAGCACTTAAACAAACTGATCATAATGTTGAACATGTCTTTCATAAATGTTCTGTTACTGAGGCTGAGTCTGAGATTAAGTGTTTCAAAACAAAAGATTTGGTTGATAAGAAGGCTTTTGATGAACTTTCAAACAAATTCTCAAATCTTGAAAATATTGCATTTCACTTGAAATCGCGATTCATAGTAAAGAAGAAAGTTTTCAACTTAACAAACCATGTAAAAAACCGGAACTTCCTGAATTCCGTGAACTTTTTGAAATTAACACTTTGAAAGCTCAGCTTCAAGACAAAGAGTCAACCATTTACAATCTGAAGAAACATATTTCTGTCTTGAATGAGAAAAGTAATTTAGTCATGAATACACAAGACATTGATGCTATTATAACAAGAAATAATGAACTGTCAATTTATGTGGCTAAATTACTAAAGGAAAATGAGTCTTTGAGAAAGCATCACGTAGAACTTAGTGAGTCTGTCAAAGAAGCTAGAACTAAGTCAATGGAACAAACAAACTCTTTGATAGAAAAAATTGATGAACTCAAAGCTCAACTTCAGGATAAGAGTTTCGCTATTGTAGCCTTAAAGAATGAGCTTAGGAAAACTGTAGGGAAAAGTGTGAACACTAAGTTTACAAAACCATCAACCTTGGGGAAACCAGTTTCTCATCCCATTAGAAACCGGTCTGTTGTTAGGCAGCCTACTGCGTTTATATCCGAAAGACCAAGATCTTCAAAAACACGGTTTGCCTCCCAAGTTGATGAGGAAAAAGTTTTGTCAAAACCAGTCACTTCACCTGTGTTACCTAAGAGTCATGCCTCTAGTTCCTCTAATCCTCAACATGCAGCTACTTTTACTCCCAGCACCTCTAGGATTAGTTCAAAAACAGTGTCAAAACCAAGCATTAAAACCCAGAATTCATATGATATGAATGACTTGTGGAAGAACTATTATCTAGAAAAAGCTAGGAAAAAGGCACAGATTCAAAAAGACGGAATTTTAGGTGCAAGACCTAGGGTGAGGAATTCTACGAGATTTCAAGGCACTACTAGTAGTTGTAAACCACTACCTAGGAACACTCAAAAGACTAGGGATTGGCGTGCAGCTAAGAGTAGTTATTTGCATAAGAATGCCAAGCATGTAGAAAACAAAACTAGAAATTCTGAGTCTTTTCCTCATAAGAAACAGTTTCCTAATTCACATGCCAAGGTACTATCCACTAAGACCACTAACGCGACTAAGGTTCAACATGTTGTGAAACAATACAAACCAAAAACTTCGCCTAGATGGATACCAACTGCTAAATATTTGGAAACTAGGAACAAGGATAAGTCTTCCACTATGTATAAGAAGCCTTACAATCCTAGACCTTGCCATAAGTGGATACCATCTGGTAGAATGTTTAAGGATGCTGGACTTAGGTGGATTCCTACCGGAAAGCTGTTTTCTGATGAAAAAATCAAGGTTGACCGTGAAACCCCAAAGAGTTTGGATACTAATGTCACTAACCCATATATATGCAATCAAGCTTGTAATGTTAGTGCAGGTACTCCTTACTCAGTTGCAGATACTTCGACCCTTCAATACATGGACTGGCTTAAAGTATGGATCACAAATGGATTGATATCTCATAACTCACGGGTTCAAGTTTCTCAACATTGATATTCAACACTATGACGTCTGTTCACTTCAGTTCAGGCCTCGTACTTCATCATAATGGTGTCTGCAGATAACACTTCAGGCCCCGTTCCTCAAAGAAAAGAAAGGTGTACGCTTCAGTGCGCTTTATCTTCTTAAGAAGAGAAATCTTCATGTTTATGACCATTCTCATCGACATTCTTCATCAACATTCTTCATGCTTTTTCCATGCGCTTCAGTCATCAAGTGAACCGGACTACTGATAATTACTCTTATTCCTCTTGCTCAATATAATGAAGATGGCGACATCATGTGCTAATTTTGCGGGGGAGAAGTGTGAATATAATACATTTGGATGATAATCACTTGGTTAATCAAGAATGGCATCTCTGTATGCAATTCTTGAGGGGGAGAAGAAGTGTGAATTTTTTGCATGGTTGACTGATATTTGAGAATATATGGTCAAACGGCTCCTAACCCATGTAAGAACCAAGATTCTTCTTATCGGATCATCTTCACATGTAGTTTCTTCTAAGAGCCGTTAGTTGACATCTTCACACGGGCTGATATGATTAAATGACAAAGTGCTTCTAGTTGCTGGGCTGATTTCTTTGATGAACATCTTTCTGTTCTTGTTTGATTGGGAAGGATTTTAATTAAGGGGATTTGCTATTTACAAGTTAACGGGAATGCCTTTGGTGTGAAGAAGATGTTAACTGTCTATTTCCCCATTCGGATAATCTTGAAGAAGGTCGAGTCTACAGTCTAATCTACATTTGAAAGCTACATGATTAGAAGACTAAAGACGAATTGCATTTGATGATCTAAAGACTTCTTCTTAATCCGGACTGAGAACAACACTTGAAAATCTTCGTCAGTCTAGGGGAGAGCACTAATTGGGGGAGATTGAAAAGCCAAAATTTTATCCCCAATTAGACTTGCTCAGATTCTTGAGCAATGATTCATTGCTTGATTTTTGATGACACTCCTCCAACGCCTAATGCTTCAATTACTAAGGATAATTGGGATTCATTGTTTGGGATTCATTGTTTTTTTCAAAGATATGTTTGATGAGTACTTCCAACCTCTAACGAATGTTGATCATCCAGCTTCTGAAGCTCATGCTCTGGTTTCTATTGACTCAACTGGTTCACCATCTAAGAAGTACTTCTTGGAATTCTCAAGAAACCTTATCTCCAGTTACTTCACAAGGCGTTGTTAATGACTATCATTACAGTTGCACTCATGAATAGTGATCCGCTCTTTGGTACTCCTTTGCCAAATCTTCATGGATCATTGTTTCATTTTTCTTCTCCAAATGTGCACTCTGTAAATCAACCACATGAACATTAAGGAAAATGACTTCCTCATCCGCTTAAAAACATTATTGGTAAATCTTCCAGATCAGTTTCTACATGTATACCTTAAGGAAGAATGCATTGATGTTGAGGAATCATTTGCTCCGGTTCAGTCAGTGGGTCAATGTACATCCGATTGTATGTTTATTCACGTGTTGGACATTTGACACAAGTTGATTACTTCGAAGTTACTCATTTATAACTTATTTGAGGTTGAAGTTGATGTTCACAAAGGCGTGTTCTTATTTGATAACTTGCTCGGGCTTAAGTATCTGAGTTGAAGACTTGGGTTATCTAGTTACCAGCAGTCGAGGTGGATGATTGAAGACCTGGTTAACTATCACTATTAGGAGTTACTTTGTTTTACTCAGTGTCACACGCATATGACGGTGTGGATAATCGCAAGAGGTGTTAATGTCTCATACTTTGTTTGAGTAGTGAGTACTTAGAGATTTGCTTGAAGCATAGATTCTCGACACCGTTCTTCCATCTTTAAGTGCAAGCTTAAGACACAAATGCGGGGAATTCTACTTCAGTTTCAAGTTTGGTATATCGGGTCTTTCTTCAATAGTGGTCACTTCAAATTGTCTACATATGGGTTGATAAAGATAGTCAGAGAGAGTTTATGTAGCAGTTGATTCTCACAGGATTCACTTGGGCTATTTGAGTTCTTCTCACAAGATTTCAAGTTTATGGATATATTATGTTTTGCTGATTCTGAGGTATCAAAACTATTTGGGGGAAGGATATATTATTCCAACTATTTGGGGGAAGTGGTCTCTGGAGACCTTTGGTTTTTGTTACTTCAGTGTTCAGGTGGAAGAAATGTGAGAAGAATATTTGGAACGTGAGATGATACTGCCTATCGACATCTTATATACGGTTTATGATAAAGTGCTTCCGATTATATGCACAACATGTTCACTTGATTGAGCTAATTCAATTATTTCAGAGTTGACATCCACAGAGATGATTAGTGACTCAACATGTTACATGGATGTCATCGTCTCTACTCTTGTTGGGTACATGTGTACATTATGTGCTGATTGGTTATATGTTATATAACTGGAATGCACTTGGTAAAATGAAGATGTTGATATATTGTTCCCCTAACTAGACAACTGGTCAATCTCGAAGAGTAAGGTGTACATCGGGGATGCACAACAGGTTCATGTGATCGGTCGTAATCAGTTAATCCGGATTTGATAACCACTGAGACGATCAATGTTTCAACTTGTTACTTCGGTGTTCTCGTGTTCTTCAGGGTGCTGAGCTTCAATCAATGAGACCGCTTTGTATTCAACTCTACTTCTTAGGGAAATGGTCTTTATTCGATGTTTGTCGGTTTGGGGGGAAGCTACCAAAGATTCTAATTGAGAAGGCTCATGTTCAGACGATTTTCTTAGAAGCCTCGGATGCTTTGGTGGCGAAAGTTTAAGAGATGTTGATTCCTCTCTTCTACAACGTGCTGAACGATATCTTTATCTCGGTACTCATTTCATCATTCTCTTAAACTAATTTATCTCTTGTAAATACTTATTCGAAAAACAAAATAGAAAAATTTAAAACCTTCAAAAAACCCATAAAAATCAGAAAATTTCAAAAATACCAAAAATATGTTTTCACATGACATGTCTTCTGGTATCGATAACATCTACGGTCTTAGAAATGTCATTCAATAATGGCACGGGACCATAGATGAAGTTCGAGCAGGAGGTGTAAATATTTTTTTCTAAACATGTCTCAAATTATGGCTTACAGTCATTTCAGACTGTAACCCGGGCTTCAAACCATGGCTTGCTATTATTTCTGATAGCAACCCGCTCTTCAAAAGAAGGAAAGTGCTGCACTAAACATATTTTCAAAAATTCGTGCACTTATCCTAAAACAATTTGAGGAAAGTATGTCGAAGGACTGCTGTTCCTACACAAATGTTTTTCCGTCTATAATTCTTCAGAAAAATATTTGTTGTTTTCTAAAATGGTGGAAAGGGAGTTGCTTGAAAATTAATCAGTTTCATAGTTTTTAGTAAAAATTGAAAACTCAATCAATGACTTCAGCGCTTTTAAACCTTTTCAGAAAAATGAGTCATTGATTGAGGGGGAGAATGTTTTCAAATCTATATCATCTAACGAGCTTTCTTAATTATCCTACGTGCTTAATTAAAAATGATATTTGCCTGTGTCGAAGGACTAGGAATTTAGGATATGATTGTTAGGTTTAGATGATTAGAGTTTGAGAAACACATAAACCCCATGCCTTATATGAACTGATTGATATGTTGAATTGACTTGAATTAGTCGATTGTTGTTTGGGTGATGTCGACCACCATATATCTGTATGTGGGTTCACTAACGTATGCAGGTATATTGGTATAAAAGAATGTTCCCGATCCGGATCCACAATTGAAGATGATTGGATGCCGAAAGGAAAGGGTAACTATATCTAGGGTTGACAAATGAAGAAACGGAGCTTAATTGGACTTCTATGGAGAGTTGGCATAAATGCAACGTAAGAGGTCTCACTGCATCAGCAGATGGTTTTCTTCTAAGAGATTGAAGAAACGGAGCTTAATTTGACCTCAGTTGGCATTCAAAATGCAACGTAAGAAGAAGTCTCACTGCATCAGCAGACGGTTTTCTTCCAAACCCTACAACAACAACAACAAAAGCGGCTCAACCACCTAACGAATCTTTGTGCAGGATATCATTTTTTAAACAATTTTGAATAAATTTGAATAAATTGTTTTGAAAATGGAATATATTGTTTTGAAAATATATTGGACTAAATTTTGAAAATCACCGGACTTCATTTTATCAAAACTTAAGTCACTCAATTATCGACTTCGGTCATCGATTGAGGGGGAGAGTGATTTAATTTAAAATATTTTCATACAATATATCTTCAAAAAGTCCGTTTTGTACAACAAAAAGTGGTGATCTAAAGATTTAATGTTATGTCATGGTATGATTTTTTTCTTTAGAATCAAGGTCTTTCAAAATGAAATATTTTCTGTTCTTGTTTGATTGTGAAATTGTTTTGTTTTACTTAAAAGATCTCTTAAAAACTATCATACCTGACACTAACAATCTTTAATGTCTTAAAATGGTCCTTATCTGTCATCTTTCAAAATTGAATCTTGCCACGTCTTTCCCCAAATTTTTCTAAATGATTTAAATCAGTTGGGATCACAAATCTCAAATGGTTTGATATTTCTGATCGGGGTAGAGATCGTGGTTTAAATCTCAAATCTGTTTAAATGGAATTGGTTTTAGTCCTTTAAAGGCACTCCTGCCTCCATGTGCCAAACGATTTCAATATACATAATGCACATGTTGAGGAGGAGGATTTATCCAAAAACCAGATGAGTATTTAAACAAGGCCACATTTTCTCCCATGTTTTCTAAACCTGATTAAATCACTTGAGATCCAAAATCTCAAAGAGTTTGATATTTTTGATCGGGGGAGAATTTGTGATTTAATAATGAAATTTGATAAAAGGTGATCGTTTTGATTCAATTGTGCAGGCTGCTCTCTCATATGTGCTAAACGCTTTCGAATCTCGAAGCACGTATTGAGGGGGAGCAAAACCATCGAGGTACAAAAGTTTTTTTAAAAAGAGATTATAAAGTACCTTGATTGTGTTTTCAAATGGTTTTCTTAATGGATTTTGTGATTGTGGATGTGCTTCAAAAGAACTCTTGCCTCTATGTGATAAAAATGATTTCAAAAATCCTATGCACATATTGAGGGGGAGAATTTTACCAAGAAAATCAAATGGCTTTTTCGTATGAAAATTGTGATCAAAGAAAATATTTCAAAGTCCTCTTGTCTCCATGTGCCAAACAATTTCTAAATCACACGCACATGTTGAGGGGGAGGTTTTCTAAATGATCAAAACTATTAAGGTACAAAATGCTTTGATCTCGTATCACAAGAGTACCTTGATTGTTTTTCCAAATGATTTTTCAATTGGTTTTAAGGAAGAATGAACTGTACCAAAAGACCGACCAATTTACTTTATGCATGGTGTTATAAGGATGGTTAGGTTAGGTATTAGTTCCCACGATCCGCCAGAACCGGAGGGATCTACCCAGGGACAATCCACTAGATAGTGTAGAGTCCTTAGGTATATTGAAAAAAGGAGAAAAGTGAGATACGGGAAGAGTGCGGACTGAGACAGAGCTAGTACTGGAATAAACCCAACAAGGTTCTAGTTATGAAGTCTCGGTAAGCACTGAAGGGGTTGAAGAATGAAAAAGAAATGAATGATAAAAGGGTGAAAAGAAATAGCCCTCCATCAATTCAACCTTAGGGCAGAAACCGGGTTCAATTCATATGCTACTGGTGGTTACTAAGGTAACACTGGTATTGAAGACAAGACATCATGGACCCAGTGATGCACTGCACTAAACTTCCCAAACCACTCAAGTTCCTCTTAAAAGGGCTTGTTTCATTCTCACGGGGAACCGACATAATCTATCGACTTTCTCTTAGAGATGGTTGATATTGAAGTAGGAGACCCTCTCCCTAGTCTCCGGCACAGGAACCAAAAATGCACTATTGAGTCTAGAGCCAAGAGATCATCCACAATATCTCATTAGGACACTAAATTCTTGAAGACTTGCTTTTTCACACAATGTGGAAAGTAAGTATATATTAAGAGTCCTACGCATTATCCTTGTGGTATTGCCAGAACATCTGAGTGGTATGTAAAAGTATTCACGATGAAGATGGAAATCCTTCTAGAGCCAACATCTAACAAGCTCTTGGTGGGTGACATGTGAGATCTTCTCATAAGATCAAACTTGTGACAACTGGATAGAAACAATGGGGCGATTCAGTCTTGAATCAACCTTGGTCCAGGAATGGAATTGACGAATACTTTTGGAGAAACCGTTCGATGTGCAAATCTTCTTTTCTCTAGCACGTCGAATGTGTACTTATGTTTTCAAAATTCAAAAAAGTATCTCTGATTGAAAAATACTTTTAGAAAAACCGTTCGATGTGCGAATCTCTTCTTTTCGCTAGCACGTCGATTGTGTACTATTTTCAAATACAAAAAGTGTTTTGATTGAAAATTGATCTTTCTCATAAAACCTTCGTCGTATTGCAAAAACTCTTTATTCTAAGCAATACGCGATTGTTTTTCAAATCATTTTTCATCAATCAGTGAATCTCAATTCGCTGGTTCACTCACTCCGTTTTGTCTTCTTTGAGACGTTCCGGTTTGAGAACAGCTAGAACAGTTGCGAAACCCTGTCAAGGAGATTCTTAGGAATCCTACCTGATCACAGGCAGTATTTATACTGATCAACGGGGAACCGTGGGCCGTGTACCTCAATTCAGCGAAAGTGATCAAAGACACTTTCGTGTGTTTTATTGCTAACTGTTGTTTGCAGGTACATTTGGACGGTTGCAGCTGATCAGAATTGAGGAGTCAATCCAAAGCCGCATGCTCACAGCATCCACTCTAAATTTGAAGAAATCATGACTGGTGCATATTTACATAACCTGGCTCTGATATTTCATACTATGCTTATGCTTCGCTGCTGCAAATATCATGAACCAGTAAGGCTTCCGCTACTCTGATGGAAAGATGTCATGATTCAAAAGTGTGAGCATGTCAGTCCAAATGTCACAACTTCACATGAAGGCAACACTACTATGGATGATCCAGAGAGATTTACTGTGGCTGATGATCTCAAAGAAAGCTCGAAGATCATCAAAGATGTGGATCAGTTAAAGGCCTCCACTAAAAGTACAAATCAATGCGGACATTGAAGAATCGCTACAAAAGCACAAAGATTGTTGAAATGAAGAATTGAAGTCTACGAGCTCAAGAACAAAGACAAGAATAGAATGCTAGGACTCGAAATGTATAACATGGGGTGACCTCCCTTAGGGGGAGATTGTTAGGAATTAGAAAATTCCATAGTGAAGAGTCGGTCACCCCTAATATTATCTAGCATAAGTTAGCTCGTAGACATATCGTTATTTACGTTGTTTAGTAGTTTATTTATTAGTTTGTAGCATAGTATAGCTTAGTGCAACACCGTGGAGGAAGGACGGGTCTTTACCCACTGTATACCTGATCCACAGGCCGATAGGAGGTCGTTATGTTTGTAACTATAAATACCCTCTACCTCCCAAGGTAGAGGGTTGGACCTTTCATTCATCTTAATCTAACCTTCTATGTTTTCTTTCACTTTCTCTCTCTAGAAAGGCTCCCACTTTCTCTCTCTAAAACCTCTAAATAATTCGACCATATTATTGTTTGTTATGTGTTTATGAAATCCAATATCTAACAGTGTTATATCAACCGCACACAAGGGATGACGAATATGAGATCATATGTTTAGTGTGATATAGTGATGGGTGAGATGTTGCATAAAATTGATACCTTTTGAGTCTTGAAGTAGGTTTAGAGGTTTGATGCATTAAGTTACCAAATGTTTTTCAAAGTCAAACCGGATCTTTTAAAACATCACAAGTCGCTAGGTCTGAAAGTAACAAGTCGCTACATCTCTTTTTGTAAACAAGTTGCTAGCCAAAGTCTTTAGCCCAAGTCGCTAGCACAAGTTGCTACGACTTGTAAAGACAAGTCGCTATACTTTTTTAAAAAACAAATCGCTACTTCAATTTACTTGACAAAAGTCGCTAACCATACAAATAAGTCGCTATTGACTTTATTTGACTCAATAGTCAAATAAAGGACAAGTCGCTATATCTGTTACATTGCATCTGGACACTTTATTCAAGTCGCTAGCAAGAATTAGGATGTTATCCGATGAGTTTTCCGACCAATATTTCCGTTCAGCATCATACTTACCCAGAAAATAAGACTAAACCAGCTTCTTTTTAACTAATTTGACTACCATTTGGACCATAAAAATCTGACCATATGACCACAAAAACCATTCACTAGTTGGTACACAAACAAGTCACAAAATGATGTTACCCAGAAAAAGCATAAAAATGCTTCATTTTGACCCGTTTGACTGCATAGAATGACCATTTGACCATGTACCTTCACGGGTTGGAACCAAAAGACTCAAAATATATTATACAAAAAGATTCAGAAAAAAGGGGTTTTGACCATTTAATACCAATCATGTAAAGAGACTTATAACAAAAACGATAATACAAAAGTTCAGCTCCAAAAAATATGGTAAAGCAGCTTCAAAAACATGATACTAAACCACACAAATCAACAAAACACAAAAACCTTGGCTCTGGTACCATTTGTAGGATCGTTATATTTATTGTATTGATGATTCGGGTGGTCTTGGATGATCAAAATACATGTTTGCTATTAGAGAGAGAAAGTAGATAGAGAGGGTGTTCTTGCTAGAGACTTGCTTTACATAAAGGAAAGGTTAGATTCAAGAAAAGCACCACCCCTTCCATGGATGGAAGGGGTATTTATAGTTACAGAATACACGACCTCCTAACGGCCTGTGGATCAGGTATACAGTGGATAAAGATCCGTCCTTCCTCCACTGTGATGCACTACGCTAAACTACGCTACTGACTAACTAATTAACTATTAAATAACGTAAACAACGAGAAATCTACGAGCTAACATATGCTAGACCATTATTGGGGTGACCGACACTTTAACATGGAATTTCCAATTCCTAACAGGTCAAACCGCCGGTTGTTAAATGAGATTAAAAATAAATAAATAAATAAATAATTAATTAAAAAAAAATCTCATAATAATTATTAGTAACAAGTAAAGACGGGTTCAGCCATTTTGGTTGGGACAACAGGTTTCTTCATGGAAGTTGTCCATTTATATGCAGTATTATGATTGAGATAAGACATGGTTGTGCAGATGTAAAAGTGGGACAATATTATGCAGTAATATGATGAATTGTACACGAGTTATTTTGGAGGGAAAGAAACAAGAAAATAATTGTATTTGATATATGATATGTCTGATAATACATGACTATATATATAGTATGAACAGGCATGTCCAAGGGGTGTTGTAACACCCCAAGCGGACAAGGGTCCGAGTGTCACATTATGGGGTCAAATCAGAACATACATGCAAGCGGAAGACTTACAAAACCAAGTCATGAAACCATGACCCAAAATACAAACCCAAAAGATTACAGTTACAAATGAAACAACAGAAAATCAAAATACAAAAGTCCAGAATCATAAGTCCGCAAGAATAAGGTAACTCTAGGGTCAGTCTCTAACAGCTCCTACTCTCGACTCTCAATCCCAGCATCCCGCTAAAATTACCTGCCGCCAGAGAAAATAAAGTGCGGCTGAGCTTAAAAAGTCCAGTGAACAGATATAAACAATACAGTAACAATATAACCAAAATGGGAAATGGACCAAATCATGTCAACACAAAGAAAGGAAAAGAGCCTGCTGAGAACATGTCAGACGAAACAGAATGTGAAACGCATATGAGTCAAATACTGAAACAGAGTGCATAAGAAATATCATAGGATCAGAGTGTATTGCCCAGTGCCTAAGCATGCCACATGAATAGGCCAAATAATCATATCACAATTCATATACCGTCAAATCCAAAGTTGTACATGGAGCTGCAGACTCCAATGTACCAGAATGTGATGGGGTGTAGGAACACACACCAACCAACCACCAGATACAGATACAGATACAAATTACCTAGGATGCATCCATACGCTCCCTGCAAAACAAATCATAATGGCCAAAGCATATACAAAATGGGAACGCCGGGGACTAATCACACCGCCCCAGATAGTGTCATGCCACTGGTGCCTCAATGACATGGCCATGGTACCTCCATTGCTAGGGATACAGATACAGAAGCTGGGCAATACAAGAGCAATCATAATTATATCAAATCAAATACTGAACTGAAACATATCATATCAAATACTGAACTGAACATAACATATCAGATACTGAACTGAATCATATCAAACGGATAACCAACGAACATCAGAATGGGATAGCAGATTAAATATCAAAACAAATCAAAACGGATATAAATCAGATAAAAAAACGGATATCAATAGCAATAACGGTTAACAATACCAAAGGATGCCCTTACTGAAAAAGGACGGAATATATGTACTAATATTTACGAACAAAGGATGTTTTAAAAGGAGAGACTGAATATCCGTACCTTAGCAAATGAAATCAAATGTAAATGTGAGCATGAAGAAATAATGTCACGTCTTCAACGAATCTACACGGATTACGGTTCGTATAATACTTATTAGCTCATTTAAGTCATAACGGATTTATTGATTATATCAATCGTATTAATATTTTTTTAGATGTTGAATATAACAACTTATCATAATTTAGGCTTTAAAGTGTAATTTATCAAAGTTTGGGGTTATTAGTGACAAGTATTTTAAACTTAAAAACTCAATATTATTATTTTGATAGTCTAGGGTATAATGTGTCAATTTATAATAGTTCAAGGTTTGCATGTGACCAATTCTTAAATATGAGGGTTGAAAGTGAAAATAGTAAATGTTAAACATGTAACCATATTAAGACCATGCATGCGTACACTAGTTCATTTTCTTTTCTTTTTATATATCGACATGTCAATTTTACCTTTGCTCGCGGACCATATGGCTAACATTTACGACAAGTAATCACGTGATATGATTTACCCCCTACTCAACTATCCCGACACGCTTTCAGAATACAAAAAGACTCAACCGTTAATCCCGCGATCACCCTCAAAGTTACTCCATTCGACCCGTCGCTACCCTTTCCCTTTGCGACACAAAACAAACTATACGTACCCTTGACCTTTTCTTTTTATCTCAAATAGTTATACCCACGTGAGAAACAATACCCCTCAATACCCCATACATGAAATATATTTCATATGAATCTATAACAGGAACATAATTCGAAATCGACTTGCCCATATTCACGTAACAAACATGCATGTCCCAAATTTACAATTCTTAGTCTTCTTAACTAGTCTTTTATACATGTGTTATAGGGGTTGAAAAGAGTATTGAAAGGCCGAAATAGAATCTATATGACAACCAAGAATGAAGGATCCAAAACAGAACAAAGATCGACACCTGCGTTTCATGATTTCATGTTAAGTATATTATGTCATTTTTATACTCGTGAGTAATGAAACTAAAGATTAGTTCTCATGTTATGAACGTAGATATGTATCGTAGTATGCACGTCGAGTGAATCGAAACAAAGAAATGAGGATACCTCTTGGTTGACTGCTAAGAACGAAAACAAGGAGCACGAAGAACCAAACTAAAACCTTCCGAACCAACTCCACACCCCTTGAACCAAACCGATGTCCACCAAGCTACCACGATTACCCTCGAATGTACTTTGCACCACTCGCCTAATGGAAAGAAAATGTGTTGCCGTCTATGTGTAACTTTGCTCTAGGGTTTTTGTGAGATGGTAATGTGGGATTCAGTTGTAAATAAATGAGGTGACATTCAAGTTGCCGAACTTATGGGAAAGATAAGGGAGACTCGTTCAACATTCTGTATCATATTTCTACCATATATTAAATATGTATATCAATTTAAAAAAAATGCCCAAGTCCATTGTGGCTAATTACAAATCATGCCATAGTTATACATAGGTATTCATATTATGTTGATTTATGTCTAACCTAAATTAGGCCTCCCATTTTATAATACACATTAATATCATATAGTTTTAACTTTTAGATTATATTTGTATCAAATGTTTACTGCTATAGGGATTTTACGAAAAAGATTTTAGGTTATAAACGTATTCAAATGTTCAAAGATCTTATAACATATTTGTTTAAACATCCAAAGGTTATTCGGATTTTAAGATTTCGTATTTAATGACTTAGAAAAACTTAGGGTATTATAATTCTTCCCCTCTAAAAATAAAATTTCTTCCTCGAAATTGAAATAGGAAAGTCAAACGAATACGTACCGAATCACTAAAGAAATAAGGATATCTGACTGACAGTCTCAGGCTCTTTGAAAAAAGATAGATCATTACGAATCTGATCTAGCGGATACGAAACATATATGGAATGGATGTTGATGACATAAAACACAATCACGAATACGAACCAAATACAAATGTAAAGCTAAACGATAGAAACTTTATAAATAAATTCCAAACTTCAAACGAACATTAGAAAACGTACCAATGATCCAGAAACATAAGGAGAATACCAAAACTCATAACGGAATGGGTATAATACCTGCACAAATAAAATAAAGGAACCATGAACTGCGGACTCACTTCCTTCAAGCCGAATCTCCAGACGAACCAACGAAACGTACTAACGACTAAAACCACATAACGAATATCGAACTGTTTCCAAACGCATAACGAAAAAATGGAAGAAAACAAATCACAAAAACTCTATCTTCCACCATTCTCAGGGCAATCATGGACTCGATGCCCCCGCAAACACACAGAGTCGGTGGAATCTTCTCAGCATCTCTTCTCTAATACGACGACCTAATAGCACTGCTGAACTGCTGACCACCAATACGCCCAAATTCCTAGTAGTAGTTTCTCCGCCTATCTGACATACACCAGTCATAGCTCTTTTGCCCATACGCCTTCCAAGTGCCTGCTAGTTGAATCTTGTCTCCGTCTTTGTTCCTCCTGTTGTCCCGTCCAGCACTCTCCTGCGGCATCTCAATGTTCCAGCAGTGTTGCGATGAACGGATGCGGCTTCTGCTTCACGAACCTCTCTAATCAGCAACTCTTGCAGCAATTCAGGGTCGGCACTTCCATCTTCGAATCTACAGGTAGTCACCATTTAAACTATCGGTAAACGAATGTGCGAAGACAAAACATACCAAAATCAAATGTGGAAGGAAGAAGATCAATCAGTGAAGGCAAAAGAATATCGAAGTCAAATCTGAGAGAAAAGTCAAAACAATCAGAAAAGATCAAAACTAACGGAAGCCTAATGTCTACCCAAATCCTCACAGGTCATTCCTAAGGTTCAACAAGATGAAACCTGGGCTCTGATACCATAATTGTAACACCCCAACCCGACAAGGGTCCGAGTGTCACATTAGGGGGTCAAATCAGAACATACATGCAAGCGGAAGACTTACAAAACCAAGTCATGAAACCATGACCCAAAATACAAACCCAAAAGATTACAGTTACAAATGAAACAACAGAAAATCAAAATACAAAAGTCCAGAATCATAAGTCCGCAAGAATAAGGTAACTCTAGGGTCAGTCTCTAACAGCTCCTACTCTCGACTCTCAATCCCAGCATCCCGCTAAAATTACCTGCCGCCAGAGAAAATAAAGTGCGGCTGAGCTTAAAAGCCCAGTGAATAGATATAAACAATATAGTAACAATATAACCAAAATGGGAAATGGACCAAATCATGTCAACACAAAGAAAGGAAAAGAGCCTGCTGAGAACATGTCAGACGAAAAAGAATGCGAAACGCATATGAGTCAAATACTGAAACAGAGTGCATAACAAATATCATAGGATCAGAGTGTACTGCCCAGTGCCTAAGCATGCCACATGAATAGGCCAAATAATCATATCACAATTCATATACCATCAAATCCAAAGTTGTACATGGAGCTGCAGACTCCAATGTACCAGAATGTGATGGGGTGTAGGAACACACACCAACCAACCACAAGATAGAGATACATATACAAATTACCTAGGATGCATCCATACGCTCCCTGCAAAACAAATCATAATGGCCAAAGCATATACAAAATGGGAACGTCGGGGACCAATCACACCGCCCCAGATAGTGTCATGTCACCGGTGCCTCAATGACATGGCCATGATACCTCCATTGCTTGGGATACAGATACAGAAGCTGGGCAATACATGAGCAATCATAATTATATCAAATCAAATACTGAACTGAAACATATCATATCAAATACTGAACTGAACATAACATATCAGATACTGAACTGAATCATATCAAACGGATAACCAACGAACATCAGAATGGGATAGCAGATTAAATATCAAAACAAATCAAAACGGATATAAATCAGATAAAAAAACAGATATCAATAGCAATAACGGTTAACAATACCAAAGGATGCCCTTACTGAAAAAGGACGGAATATATGTACTAATATTTACGAACAAAGGATGTTTTAAAAGGAGAGACTGAATATCCGTACCTTAGCAAATGAAATCAAATGTAAATGTAAGCACGAAGAAATAATGTCACGTCTTCTTCAACGAATCTACACGGATTACGGTTCGTATAATATTTATTAGCTCATTTAAGTCATAACGGATTTATTGATTATATCAATCGTATTAATAATTTTTTAGAGTTAAATATAACAACCTATCATAATTTAGGCTTTAAAGTGTAATTTATCAAAGTTTGGGGTTATTAGTGACAAGTATTTTAAACTTAAAAACTCAATATTATTATTTTGATAGTCTAGGGTATAATGTGTCAATTTATAATAGTTCAAGGTTTGCATGTGACCAATTCTTAAATATGAGGGTTGAAAGTGAAAATAGTAAATGTTAAACTTGTAACCATATTAAGACCATGCATGCGTACACTAGTTCACTTTCTTTTCTTTTTATATATCGACATGCCAATTTTACCTTTGCTCGCGGACCATATGGCTAACATTTACAACAAAGTAATCACGTGATATGATTTACCCCCGACTCAACTATCCCGACACGCTTTCAGAATACAAAAAGACTCAACCGTTAATCCCGCGATCACCCTCAAAGTTACTCCATTCGACCCGTCGCTACCCTTTCCCTTTGCGACACAAAACAAACTATACGTACCCTTGACCTTTTCTTTTTATCTCAAATAGTTATACGCACGTGAGAAACAATACCCCTCAATACCCCATGCATGAAATATATTTCATATGAATCTATAACAGGAACATAATTCGAAATCGACTCGCCCATATTCACGTAACAAACATGCATGTCCCAAATTTACAATTCTTAGTCTTCTTAACTAGTCTTTTATACAAGTGTTATAGGGGTTGAAAAGAGTATTGAAAGGCCGAAATAGAATGTATATGACAACAAAGAATGAAGGATGCAAAACAGAACAAAGATCAACACCTGCGTTTCATGATTTCATGTTAAGTATATTATGTCATTTTTATACTCGTGATTAACGAAACAAAAGATTATTTCTCATGTTATGAACGTAGATAAGTATCGTAGTATGCACGTCGAGTGAATCGAAACAAAGAAATGAGGATACCTCTTGGTCGACTGCTAAGAACGAAAACAAGGAGCACGAAGAACCAAACTAAAACCTTCCGAACCAACTCCACGCCCCTTGAACCAAACCGATGTCCACCAAGCTACCACGATTACCCTCGAATGTACTTTGCACCACTCGCCTAATGGAAAGAAAATGTGCTGCCGTCTATGTGTAACTTTGCTCTAGGGTTTTTGTAAGATGGAAATGTGGGATTCGGTTGTAAATAAATGAGGTGACATTCAAGTTGCCGAACTTATGGGAAAGATAAGGGAGACTCGTTCAACATTCTGTATCATATTTCTACCATATATTAAATATGTATATCAATTTAAAAAAAATGTCCAAGTCCATTGTGGCTAATTATAAATCATGCCATAGTTATACATAGGTATTCATATTATGTTGATTTATGTCTAACTTAAATTAGGCCTCCCATTTTATAATACACATTAATATCATATAGTTTTAACTATTAGATTATATTTGTATCAAATGTTTACTGCTATAGGGATTTTACGAAAAGGATTTTAGGTTATAAACGTATTCAAATGTTCGAAGATCTTATAACATATTTGTTTAAACATCCAAAGGTTATTCGGATTTTAGGATTTCGTATTTAATGACTTAGAAAAAATTAGGGTATTATAAGTGTGATGGTTCACAATTGACCAATAGGATCATACCTTTTCATGACATAACTGCCACACAGAATCCTAACTAATATAACTGCCTATAACTGTCAAAAGTGACAGGTTGGCAATCCCTAAACTTCAACCTTATTGGTTGAAACTAAAGTCTGATACATACATTAATTATAATACATATTATAAAATGTCTTAGTGTACTTAGGAATAGAGCATTTGGACTTATGATTTCCAATACACTCGCCTAAGTTCAAATGGTTGCAGTCTTCTGCTTCTGATGTGGTTTAGATGATTGTAAAATCATCTTGGTTGTCTTCCATCTTCCCTTCCTTCTTACTTGTTTCTTCCCCTTGATAATTACTGAAATGAAGTGGTTGGCTTGTGTCTTTGAGATCTTCAAGTTTTATCCCAAAGTGTTCAATCTTTTTGTCCCATTGAGTGTTCAATGCAGAGGTTTGAGTCACTGGATCTTCACGACCATCATGGCATTTTCCTTTGCCTTTGAAGACAGATTCATCTGCTTCATAATGTGACACCCTTGCTGTGTTATAATAACAATTAAAAACACTCAAATATTGATTGTAACAATTTTTTATCTCAAGACCATTTGTCCTTTGTAAGCCAAAAATCTCAGCAATATAGGGGAAATCATTTAAAAATTCAACACTGAGGTATCCCCCAAATGTTTCAACAAGTTTTTGGAGATCCATTAAATGGATCTCCTTCCCATTTATTGTGGGTGGTAAGGGCCCTGGTATCTCTTTCTTAAGATGGACAGTAAAGAACCACTTATAAACTTTCATGAACTTTTTTCTGAAAATATCCCATTCTTGACTAACTATCTTATCATCTTTAATTAGATCTAGGAATGAAATATAATCATAAAAAGATTTTATAGGGGTTGGAATATATACACCTTTTACAATAACATAATCACAGTCATGTGATTTGTTTGTAGCAGTTGCCTTTGATGGGCACATGTAGTCCATGTGTCCTTTTTCTCCACTGATGTTGCAATTGTGTGAGAGGGGCACTGCAGTTTGTTGGTGCATCTTCTTTTCCTTGTCCTGAAAGTCTTCATCAAGCATTCTGAAGTAGTTATCCATGTATGTATTCTTCCTATGGATCATTTTGTTGTGGTCAAATGAATTATCTGATGACTTGACAAACATTGGAATAGGCTTACACTTGTTTCCATTGAAAGTGAGATCCAATACTTGAGCCTCCAATTGTCTTGTGGAGAGGATATTCAGTGATACATCAGGGGTGTAGTATACACCAGGGATGATGTAAATTTCTGACCCAAACTTAATTTGTATTTCACCAATGCCATGTATAAACATGAATTTCTTTTGGTTCTCAATTTTCTCAACTGAGAATTTCTCTTTTAATTTTGAGAATAAATTCATGTTGGAGCATACATGTTTGTTTAACTTGTTGCTTACATACCAGATATGATCCCATCCTTGTTCATCAGTTCCATCCACCATGAAGTCTGTGGATAAATGGATGAATTCAGGATAAGTTATCTGAATTTTTGGAGAGTTGGTGATGATTCCATGGCTTTCATCTTCTGTGAGGCTATTTCCTTTTGGACAATTCCTTGCTATGTGTCCTTTCAGCCTGCACTTGAAGCATATGTATTCCTTGTATCTTTCAATAGTCTCCTTCTTCTGTGTCAACTTATTATTGTACACGTGAATTTCCTCCAATTTCTTTTTAAGCATGTCTTTGCACTCCTTTGACAATTGTTTGATACAATTGCCAATTGTTGCTTCATTCCTCCTTTTAATCTGTCTTTGAATAAGTTCTTGATGAGTTCTGCTGTTCCTGAACTTCCCAGGACTTGGGCTCTGATGCCAACTTTTGGTTGGGACAACAGGTTTCTTCATGGAACTTGTCCATTTATATGCAGTATTATGATTGAGATAAGACATGGTTGTGCAGATGTAAAAGTGGGACAATATTATGCAGTAATATGATGAATTGTACACGAGTTATTTTGGAGGGAAAGAAACAAGAAAATGACTGTATTTGATATATGATATGTCTGATAATACATGACTATATATATAGTATGAACAGGCATTTCCAAGGGGTGTGATGGTTCACAATTGACCAATAGGATCATACCCTTTCATGACATAATTGCCATACAGAATCCTAACTAATATAACTGCCTATAACTGTCAAAAGTGACAGGTTGCCAATCCCTAAACTTCAACCTTATTGGTTGAAACTAAAGTCTGATACATATATTAATAATAATACATAGTATAAAATGTCTTAGTGTACTTAGGAATAAGCATTTGGACTTATGATTTCCAATAAGCCATCCAATGCAACAATTGAATCAAAGTGAACTGAATTCTTAATTTACATATCTATATCTATATTTATACTACTTATAATAGAGGAATGAATCTCTCTCCTCATGGTCTTAAAATTAATACTTACAACATACAAAGCCTATTGTACAATACACAATGCACTATTAATGATCTTTGTCATCAATCTTAATTTTAAGACTTACAAGTCTTAAAGCTTAATGTACAAAATACAAAGCTATATTAATGTGGTCAAAATATTTAACATAGTCAATTAATTAACTAGTCAATAAATACAATTAATGCAGTTATTAAAACACCCCTTACACAAGAAATATAAATTATCAAGCATATTGTACAACTAACTTAAACACAATTCCTGCATTAAATATCACTAATACAAATCATAAAGCACATTATACAAATATTCAAGCCTGAACAGGCAACGGGCCAAATAAGCCCGAGCCCGAACGGGTATGGTCCAAACGAGGTCGAGCCCGAACAGGAACGGGCCAAATGGGGTCGAGCCCAAACGGACACGGGCCAAACGGGGTCGAGCCCAAAAGGGAACGGGCCAAACGGGCTCGAGCCCGAATGGGCACGGGTTAAACAAAATTCTTGATATCCGTAAATTTATTGTAAAAAAAAACATAATAAACTAAAATACATGATTCACCGGAAACTTTTACTTCAGGGTACCCGCCGCTGCAACGTGCGGGTACCCTGCTAGTTAAATTAAACGTCGCTTCAAACTAATGTGAGGAGGCAGCTTCAATCGGTGATGTTATCAACTTATCCCTCTGTTTTTATGACAAAACATGACCCTGTGAGTCTGAACTGATTCTATCTTTCATACTTAATGGACCCTCTGACTGAACCCCTGAACGTCTAGATTAAACTTATAAACTTTGCTCATGAATTGCTGCTACATGGCAGTAATGGTTTGTTTTATTATTTTATAAACCTTGATATCAATCAGTGTTTTGAAATTCTGTTTACTTCTTAAAACCGTGATAATAAGGGAAGATGTCACCAAAACATATAAAAAGCTAGTCACGTAGTTTCATGTGGATCGTGACAATTTTTACTTTATGATGAATAAAGATATTTGGTATTTGTTATTCATTCATATAATAATTGTTATCCTATATTTGCATGTTTAATCCTTGAATGATTTTATTGTTCTAAACATGTCCATTGTCGGTTAACAATATGGGAATATTGTTATGTAAGGTAAATGTGAGTGTTGGTTATATTCTAACGAGAATTTGGATTGTTCCCGCCAAACTCATATGTATTCACTAGAGATGCATATTGGATTCCCGAACTTTCAAACATTTACTTTTGGATCCTTGTTATAAGTAAAATATTGAAAATGGTTTGTTATCTTCATCCTTAGACTTGAGATACAAGCAAGTTCTGTTATGTATGGATATCATTTTTTGTAAGTATACGCAAAATGCTATCTGAACAAGGTAGTTATAAAAGTTATATTTCGGAGTGATGTGAAGCAGCATCTACAACACTTATAGTCAATAAAGGATTTGTTACTCCACTTGATATATGCAGAAATATATCATGGCGCCTGTCCAGATTTAATCAGATAATTGTTTGGCCAAACCCAAATGGTAATGCAAGATGATTCTTGATTATATTTGGTATATCTGAATTAAAATCTATAACGAGATTCTAAATGGTTAAACTATATGGAATGATTTGAGATCCATTATCCATGGTTTAACGGTATCTATAACAAAGGATGATTAAAAGCAAGACATTAATAACCATGCTACTGAGAAGATTTTATGAAACTATTCTCTCAGACACTTTTAGTTAAAAAGCGAGTGAGAGCGTTTGCTAGGCGTTTCCGTCGTTAGTTTTGTGTGTCATTCGACACTCCAACTCCCAAGTGGGAGCTGTTGGTTTGTGGGAGTTATAAACACACGTAAACGACTAGAAGTGTGTGAGCCTATGGGGGCACACACGTTAAACACGAGAGTACGTGACGAACGGTTTAAACTTGAATACACTGTTAGTCTATTAGTATTAGATTAGTATTAGTATTGGCCCATTGTACATTCGGCCCATTATGTAACATATATAATCTTGATGTACCTCTCATTATTAATCAATCAATATACAAGTTTACACAATCTTACATGGTATCAACCCTAACCGATCCACTCTTTACTTCCGCAAATTTTTTTTTTTCCGTTTAGTATTATTGTTTCTCGACCTTGTGTGTTGTCGAGGTGTGTTTGATTGTTTGTCGACCAAGTGTGTTGTCGACCTTCTTTGTTTCACGATTCCCTAAACCCTTAAACCATTTGCTTACTAATCCCTTTTGTCGACCGGTATTTTGTCGACCAACCTGTTATCATTCAACATTAATTTGTTCGACCACTAACAGCAGTTGACCAACACTTTGTTTTTTATTATACCCTACACAACCTAAACGTTTCACACCATATTTATTGTCGACCGCTTCCTGTTTTTATTCGACCACTACTAGTTGACCAAGATTTTGTTAATTGTTAATTACTCGTATTTCACACCATATTTATTGTCAACATATTTAATTCCTAACACTAAACGTTAACAATACCCGATCACTTTTAATCCCCAACAATACCCACCGATTATTAAACCAACAATTACAACTATGACTACGGATAACACTCCTCCCCCACCCGTCCTCACGTTATCGGATAAACTTATGGCGATGAATCACTTGACTACTTTTGTTCCGATTAAGCTTGATGTTGATGAGATGAATTACTCATCATGGGTATATTATTTTTCTCACCTTTGTCATGGATATGGCATCTTGGATCATCTCGTTGATCCAGAAGCATCCTCATCTACTACACCTCCTCCACCCCCGACTAAGGATGCGGAATGGCTCAAGGTTGACTTCATCATTAGGTCTTGGATCTTCTCTACACTTGCCTCGAATCTTCAAAAACGGTTGGTTGCTCTTAATCCCAAATCTGCCAAAGAGGCGTGGGTGTGTCTTGAGGGGATTTTTCAAGACAATAAGCGCCCTCGAGCTATGGCTTTGCAGGCGGAGTTATGTAATCTAAAGCTTGGGGACTTAACAATTGATGCATACTTTCAGAAAATTGAGTCAATTGCCTTGGTTTTGAGTGGTCTTGGTTCTCCTCTTAGTAACGATGATATTGTTACGTTTGCACTTGAAGGCTTACCTAACACGTATGATGTGATTTCAACCGTTATTGCTAGTCGGGAACCCTTTCCCGATCTCAAGACGGTTCGTTCTTTGTTGACCACGCAAGAGATGCGCATGAAGTCTAAAGTTCAAGACTCGCTTGTGGATGCTACATCCGCTTCTCCTATGGTCTTGTTGGCAAATAATACTCCTAGACGTCCGTCTAATCCGTTAGAAAAAGTTAACAAACCTTGTTTTTTGTTTGCTAAAGGTCATTGTCGTTTTGGTGAGGCGTGTCGGTATCTTCACAATGGCGTTCATGGTAAGTCTACCCTACTGCCTCGTGGTTCCGGTTCTGTGGATATGGATACTTTGCAACAATTATTGGCTAAATTGGGATTTACCACTTCTCACAACAAACCCTCTACCACTACACCGGTTGCATATCATACCACGACCCAATTCCCACCTATTTATAACTCACCGGCCCAATTACACCCTTATTACTCCTACCCGGTCCAACAGTCCCAAGGTTTCCAGGCATTCCTACCGTCTGGCCTGTCACCAGCTCAAGGGCTACCATGGGGGTTAAACATCTCTACAGCACCGGTTCAGTCTGCAGGTTCATCTCCACATGGGGCTAGCGTACCACCAGGGTTCAATGGCCTGCCAGTTCACAACAGCAGTTTACAGCCGCAAGGGGTTCCGCCAGGGACTTTGACCGGTTCTCCACAGTCGGCGTTTGGTTCAGTTATTAACCCTGGTCAACTTCTAGCGTCGGGTCAACAGGTTTCGGGTCAAGCGACTATCTTGCCGCATGCTTTTGCTGCTAACACTCTTCAGGAACCGTCTGCTGGAAATTGGAATATGGATACAGGTGCGAGCTCTCATCTTAATGATTCTGTGCATTGTCTTAGTGATATTCTTAATGAGTGCATTTATCCGTCTGTCGCAGTTGGTGATGGGCGTTTCATTCCCGTTACCAACTCCGGTCATAGTATCTTGTCTACACCTTTTCGTCCTCTTCGTTTAAATAATGTTTTAATTACCCCTCATATCGTAAAAAATCTTATTTCTGTGCGTCAGTTTGTCCGTGATAATTATTGCACTGTTGAATTTGATCCTTTTGGGTTTTCGGTGAAGGACTTCATAACTCGACGGGTACTCCTCCGTTGTGATAGCACGGGTGATCTTTACCCTGTTACGAAGCCTTCTCCAATTCCTCAAGCCTATCTTACCAGTCAATATACGTGGCATCAACGACTTGGACATCCAGGAAGTGAAGTGTTGCGGCGTCTTGTGTCTAGTGATTCTATTTCTTGTAATAAAGAGAAGCTTCCCGTTCTTTGCCATGCTTGTCAGCTTGGTAAACATGTGAAGCTTCCGTTTGTTAGTTCGTCTAGTACTGTTACTTCTTGTTTTGACATTGTTCACTCGGATTTGTGGACATCCCCAGTTCCGAGTCTTTCTGGTTTTAAGTATTATGTTTTGTTTCTTGATCATTACTCTCAGTATGTTTGGGTTTATCCATTAATGAATAAATTTGATGTTTTGTCTAAATTTCAGTTGTTTCGTAGTTATGTTCGTACTCAGTTTAAGTGTGAAATTAAGTCGTTTCAGTGTGATCATGGTGGTGAGTTTGATAATACCGCTTTTCATAAATTATTTTCAACCCATGGCATCCAATTTAGATTTTCTTGCCCCCGCACCTCTCAACAAAATGGAAAATCTGAACGCATGATTCGTACCATCAATAACCTTATTCGTACTTTATTGTTCCAAGCTCATTTACCACCCAACTATTGGACTGAGGCTCTTAATATGGCTGTTTATTTATTGAATATCCTACCTTCCCGTGCCATTAGCAATGACATACCATTTACCCGCCTTTTTGGTGCTACACCTGATTATAGTGTCCTTCGTGTTTTTGGATGCCTTTGTTACCCACATATTGATACCAACCATAAATTAGGACCTCGCGCTACACCAGCCCTATTTTTGGGACATGCTGCCAATCATTTTGGCTATCGTTGTCTTGATCTAAACACCAACAAAATTATTATCTCTCGTCATGTTACATTTGATGAAACGGTTTTTCCGTTTCAAACCCATCCGTCCAAACCCTCTCCATCCTATGATTTTTTGGAAGATTCTTCCAATCTCATTTCCACCATTATCAACACCACCCCAATTGGTCCTACTTTAAACCCGATTCCTATAACACCAATTGACATACCTACACCTCACAAACCAGTAGACATACCTACCTCCCCTGCCCCACCTACACCAACGCCAACGCCACCTGTCTCTCCCGAACCTGTCCCTGACCCACCAACGCCACCACCTGTTGTATCTATTCATCCCATGGTCACACGTTCTCGTGTCGGGACTACTCGTCCAAATCCTAAGTATGCTGGTCATGTTTCCACTGTTTCTCCGTCACCTAGGTCGTATAAGGATGCTCTTGATGATCCAAATTGGCGAAATGCTATGTTTGATGAATATAATGCACTTATTAAGAATAAAACTTGGACTTGTGTACCTCGTCCTGCGGGTGTCAATGTTGTTAGGTGTATGTGGTTATTTCGCCATAAGTATTTGGCTGATGGCACCCTTAGTCGGTACAAGGCACGTCTTGTTGCCAATGGTAGCACACAGGTGGAGGGAGTAGATGTTGATGAGACTTTTAGTCCGGTTGTTAAGCCGGGCACCATTCGGACTGTTCTTAGTTTAGCTATTTCTCGACATTGGCCTGTTCATCAGCTTGACGTCAAGAATGCATTTTTGCATGGTGATTTGGCTGAAACTGTTTATATGCATCAGCCACCTGGTTTTCGGGATCCTGAGCATCCGGATTATGTTTGTTTATTACAGCGTTCTCTTTACGGTCTTAAGCAGACGCCTCGGGCATGGTTTCAGCGGTTTGCTGCTTATATTCTTACTGTTGGGTTTACTTCGAGTCGGTGTGATTCTTCTTTATTCATTTATCGACAGGGTGATGATACTGCTTTTCTACTACTTTATGTGGATGATATTGTGCTTACTGCTTCCTCTGATAGTTTATTACAGTGGATTATTGCTTCTTTGCATAAGGAGTTCTCTATGACAGATTTGGGTGCTCTTAATTATTTTTTGGGTGTGTCAGTTACGCGTAACTCTTCTGGGATGTTTTTGTCACAGCGTAAGTATGCTATGGAGATTTTGGATCGTGCACATATGGTTGGTTGTAACCCTTCTCGGACTCCTGTTGACGCTGAGTCTAAGTTGGGTGATGATGGTGATCCGGTTTCTGATCCTACATTATATCGGAGTCTTGCAGGTTCTCTTCAGTATCTCACTTTCACTAGACCCGATATTACTTATGCCGTGCAGCAGGTTTTTTTATATATGCATGATCCTCGCGAGCCTCATTTCACTGCTCTTAAGCGGATATTACGGTATGTTCAGGGGACTTTGGCTTATGGTTTACAGTTATTTTCTTCTACTACCGAGTCCTTGGTTGCTTATTCGGATGCTGATTGGGCTGGTTGCCCTACCACTCGCCGGTCTACATCAGGTTATTGTGTTTTTCTTGGCAACAACTTACTTTCATGGTCCTCTAAACGTCAGCCGACGATTTCTCGTTCCAGTGCTGAGGCTGAGTATCGCGGTGTTGCCAACGCTGTTTCTGAGACATGTTGGCTTCGGAATTTACTACGTGAGCTTCATACACCATTGTCATCTGCTACTATTGTTTATTGTGATAATGTGAGTGCAGTGTACTTGTCTTCTAACCCTGTTCAGCATCAGCGTACCAAGCATATTGAGATTGATATTCATTTTGTTCGTGATTTGGTTGCTACTGGTCAAGTTCGAGTTCTGCATGTTCCTTCTCGGTTTCAGTATGCTGATATTTTTACCAAGGGGTTACCATCTGCCTTGTTTTCTGATTTTCGTGACAGCTTGAGTGTTCGGTCTCCTTCCGCTCAAACTGCGGGGGAGTGTTAGTCTATTAGTATTAGATTAGTATTAGTATTGGCCCATTGTACATTCGGCCCATTATGTAACATATATAATCTTGATGTACCTCTCATTATTAATCAATCAATATACAAGTTTACACAATCTTACATACACTAGACCCGTTTCTTGCATGCATGCATACCCGATTCTATTTGTGATCCATTGGACTTGTTACAATTTCTAAGTGGATCAGATGGTGAGCCTTGGGCCTAGACCACCATAAACAAATCGGGTGGTGTTGGGTTTTGTAGCTTGGTACGCATTGTTTCAGCCAAGGACGGACCTTCATAGAGACCGGGGGGGCCGTGGCCCCCCCAAAATTTGCGGCACCTGGTGTAAACATTATACGTTTTAGGGGTAATTTAATTGAGGTTACAAACAAATCTCCGATTCGACCCTCCCAAAATAAATTCGGCCCTCCTAAAAAAAATATTCAAGTTCCGTCTATTGTTTCAGCCCAATTGTATAGTCGGTTGTTGAGACTATATAAACAAACATCCTTGCATCCAATTGTACGCTTTACTGATATCCCTAAATAATCAGTAATTACGAATTACATATATCCCTACAACCTTATTAAAGTAATCGACTTATCCTAAAAAATAAAAGTATCTGATTGGTTTTATAATAAACCAATTAGAGCTTGGTTTGTTTTGATTAATAAAACCTTACTTGCATGTTCAAGTTGTGAGGTTTCCTATTGGTTAGTTTCTTGCATGTTTCATGGTAAATAATTGATGGCAAGAATAAGGTTAAAGTTTTGTTCCTGCTTGTATCTTTTCTCGGACAGAACTTGGGAGATTCTCGGAGAGTTTTATCCGATATCGGGTATAAAAGCAAACTGCTTCTCACGCAGTTTTATCTCGGGCAGAAAAGAAGAATTTGGTTCTTGGGTTTTTCTAGTTCGTAGTATTCAAGTAATTCAAGGGTTGATAGTTTTATACGTTCTCGACTAGCGTTTATCGAACGTACTCGGTTATCGTGTTTGTGTGTGATACTCATAGAGGCATCTATTTTAGATGCTTAGTTTCGTTTGGTTTCTTGTTCGTTATTAAAGTCCAATTGCCAAGCAAGGTTAGGTTTTCTTTATCCCTTTTATTAATTAATTGTTTATTAATTACGTGTTTAACCTAATTGCGATTACTAGATCCTTATCCGTTGTGTACTCGTAGAGGTTAATTGGTTAACTTGTTCTAAAATCCCAACAATGTCATGGGTCATCACTGATAGGAATTCTTAAAGAGGAACCAAAAGATGATAAAGTTGAAGGTTCGAACACGATTAAGCCATACAAGGGTACAAGATTTGGGTGTGTTTGGTATGTGAAAATCGAAATCAAGTAATACTTTTATAGGCATTAAAGATATTTGCTTAAATACTATGACTATCAAAATTGGATATGATAGTTTAATATTAGCCATACATCATACCAGGCATAATGGTAACCTTTGATAACAATTATACTTGGGCCCCCTTTTTTTCTATGTTTTCATCGTCTATACTTCTGTACTATATTATAATGCATTTAAAAGCCAAACCTTATTCTAAGCCTAACTCTTAACCGAAAATTAAGATAAGGAGCTACAATCATGAGATGACATGTGTCACTTCTTAACAAACTCCAAGTCTAACTTCTAATAAATCCAAGTCTAACTCTTAACCACTAAAAATTAAGATAATGAGCTCCAATTATAAAGTGACATTTGTCACTTCTCAACTAAAAATTCATTTTTATTTTCAAATTGAAATATCTTTTTATCTACTTATTTTTTTTATAATATAATTTCACCATATTTTCTAAAATTTTATGCTCTTTAATTTAAAATCCATTTTGATATATTTTTATTAGTTTTTAGTTTTTATATTTTTAGTGGGTTTATTTTATTTTAATTCAAATTTTTACAACTTTAACCTTTATTTCAATCAATATAATCTTGATTCGTCAAAATCATATACTTTTGGGGGAGTGTTTGACGCGTAAGAGATTGCGAGGGTATTTCTATATGCGAGAATAATGATGTCGCGGGAAAGCTACGGGAAAGTTACGGGTAACCCAAACAAACACTTACAACTAACACATATACATTCGAAGTGTTGTGAAACGAAACTAAACGGATAAGCAAACACATATAGCTATATTTATCGCTGCCGCTGTGCGCGGGTATCCGACTAGTCTAATAAATACTCGTAATAAATATGAAAATATTAGGTGATTTTTTAAATGAATGTTCATTCTTTCAGACACTATAATTAGTGTGTATGAGGTTTAAAGATATATTGGATTTGATCTATATCAGCGGATATTTTTTTGCTACGAAATGTTAGTCGATCATGAATTTCAATGTACGAGGAGAAGTTAAATAAAGGACACTATGTGTCAAAATCTTGATATACAAACCATTTATCAAACCAAATAAGAGTATTGGAATCAATACTTAAATTTATTTCCATTTCGATTCTATCCTATTATCAAACCCATACTCATAGTCATTCTATACAACAAACCAAACACCACCTAAGCCATACAAGGGTACAGGATTAAGCCATACGTGGTGCAATGGTGAGTTGGTCAAAACAAGGGTACACGAGTCATACTAGGTATCAATCAAAACACACATTTTATTTTATTTTTTGGGTAAAGATCAAAACACATTTATTGAACATAAGTGAACTTGATGTGTTTTTTTGACTAATTTGTCTATTTTTTGGTACAGATCATATCTATCTAATTTATTAATGATAAATTTTGAAGATGTCACTGAAACACTATTTTGTCTTATGTGTCGAGCAAGTTTTTAAAATACGGTATACACACTTATGATGTCACATGTTTGTATATATTTTAAGGTCTAAACAATGAATTTTTAGTTCATTTTTGTTACACATTTTAAGCTGTTGAAGTTATAACATGCTTGAATTAAAAAATTGTTTAATATAAGTTAGAAATAGATTAATACATAGAAAATAAGATTTTTAAGAGCATCTCCAGTATCTATTCTTTAATTCATTGCTCCAATGTTAAAAACTATTTCAACTTGATCTCAACTTATCCTTGGGTGGAAACGAGCGGAGCTGTTCGTGAAAAGCTCAGGATCGGATCGGTAAAAAGCTCGGACGAGGCGAGCCTAAACGAGCTCGAGCTCCAGCCTAAGTTTGGGCTCATTTAATAATCGAGCTCGAGCCAGAGCTCTATACAAAAAGCTAGAGTAGGCTCGCGAGCCTAAACGAGCCCTAAAAATATATACGTATTTATATTTTCTATACGTATAAACGAGCTTAAAAGTAGTAAACGAGCTCGAGCCTTATGCAATTAACGAGCCGATCTCCTTTTGAACTTTGTTTTCTTCAAAACATCATATAACTTAGTCGAGCTCGAGCTTGTGAAAATTTTCACGAGCCGAGCTCGAGCTCAAAATATGAGGCTCGAAACGAGCTCGAGCTTTATATACATAAACGAGCCGAGCTCGAGCTCTAGCAAGCTCGGCTCGGCTCGTTTTCACGCCCACTTATCCCTACCTACCTCTCAATAATGGTCAATAGCTTAAGGAACAAAGACGTATCATTTCACTAAGTCATCTTCAATCTTTAACTCTAATGCATTAATCTATATCCAATTTATATTACACTTTTTTGACTTTCCATTAATGCTCAAGTGCAATATTTGTTGATAGTCCATAAGCTTTTTGTGCTATTGTGGTGTTCATTGTTATTTAGTGTTAGGGTGTGTTCGTTTAAGATGTTTTAAGTCTGAATCTGATTACCACATCTTACCAGTAAGAGGTGGCTAGAAAGTCTAAATGTGAACGAGATAATATTGTTTGTTTTTGTATAATTGATGTCCGAATGAAGTGCTTGTTTCTGCAATTTATTTATTAAACCAACGCAATGCGATAATAAGTAACTTATGTAAATATGAAACAAGACTTTTTATCATAAATATAACATAGTTAATAAACCATCAAATATATTATATTAACACAAGTCTTCAATCTCTTATCGAGTAAGAGGCAGTAAGACAAGTCCCCCACCTCTTACCGAGTAAGATGTTATATGTCTAACTAGGTCTAACTCAAAAAAAAAAAAAAAAAAAAAAAAAAAAAAAAAAAAAAAAAAAAAAACGTCTGCCCACCTCTTACTGTTAAGAGTAAGAGGGCTAGTAAGACATTTTTTTTAAAAACAAACATACCCTTAGTTTTATTCTTTATTGAATTTTACATACTTTTACTGAAATCTTCTAGTCCATAGTCATATCTAGGGGTGAGCGTGGTTCCGGAACCGCAAAGAACCAACCCGGATCGAGAGAACCGAGAACCGCAAAATGCATATATTAGGAACCGAGAACCGGACCAAAGAGCGTGTTTCGGTTCCGATTCGGTTCTCGGTTCCGGTTCGAGTATTTCGGTTCTACCCGAATGGAACCGAATTTTTTTAAAAGGTATCCAAAAATTCTACCCCATTGGAACTCGAGATTGAAGTACATCTTATCTCCTCCTTTACTTCTTCTTTATATAGGGGTGTGTTTTAGATCACCTGTGAATTAAGGAATATAGTTGACTTCAAAAATCCTAATCATATTATAGTAACTATGTCTTATGAATAATAACATGTCAACCACAGAAACAATGAAACAGAAAAGTAAGATATATATAATTTGCTTAATTTCTGTCTTTGTGACAATAAATCTGAGCTATGATAACAAGCGAACTAAAATATAAATTTGATGTTGATAGACGGTGTCTTGATTTCAATGTATAGTTTTTTGAACAAATTGTTAATGTTAATAAATTTTTTATAAAAAAAGCATTATAGACCAAGCTGCGCTTAACAACATATCACAATTTTATTATGTAGAAATTGTCAAAAGGAGCAAGCATTACTATACTTTTGCCGCTATATCTACTAATTAATTCGATTATTATCTTTTTATCGACATTGGATAGAGTCGTTGTTGTTAGATGTTGACTTTGACTGATAATGTGGCATCTAAATATGAGGGTCTAAAAAACGTTTATAATAATCCAGCTATAGGTGTTTAAATTGTTAAAAAGAAAATAGTTGATGGGTAAGTAACTAGTAAGTATTCGAATGTCTGGAGGTTCTTCGGTTTCGGAACCGAACCGAACCGAACCGAGAACCAAAATTTAAAATATCTAAGAATCGAGAACCGAATCGCGGTTTTAAAATACGGTTCAAGTTGAGTCGATTCCGGTTCGATTCTCGGTCCATTTGCTCACCCCTATCATATCGTTAGTTTATACATGTCTATTCAGATATCTTTTATTCCATAACTACTTATAGTTGCATTATTTTTAAACCATGACAAATTAGGATGGAAATTCGGTTGACGGGTTCGGGTTGACAGGTTGGCGGGTCAAAAAACCCTAATCCGAACCTGACCCATGTGAATAATCAGGTCAGCTATGTCAACCTAACATGTTTACACATAATCTGAACCTGACCCATTTAACACGTATATATACTTGGATCGACGGGTTAAATATGTTACACGGGTTGAATAGGTTAAACGGGTTTCGGGTTGACCCATTTAACCCGTTTTTTATATAAAAGTTGGCACATTAGACGAGTTAAACAGGTTTAACAATTTTGTGTGTCGACCTGTTTAACCCATTTAACCCGTATAATAAAATATAAATAATTTTTAATTTAAGAAAAAAATCTTAAACGAGTTGGCAGGTCGACCCGCTTAATTTATTCTCAACCAGAACCTAACCTGATTAATAAACGGGTTAGATGACTCGACCCGAAATCTATTTAGACTCAACCCGCACTTGTTAATTTTCGTGTCTGTTTCAGGTCGGGTTTCGTGTCGGGTCAGAAATTGCCACCCCTATACCAAACCATATTACTTAGCGACAAATAACGTTATAAAGGCATTAATACCGTTTGGTTAACTTTAATGGCGTTAACATTGTTAGAATAATAATATCAAGAGTAAAGTCCAAAATACATCCATGTGGTTTGTCCCGTGTCTCGCTTTACATCCCTAAACTTTTTTTTGGCACAAAACCATCCCTTCGTTAGTAAAGCTGGCACAAATACATCCATCTGTTAGTAAAATCGGTCAATGAGGACTAACGGTGCAAATATTTCTCCGTTATGTCCTAACGGAAGAGAGAATATTTGCACCGTTAGTCCCGGCTTAAACCATCACCGCCACCTACCACCTCCACCGCCACCCAACGCCACCACCCCCCATCTCTTCCGCCGCCCACCCACTGCCACCACTGCCACTACCACCCACCTCTAGCGCCGCTACCCACCCACCACAACCACCACCTCCACCATCGCGTTGGGTGGAGGTGGTTGCGGTGGCGGGTGGTGGTGGTGTGTAGAGGTGGTGTGGTTGTGGCGTTGGGTGGTAGGTGGCGGTGGAGGTGGTGGGTGCGGTGGAGATGGCGGTGATGGTGGTGGAGGACTAACAATGCAATTTGTTTCTGAAAATAAATTGCATAGATAGTCCTAAGGACTAACGGTACAATTATTCTCTCTTCCGTTAGGAGATAACGGAGAAATATTTGCACCATTAGTTCTCATTGTCTGATTTTACTAACAGAGGGATGTATTTGTGACAACTTTACTAATGGAGGGATGATTTTGTGCCAAAAAAGGTTTAGGGATATAAAGCGAGACACGAGACAAACTACATGAATGTATTTTGAACTTTACTCTAATATCAACTAAGTTCAACCTTTTTTACATTATACGCGACACTATTACAAGTCTGTCTACTGTAATTTCACATTTATTCAGTATCTAATATTTACATTATTATATCACATTGATTAAACATATTATTTACTCACATATTTTCAACAATCGCTCATTTATCTGTTAAATGCCTTTACATAATACATTATCTATGGATTTCACGATTTTTTATTTAATCCCGTTAATTTCACGGGTCAATAAAAAAGTGATAAACTAGACATTGTTTTACCAAATTTTCTTCTTCTTCATGTTATGAACCGAATTACACTTTAAATAGGAAACCAGTTATAATGCATGTGCCAAACTTAACGAACTAAACAAAACATAGGATCAGTGGGTGGACCAAGCATGAGACTAGCAACTAAATTCTAACGTCATGAAATAACTTAAACGTGTATAAGCTAGGGACATGAAAAACAAAAGAAAATAATGAAGAGACTTGGTATATTCAGGAAAAACAGTAAAGGTTTTATTTTATCAGTTTTTGTATTTCTACGGAGTCATTTCTATTAAAAATTTCATAAAAACCCTTGTTTTTAGATAAAAGACAGCGCAATTGCTTCTATTCAAAAGTACCGAAGGAGTCGGGAAGTTTTGAAGTTAACCGTTTGGTGAATCTTGAAACAAGTTTGTAAATATATCCTTTGAAGTTTTTGATGTTATGTCCGATCGCTTCGAGCAAGAAATACAGAATTGGTACGATAATTCACGAACTGTAGATCCTGAATATATCGTCTTTAAAACAGATAGTTCTAAACCCACAACTACTGATTTAGCCAATAATTTAGCTTGTGTTTATAATCGTCTAAATCTCTTTTCTAAAGTAGCACTTAAGAATTTCAAAAGTATTTCTGAAAAACAAAAAGATCTTGAGTCAAAAGTCCAAAGTTGTCAAGAGAAGCTTGAACCCTGTGAGGAACTATTAAGAAAAACCCAGAGTGAAACCAGAAAAAGCTTTCAACAAATCTCAACTGAGATCCATCAATCTAAACCACTCACAAAAAGAGAAGTCCTGAACCTTGTTCAAGAAATAGCTGAGCAGCCAAAGTTAGTTGAGAAGGAAGCCCTCCGACTAACAAAAGACCTCAATCATAAAGTCCAGAAGGTTGAACACCTTCTCCACGAAGTGAAGAAGCTCATCACCGGATGAGTCTTGTCAATCAAAAGGCAACTATTGAGTATCAAGAAGCTATACAGGCTACTGAAGACTTTGAATCGCCAGCAGTTGGTTTTGCAAAAACAGCTGATTATAAAGAAGGATTAGCTACCCAAGTGAAGGCTATCATAAAGCAAAACAACACCTTGCTTTACTTAGAAACTAAACCAAGTCAGAAATTGACAGAGATTGAAGAAAAGTTTGACAAGCTCAAACAGGAAGTTCAGATTATTATCAAACAAAAGACTCAGCCAGCAGATCTCGAAGACTCAATATCAAGTTTAGCCAAAAGACTTGATAATTTCTCAATCAGTGGGAAACTCCCAGTAAAGAAAAGTGACGGACAAATATACGTCTTTGAAGATCCCAATAAAATCTTTAAAGAACAATACGGGAAGGAGTCAAAGAAATGACTTCTAGAAGGCCTAGCATCCTCAATAGGGGTTCTACACAAACTCAAACAAAACTCCCAACCCAAGAAGATCAAATCCGCGGTTACCGGCAAATGACCCAGAGTAGGTACCAAGCAGCTAGGACAACAAGAAGAGTATTGGGAAGAAACAACTACAATCGAACCCTAGAGTCCGTCGTAGATCCAGAAAGACAACTTGAGATATCAAGAGAAAGACGAGCAAGTCTTGTTCCAGCAGAAGTACTCTATTCAAACAATAGAAGTACTGCTAGACACAGAGTATATGAACACTACTCTGAGCAAAGAATCCTATGTGTCGGTGAAAACCAGGTGAACCTTCGACTGTGTAACCAAGAGAGTTACCAGATCTTGAGAGCTTCAGGGCTCCAGCATATTCACCTAGGGATATTCATGATCAGATTACATGCACTCCACCGGAGAAGTGCAGGAAAAAATGCTCTAATTGTTCTTCGTGACACTAGATGGGAAGATAGCCGACAAATTATTGGAACCATGGAAGTAGATCTCTCTGCAGGAACACAGCTAGTTTACATGTTCCCTGATATGGTTCTAAGTATTGACGATTTCCATAACCATGTGGAAGTTGTTATACAAACTCATGGATATGAAGCTTGGCAAGGAGGTGAAAGTAACCTTTTAATCACAATGGCCATGACGGGTAGGCTATCAAACACCAGCTACATAGGATTCCAATACAGTGTAGAAAATGTTGTGGACCACCTCACAACAAACGGCATCACAGCAATTCCTGGCGAAAGAAGAAGTGTAGAAGAGCTTGAAGGAATGAGCTGGAATTTAAAGCCATCTGAGCAAACCACAGTACGTGTACCATCAAGGGTAGCAGTACAAGAAAGACTTAACAGGTCATTAAGTCTCCAATTTGAAAGGTACCGCCAAGCACCCCAACCACCAAGATACTCTGTTGATCAGCATGATCGAGAAGTATTGGGTAATGATCATCTGGATGAAGATGAAGAACATTTCATTGGAGTCTGCTTGCAAGAACAGCAAACAAAACATATCTCATATGATGTATGTTTCTGTAAGGAATGCCTAAATGAAGCAAGAAGTTTGGAAGATGAACCATTGAACCAAACCAGACGCTCCAATAAGCCTAAACGATCAAAACATAGGTGGTCTACTCTTGGTGAGCCATCGGGAAAATGGGATTACTATGTCAAATATGATGCTCCAGCACCAACAGCCCCAATTGAAGAAATTGCAGCAACTGGCTGGGGAGATGAATTCTCAGACGATGAAATTACCCTAGGAAGAGTGGCAATTATGGACGAATCAGATGATTGGGATGACGATGAAAGAAGTGGCGGAAAGGTCCTTGTCCTACGAGAAGAATTTTCAAAAAATCAGTAAGACTTTCTTAATGAATATCTGACGCAGTGGGATGACAAACTTGCAACACAAAAATCAGAGTCTGAATGGGAAAACCCATTCGCAGCGAAGCATGGTGAGGACCATACAATTCTTCATCTTTCCAAAGAAGATGAGGACAGTCTGCCTTACCCAAAGTTCTGAAACTTTAAACAAATGGCAGCACAAATTACCAACAAACATGAGGAACATGCTTTTCCGGCAGCAAATGATGCAGAGTCTGGTGCAAGCTATCAACCACCAAATGATGCAATATTAGGACCAGCTGTCTACCCGCCAGCACGACAAAATCCACAGCCAACTTATAGGCCAGACTACCAGTTTGGTTATCCTCAAGGAAGGAGTAATGTTTTTAATGGAGGATATGGTGAATACCACAACTCACAGTGGACTCTGCCACCAGCATGGACAGAATCAGGTGTGATGCTTGTCCTACCATCAGATCCAGGCTTATGGTCAGACGTAATAGCAAGATGGGAGTCTATTACAATTAATAGACTCAACAGCCAAACATGGACTGACAATAAAGCAAAGTTAACCTTTGTGGAGAATCTTCTTGGAGAAAGCGAAAAATTAATGTGGCAACAATGGCGAACTACATACCCGGATGTGTATGCTGCCCTTGAAGAAATTGCTGATGAACCACAAAATATAACATCACAAGTAAGGCAATTAGTATTGTTGGAGGATCCGTATCGAGGCTCAACTGATGAACAAGACAGAGCCTACAGAGACTTATATAGGATAACTTGTGAAGAAACCAAGAACTTGTGGTCATTCTTGGAAGATTTCAGACAGTTAGCAATAAAATCAGGGAAATTGTATTTCCCCTCAACAACAGAAAAACTGTTTGCTAAACTCCCACCTTCTTTGTCCAAGAAAGTAGAGGAATCGTTTAAGGCCAAGCACCCTGGTCTTAGTGCAGGAGTCTTGCCAGCAATCAAATTCACTCATACTTTTATTTCAGAAATGTGCAAAGATGCAGCGCTTGCCAAAGAACTTAGAGACTTATCTCTTTGTTCAGCTATACCAATTCCTGGTTACTACAAAAATAACAGGAAGAAGTATGGAATGAGAAAATCAAGAACATACAAAGGAAAGCCACATGGTTCTCATGTAAAGCCATTCAAGAGAAAGTATAAGGACGACAGAGGACGAGTCAAGAAGTGCAAATGCTTTATTTGTGGAAAGGAAGGTCATTTTGCAAAGGATTGCAAAAGCAAGCAAGGAAACATTGCGAGATCAGCCGTCTATCAAGAGTTGGATCTTGATGACAACTGGGATATTGTCTCAGCAGAGACGACACCAGTGTCTATAGCATATCAGAAGGAGAAGGTGATACTCATCAAAGTATCAGTGTCATGGTCCAAGATACCCCATTTGAAGAAGCAGCTTTCACAATAACACATGAAGATAATGAAAGCAACAGCGAAGATGACCAACCTAGTCATTTTGCTTTTATGTTCCATCCAAGACCACCAACAAAAATAGCATACATGGTTCAATCTGTAGGATCGTGGAAACCAAGCAAAGAACTGCCGGCTCAAAGTAAAAGTTGTGAGCATGATTGGAAAGAGAACACTGTCACAAATTACACAATCTGCTATTTCTATGGAATACTAACTACAGATGTGTCAAGACTTAACTGTCCCAAGTGCCAACTTACAACATGTGCTCTTTGTGCAAAAAGTTATCTTGGCAAAACGGTTAATGTCAAAAGAAAGCAGCAATCCAAGCAGGAAGAAGAAAATGACTTCAGCAGTAGAGAAGTAAAACTTCTCAAAGAGCTTTTGAAAGAAAAGACAGAACAAGTTCAGCAGATGATAAGAGATCAAGCAAAAGAGTATTATGAAACAAAGGCAGAGATTCAAAAGAAGGAAGAAGCATGGCAGCTTGAAAAAAGCTTGCTAGTAAAAGACCTTACAGATACTCTTAAGATAATTGATCAGCTTAAAGCTGAACAAGTAAGGCTGGAAGAGCAAAAAGATGAAGAAATAAGAAAGCTTAAAGCACAACTGCAGGAGAAGAAAGAAGGAGGAGTAGAGTTTCAATACTCTAATGAAGAATTCCCACCATTAAATGATTCTCACGAGGCAAGACCCTTCATGGAAACAGAGATTCATTACTCTGGGAGTGCTGCGTCAGTTCCAAAAGTTAGAAAGATAACTAACTCACTTTACAATGTAAAAGTTGAGTTTGATATCCCTAATTGTCCCGCATTTGGAATCGGTGCAATAATAGACACGGGAGCATCAGCATGCTGTATAAACAAGAGGGTTATCCCAGAAGAAGCACTTGAGCCTTTAACCCACAGCGTCTTCTTCAATGGCTTAAATTCAAGACAACAAGCAACTCACAGAATAAAACAAGGCTCTTTTCTTATAGAAGGAAACAAATTCAAGATTCCCCTCATATATGCATTTGATATGCATGACAGCAATGGTATTGAAATGCTGATAGGAGCCAATTTCCTAAGGTCCATGAAAGGAGGAATTCGTATAGAGGGAGATGAGATAACCATCTATAAGAAGGTTACCAAAATCAAAACGTCAGAACAATCTGAGGTTGCTGAAGTTGCCATCACCGAGCTTGAAATTAGTGAAGAAGATTTCTTTGAAATAAACGAATCTATTTATTTCAACCAAGAAGGCAACAACGCATTCCTGAAGCAATTTAAGCCTGTCATTGATAGGTTGAAACTTCAAGGATACATTGGAGAAGAACCTTTAAAGCATTGGAAGAAAAATGGTGAACTTTGTAAGTTGGATATTATCAATCCAGACGTTACAATTGAAGACAGACCATTAAAACATGTGACACCAGCAATGGAAGATTCATTCAGAAAACATGTTGATAGTCTTCTCAAAATTGGTGCTATTCGTCCAAGCACGAGCAGGCACAGAACGATGGCAATGATCGTAAATTCAGGAACAACAATTGATCCTGTAACTGGAAAAGAAATCAAAGGGAAGGAAAGAATGGTGTTCAATTATAAATCCTTGAATGATAACATATACAAGGACCAATACTCCCTACCAGGAATAAATACGATCATCAAGAGAATAGGAAACGCAAAGATATTCTCAAAGTTTGATCTCAAATCAGGATTCCATCAAGTCGCCATGGATGAAGAGTCAATCCCATGGACCGCATTCTTAGTACCTGGAGGACTTTATGAATGGATGGTTATGCCATTTGGTTTAAAGAATGCCCCAGCAGTGTTCCAAAGAAAGATGGATAAATGCTTCAAAGGAACAGAGACATTCATCGCAGTATATATTGATGATATACTGGTTTTCTCAAATAACGAAAAAGAACATGCAAAGCACTTGGAAAAGATGTTGAGGATCTGTGAAGATAATGGCCTAGTCTTATCTCCAACAAAGATGAAGATAGCAGTACCAACAATAGACTTTCTGGGAGCAGTCATAGGAGAAGGAACCATAAAGTTATAACCACATATCATAAAGAAGATTGTGAACTTCAACGAAGAAGAATTAAAGACGAAGAAGGGGTTAAGGTCATTCCTAGGAATCCTCAATTATGCTCGCAGTCATATCCCAAAACTAGGGATACTCCTAAGGCCACTGTACGAAAAGACGAATGCTCATGGAGACAAAAGATTAAAGCCTTCTGATTATGAACTAATCAGAAAAATCAAAATACAAGTTCAAAATCTCCCAGATCTGGAGATACCACCTGATAATGCTTACATCATCCTAGAAACAGACGGATGTATGGAAGGATGGGGAGGAATTGTCAAATGGAAAAACAGCAAGGAAGGTCCAAGGAATTCAGAAAGAATCTGTGCATATGCAAGTGGCAAGTTCTCAACAACCCAATCCACAATCGATGCTGAAATCAATGCCTGTATCAACACTCTGGAAAAGTTAAAAATCTACTACCTTGATAAACAAGAAATAACTCTAAGGACAGATTGCCAAGCCATTATTAGCTTTTACAATAAAGCTAACAGCAACAAATCCTCAAGGGTTAGATGGATCAAGTTTGCAGATGCAGTCACAGGAACAGGCGTCAAGATCAACATAGAACATATAGAGGGAAAACATAATACGCTAGCTGATTCTCTCTCAAGACTTGTTAACCTTTGTTTTGCAGAATGCACAGGAGAAATGAAGCAATTAGCAGCAGCATCTCTCTACTCAGTGGAGGAAATTCTACAGTCCCCCCATGCCTCTCAGAAGAATATGAAGATCACTTGCGAAGAAATCATGAAGACTTTCAACCACTCCCAAGAATCTTCACTAAAACAATCTTCATGCATGAAGAACCAGGAGCAATGTACAAACACTACCAGTTCAAAGCCAACCAAACCCCAATCAGAATGGATAAATCTGATGCATGGAGATCAATCGCTCAAGATATCGAATTATCAGCAGCAAAAGAAGCAGTCAAAGCAATGCGAAACCTACAAGCAATCATACAATGCAAAGCCCAAGTCTGCTTTGGATTATCAACAAGAGACAACCACTGGTCTGATCAGAAAGAAGATGTACGAATCCAAAACAAAGAAGCCCGAAGAATCCTCATCGAACTGGAAGCCCTCGCACAGCGATTGGGTCGCAACAATATTTGAAATAATAGAAGTCCAAGACAATAACCCAGAAGAAGACAGCTGCAGCTACAACAGGAAAGGATTTCTAGAAGATAGTAACGACAGTGATGACGATTCAATTTTTATTGTGGACCCCGGGTGGGATGATTATTGTCTGCATAAGTTAAAATTGAATCGTCCCATGGATAAGCATCTCTACCCAAAAGCTCGAAGGGCCCGCATGTGAATTATTTCACATATCACGGGTTTCAAAATAACAACAGCTGTATAATTATTAAAGTAAAAGTCGGTATCGAATTATTAGTCCGTGTCGGCCAATTGTATCGAAATTAATAATGGCCTGGAATATTCCTTGGCATATGCCATGGTTTATTCTTTGGAATATGCTCGATGCCAAAGCATATTCTTAGTTTATTCCTTCTAGTTTCGCTTATAAAAGGCATATGTAATCAGTTGTATTGATCATCCATCCACCTACAATCACCACCACCACCATTGTAACAAAGCTTCCGCAATATTTTAATAAAAAGGTGTGTTTTAAGTAATACTTGTACTTTAAAGTTTTAGTTTTTGAGCTTTAGTACATTATAAAAATTCCTGGCAACGTAATTTTTATATATATTTTTTATATTTATATATATATTTATATATTTTTATGTATATTTATATATAAATAAATACTATTAAAAGGTTATCATAATATAATAAAACACTTTTTATGCTTGAAATATAATTTTTTGCTAAACATCTATGTAATTATTAATTATTTTTTTTAAATAGTGAAATTCGGGTTATTTGGGTCAACCCAAGAACCGAACCGAATTAGAATTCAACCGAACCAAACCGAAATTTAAAGACAAGCATTTAAATGGGAACAAAAATGACTTTTATAAAGGAATTGATTTACACACTCAAATTTTTAATTGGGACACTTCATTGTGTGCATTAGATAATTGTATAAAGTTTACAGCGTGCTTTAACTATTTGTACAGTTGAGTGTCTCAATTACAAAGTTAAATGTGCAAATCACATCCTTTTTCATAATGGTGCAAATTCAACGCTTGTTAGAGTAACTTGTAAGTTACCTATTTATACTTTAGCCAAAAACATAATAGTGTACCAAGAAGGGTTCTAGATAGGGTATGTTTGGCGCAATAGGCTGGGGCTGGGGCTGGGGCTTGGGCTTGGGCTTGGGCTTGGGCTTGGGTTGGGGCTGGGGCTAGGGCTTTTATTATAAGCCGAAGTTGAAAATTTTATTTTGGTAGACTTGTTTGGCAAATGGACTGGGGCTGGGGCTTATTATTGCAAAATTACTAAAAATGATATTATTAAATGAGTTTTATGGTATATGTTAGATATTTTTATGAGTAAATACGTAATTTATGGTTCATAAGCCCGGGCTAAAGTTTTTAGCCCCTTTTATGGGGCTAAAGTTTTAAGCCCCTTTTAGGGGCTTATGATTTCATAAGCCCGCATGACAAACGAGACTTATTTATATAAGCCGACTTATTTTAGAAGCCCAAGCCCCATAAGCCCCTCCATAAGCCCTCCCCAAACACACCCATAATGTGAGGCGTGACATAACGGTATGGGTAAGCCTCACGTTTTAGGAGCTATCGCAAAGCCTTAGCGTTTTTAAGACGGAACTTAAAGTGACAAGAAATATGAAAATATTTATAAATTTATATATCATATATCATATTTCATATATATCACATAAAAAACTAAGCTATTAAACTATCATTCCATTTAATTTTCTTCATTTCTCAAAAAAAATAAAAAAATAAAATCTTTTTGATGTAGTTGAATTCAATTCAGGCGTCACGGCTCACGCATTAGCGTGTCTTATCGCATCTTTTCATATCTCATCTCACGCTGCGGTTTAAGCCGACGCCTTGATTTATTGCGTAGCATGGTGATCACGCTTCGTGCTTTTACGACGTCTTTGTGCCCATCATAGCGCGACTTTTAAAACCATGCAAGAAGGTGACAAACACCGACGGAGCCAGTAGGGGGCTGGAGGGCGCCCCCCCCCCCCCCCCCCCCCCACCCAAAAAAAAAAAAAAAAAAAAAAACCCAAAGTCGTCCTGATAGGTTTTAGAAGAAGAAGAAAGGAAGAAAAAAGAGGTTGATAGATGATTTTCCGGAAAAAAATGACAGCGATGGAAGAAAGTAACTTGCAGGAGATTAAAATGAAGATGATGGAGATTGTGTCTTTTTGTGGTCACGTGAGCTACAGTAAAAAATAATGGAAAATGTGAAATAAGGTCACATGCCTATGAAAATGAAGATATATATCATTTGATTTTTTTTTTCTGTTTCATTTCTTTTTTGAAAATCTTACAAGTCTCTAGTTATTTCTTTTTGGCTAAGTTGTAAATTCAAGTTTTGCAAATAGAAAGTTAGTATATCAGTTGGGTTATTTTTGAAAGTTTTATAAAATAGTTGGTCGTAAAAAATATGTTGTTTGTTTAGGGTGGAGGGTGTGAAGACACTCTTTCAGGTTTGACACACGTCTAAATCAACGATATAAACGACAATCCAACTTCTTAAAGAAGGAATTTTATGTTACTATCCGAAAAAAAATTGAGCCCCCCTAACATCAATTCCTGGCTTCGTCTTCGGTGACATACATGGACCTTGCGTCAATTACTGATCAAAATGGACATGGACAGTTGTTTTTCATCTGCTCCAAATGAAGACGAAAACAAACTAGAGATTCGCAAATCTAATCAAACCAAACGATATAACTGTTGAAGCTGATGAACTAAAGCGCTAATTAATCTAAGAGGCAACTTCAATCGGTGTTGTTACGAGAAAGTATGAACCCTGAACTGAAAGACAACTGACCTTATATTTGATACTTAACTGGACCCTCTTAATTAAACCCTCAATTGGACGTGTATAAAGATAAGTAAAATATACAGTTACAAAATTCAATCACCAAACCCCATCATCTTGTTTGTTTCCCATTCACTTCTTTGCTCTCATTCTTCTTTCAATAAACAGCCACAAAACCATTTGCACAAGTGAAGATCAAAATTCGATCACCAAACCCCATCATCTTATTGTTAAAAACTTGATAAAACCATGAGATGGAATTGAAGTCGTCAATCTCATAATAATTAAAGTAAGGGTTCAACCATCCAAGGTAACAATTGAATCAATAATCTGATTCAAAGTGAACTAAATTCTTAGTTTACGTATTCGCTTGAAACTGATGATTTAATGTACTTATCCGTCACAAACTATGTAGTTAATCTCGGCGATATATCGCCGATATATCGTCGATATCTCGTATATCGCCCCTAAAAAAAATATCGCCCTAAAATATCGGATCCGATAATATCGGCGATATTTGACGATATTTTGAAATCGGCGAGATATACGATATGGCGATATTTTGACTTATATTTTTGACTTTCAGATCTGTAGAGAAACCCCAATAAATGAGAACCCAATTAAATACCTAATTTATTATAGCGACATTCAATTATTGTGCCTGCAATTTTTCTTTCTTTTTTCTTCTTCTTCTTTACTAACAGCCTAACAGGTAAATGGTTAATTACATTTTTCTTTTCTTTAATTCTTCTTTACTTGATTTATATGCCTATTGATTAAATACTTCTTTTCTTCAATCCTTCTTCACTTGATTATATGCCTACTAATTATATAGTGATAAAAACACCTACTGATAAAAACACCTAATTGATTATAAAAAGTGCCTACTGAATATATAAATATTTTACAAACATTGTTGAACAATATCAGTGGAACTTGTTTAATGTAACTCATTATAAAAACACCTACTCGTTATTTGGTGTAACAATATCAGTGGTACTTATATATTGTTTAATGTAACTCATTATAAAAACACCTACTCGTTATGATTTTAATATATATATAGTTAATATTCTAGATAATTTTAAAAACCGATATCTCACCGATATCTCACCGCGATAACCGATATTTCAAATATCGGTCCTTGAACGATATGTGATTTTCGACCGAGATAACTACATAGGTCACAAAACACGTGTCACAATTCTCAACTTCCGGTCATTTTTCAAATTTATATTTTCATTAAACGCGTAATTTTCATATTAAATAAACGCTATCGCGTAATTAATTATTTTGAACAATTGATCCGACACTTCCCAAAACTTATCCTGATATATTTTTATACTCATTTTAAGACTATAAAAATTATATTATTAGTTTACCCGATGTTTTTAATTTATTTCGTATATAAATTGTTATATTTATATAATTACGACGGTTTTCGTAAATTCAACACGATAATTATTATTTCACTCAATTTTTGTAAGGAATGTATTTTTATAATTTTTATGACTTCAATATATTTTATTTTGATCCGTTAAAATTTATTTTTAGCTAACGTTACCCTAAAAGCTTAAATATGTATACAAGTTATTAATTATCCTTAGTTATCTACACATTTACTCTACATTAATACAATTAATTATCACTAAATGCATCAAAGTCTCTTTCTTTTTATATATGTCGACCAAGAGGTGACTCATACTTAACTTTGCTAAATATCTTTTATTATTACTCATATTATACTACTCATGACTCAACATATACAACTCAAAATACATAGTGAAAAATCAAATTATCTCTTCTTCTCTCTAGCTCCATAACCGGCCTCAAGGTAGCACAAGAAGAAAAGCATAAAAATTTTCAAGCCAAGTTTATAAAACAATCTAGACACACTTTTGATTAAGGTTTTGAAATAAAAACCTAGGGTGTTTAGGATTAACCTTTGTTCACTTCACCTCATCAAGTTACTAGTAAGCATCTCATATTCATGATCATCTTTCATATTTATTTTGTATTCATTTCATCATATTCAAGAAAAACATGCAAGTCATATGTATGTTTATACCACTTTTTAATGATTTTAAGTGTTATATATATATATTTCATCCTATAATTACTCCTTGTTATATATTATTTTTGGTGATGTCTAGGAACCCATGACACCCTAAGAAGGTGTATGGTAGGATTAGAATAGCTTCAGAGTTGTTTTGAATGGGTTAGAATAGGTTTGGCGCGAGAAAAACTCATTTCGACAAGTTTGCAAAAGGGTCTGTCCTTATTTTAAAAATCTGGAAAATTCGACAGTTGGTAAAATATTTTGGGCTAGATATTTGGAAAATATACTTTAAAACGAAAACTTGGCCGCTTGAACGGATTAAAACGGATTTATAACGAAGAAGTTATGAATTTTTTAAGTTTTACGACGAAAACTAATAATTCCAGAAATTTCAGCATGAAAATGTCACCCTTTACGAGTCAAAAATGAGGCTTAAGCGTTATTAAATGTGTCGACTTATCAAATATATATTAGTATACTTTGATACGAAGCTAAGGACATATAAAACGTAGAAAACGGACTTGTAACAATTAAATTATACACGTTTTCACAAAATTGCCGTAACTTTATTATATAAGAAAAACTATATTATTTCTAATAGACAAGTGTTACGGCAAAACTAGTCACCATGTTGGAGGACTTTTTTAACATTAATGTAGGACTTTTTATAAAGTGATGTCTTCTAGTAAAAGTAAGTTCGCCAAACATATTTTCCAAAATGACCATCCGTTTGTCAAGCGGAGTTGTAACGAATAAAATATAGTCACTCAAACTTTGCCGGAAATCACCCTTAAACAATATTTTGGACACAAGTACCATACTTTACCTATGTTTTTCTCCATGATTGAGACATCTACGATAAAAACTTAAATGCTAAAACTTTGAGATGATGATTCAAGCTTCTCAAAACCGTTGAGTTTGTTTCCTAACACTCGATGTGCACCATTTTACGACTAGCTTTTCAAGGCCGTTTAATCGCTTTCATGAAATTGTCAAATGACATTATTTTACGACGAAAGTTATAGATTCATAATAAACCACTAAATGATTATCGTAGGATATCATTTCGACGTAAATACTGATAAAGTGTTTTGTAACTTGACTAGAGGTCATAAACATATATTTCGACGATAAACTTTATTTTTCAAAAGGTACAAGTGGTATGGATATCATATGAGTTTGCATGCACGACATTGTTTCATGACTTACATTAGAGCATATCATTCATTATAGGTCGCGGTTAGACTGTTGCGTCTCATTTCTGTGCATCCACTTTGTCATCATAACTATTGCAACAGGTGAGTTCGTAGCCCCACTTTTACTCGTTTAATTGTTTTATAAACTCTTCGGGGGAGATACATGCTCAACTTCATGCTTTTATTTTACACTTATATGAACTTAAACTATATTGTTTGAACTATCATGAACTTGTTACCCTTTTGTTTCACTACTTATGCTAGTAAGTAGATTGTGCCCGAACTAAATTGATCACTATGTTATGAACGCCATTATTTGAATCACTTTCCTTGATTTTGAACCCTTCGACATGTATATTTGAGCTCTTTTAAATTGATTCGGACCCTTTAACATATAAGTGAACACTTTGGACTTGATATGAACCTTTTGACATATAGTTAAACTCTTTTAACTTGTACAAGGACCCTTTTGATATATTTTAAACTTGTTTGACGTGATTTTGAACGCTTCGACTATCTTGAACCTTTTGATATTATTCGAGCTCTTTGACTGTTCTGAACTTTTGAACTCGACTTAAATCTTTGAACTTAATTACGAACTTTTGAACGGAACTCTTGAACTTAAATACAAACTTATGACTTGTTTGAACTTATTGAACCGTACGTGTTATGACCTTGACCTAAAGTCTCCCATGATCGGAGCATCACTATAAAGTCTCCCTTGCTCGGAGCATCCCTATAAAGTCTCCCATGTTCGGAGCATCACTATAAAGTCTCCTTTGTTCGGAGCAATCTTAAAGCCTCCCCGGTCCGGAGCAGAACGTCTCACTATGTTACGGAGCGTTCTCAATCTAAGTCTCCCATGTTCGGAGCAGTGCAAATTCTCCCATGTTCGGAGTGTTCTTAATTGTATATAATAGTTGTATGATGTACTGTTCGTACATTCGCATTGTTAGTCTCCTATTAGTAGGTAGTATGGATAGCGCTATTAGAGGTCGGCCAACCTCTCGTCCACTATGTTACGGGACGCATATTATTTATTCTAGGGGATTTGCCTGGCATACATTATTATATACGTGGTACTATATTGTGAATTATTGGGGTAACCTATAATCGACTATTAGACACATTATATTTTGTGCAATGGGTTGTGAACACACAGGTTGCAAGTTTTGTATGGGCGGAACTTGGAACTGAGTGGATTTACAATGCCTTTGCTTTGCGAACTCATTTGACATCGTGTGCATGAACGTAAACTAGACATATTTTGGCAGTGGGTTGTGAACACACAGGTTGCAAGTTTTGTATGGGCGGAACTTGGAACTGAGTGGATTTACAATGCCTTTGCTTTGTGGACTATTCTAATTGACCAAAAACTTTGCCTTTGTTGCATGAACGCTCTTTAAAAGCTTTACTTGTTAAACAAACTCTATGAACTCACTCAACCATTGTGTTGGCACTTTTAGCATGTTTTATCTCATGTATCTAAGGCATTCACTTCATGGCATGCATGTGGACTTATCATAGAGTCGCGGTGTCGACGCGTCTCACCTATATTTTATGCACTTAACTATCGTTTGATTGTAACAAACTCGTTTTGATATATTGGAAATCTTTTGGGACCTAATCTTTGTAAACTCTGATTATTTTAATGAATCAAACGATAATTTCAAAACGACACTTTAGGTCGTTCGATATAACTGTAACTTTGATGCTATGACAGTCCTCCCCAAGGTATTCCATTCCGCTGTAAAACAGGTAATTTGGGGGTGTGACAACACGACCCTGGGAGTCTCAACTGATTCTATATTTTATACTTAACTGGACCCTCCTCACTGAACCCCTGAACGTCTAGATTAAACGACTGCTATAGATTGATTTTCAATTTAGCTCATAATTTGCTGCTACATGGCAGTTAATGGTCTGTTTTATTATTGTATAAACATTGATATTAAGCAGTGTTTTGAAATTCTGTGTGCTTCTTAAAACCATGATAATAAGGGAAGATGTCACCAAAACATATAAAAAGCTAGTCACGTTGTTTCATGTGGATCGTGACACCAACAAATTTTCCGTTGTTATAGCAGAAAGAAAACAGTTACTCAATGTCATTGTCATCTAATATGCGTGTTGTGCTAGCTTATAAGAGCTACAAAACAACATCTGAGATCTTTTCTTAAAACAAGTTTTGCGTGTATACAAGTCAATACATAGTTAAACCAGGTTTATTGTACATGACACCGCCTATGGCTGTTTTCTCCATGGGTTTAAGGACCTTGTGGACGTATGGTCCGGATTGGGCCAGGAATGGGTCAGGCCCGGCAGATGCGGCCCACTCTACGCCTAAACCCTAATGCATGCCTATATATACACACGCAGGTTATCTCTAACCCTAAGATATATTGGCTACATCACGCCGATACTAACTTGACCGTCGGAGGTGGACCCTGGGGCTACGGCCTCGGGTCCACTCCTAACGGGTTTTCTTTGTTGACAGGTCTACTAGGGCTCGAGAAGACGACTAACGGCCAAGGAGAGTCGTTGAATCTAGTCCGCGCCAGATTATGCTTCAACAAGTTGGCGCCATCCGTGGGACCACGAATAAACTATGTTTCGTGTTCTCCGATTACCGAAAAGCAGAGATAAATTTCTAAAGTCGGTAACTCTAAATACCTATGCATTCTGTTATGCGTAAAACTTGCCTAACATCATGTGAATTTAATAAAATAATTAAATTCCGATGCGTCAATGTTTTGATATTCAGATGATAACCTGAGCAAACAATTCGTATAATATTCAGATGCGTCAATGTTTTGATAATTATTATAAAAATAATATTCGGATGCGTCAATATTTTGATATTGACGTTAATTATAAGCATTATGATATTGACACTAATTCTTTACATGAGATACAAGAAAAGTCCGCACGATCGGACCTATTTTATATTTTCGTCCGCACGATTGGACCTAAGAAAATATCCGCACGATCGGAGCTATTTTATTTTTTAGCCGCGAATTAATTCGCGCAGATACTGTTTTTACGGTTGGTACGCCTGTTCGCGCTCGAACAACGCAGTCGCGATAAATCTACCCGCGTTAGGCCGTGCGTTCAGATATCTTCGCAGAGAACGCGTACGCGCGAACACCACGATGCTAGTCAATCGCCATGATGCGCACTGGACAAAGGCTGTGGTATAAACATCTACGATCATCCAGAAACGTTCGAGTCTATGCGGTTAAGATAAATCCATCTGCGTCTATTCGTCGCGGTCACGGTACATCCATCCGAGTTTTTATTTTATACATTAAAAAAAGAAAAAGAATAAAACACAATTAATTCTTTCGTTGGTACGCATCCCACGACGGGTACGCATCCCACAATTAACTCTTTGTCGCGCACAGCGCGCATTCCTGCTACAGAAGCACGTCTTCTGTCGCACTTCTTTGCCGCGCACAGCGCGCATTTCTGCTACAGAAGCACGTCTTCTGTCGCACCATGCTGCGTCGCTACTGGTACAAAAGGTACGCCCTTACCCAGGATGCAGCATGCGGGATCCACTTTCACCTACGCGGCCATCAGAACTTAAGTCTAGCATAACATAGCCATGCGCTATCTCATACTAGACTTGGGGGGCTTGTGGACGTATGGTCCGGATTGGGCCAGGAATGGGTCAGGCCCGGCAGATGCGGCCCACTCTACGCCTAAACCCTAATGCATGTCTATATATACACACGCAGGTTATCTCTAACCCTAAGATATATTGGCTACATCACGCCGATACTAACTTGACCGTCGGAGGTGGACCCCGGGGCTACGGCCTCGGGTCCACTCCTAACGGGTTTTCTTTGTTGACAGGTCTACTAGGGCTCGAGAAGACGACTAACGGCCAAGGAGAGTCGTTGAATCTAGTCCGCGCCAGATTATGCTTCAACAGACCTGAACAAGGAAAAGCTGTTTGAATTAGAGCAGAAGAGCGATAAATATCCGTTTACTTGTGCTGCAACCATTCACATCGGTCACTACTGGTTGATTCACGCCAAATGCCAAAAATAACTCTGAGCATGGGTCAAAACTGCCTTTATTAACATGACAGCAAAAAGGAAGATAAAGAAATTCTACTAACTGAGACCAATGAACCATAAATATATAAACTGATAAACATGTCAAAGGATCCGATACCAATTGGCAGTGTTGTAAAAATCGGCCATGGCGGCCGATATGGCGGCGCCATGGCGGTTGGCGGTGGTCCACCGCCACGATATTTACCATTTCGGTCTAATTTATCGTTTTGGTCAAAATCGGAGCTTGGCGGTCAAAATTGGCCTAGGCGGCGGACCGGTCAACGGCGGTCAACAACGGTCAACGGCGGTCAACTTCGGATCTAGGGTTTTTTTTTTCAAATTCACGGTGTTATATATCGATTTTGTTTTAATTTGAGCTAGTTTTTATAATTAATATTGCTAATACTTATTTTTTAGATAAATTCCTTTATAATTTATGGTCTCCGCCATGGCAGCTATGGCGCTTGGCGGGGGTCAACCGCCACGGTACCGCCGAGCGATTTTACAACCTTGCTAATTGGACAGGCATAAAAGTTGTAAGAAAGAAATTCTCGAGAAAATAAATTTGTTTTCATCACATTTTGGATTCCAGCTTGACAATTATAACATGAGTGTTTGTTTATAAACAAGTAAATATGACCTTGACACAACACAAATTTACAGAACAAAACACAAAACTGAGGTTAAAAACAGAAAATTGAGATGGTCACATGACCAAAGCTACAAAATACATGAAAATGATGTAGTAAAAAGAAAAGAATCAGAATCCTTTGTGAAGTGTGTGTATTGACTGCCATACCCAACCGATGCCTTTCTCACATTGTTGTACCAAGCAAATTACTTGCATGGCGTCATTATTCTCATATTAAGAGAGCAAACCCTTTGCTCAGTTTGCTGTTACATTATGCAATCCATTTGGTCTACTCTCTGCTCGCTTTAGAATTTGTATTCTGCTTCTGAAGCGGCTTTAAGGCGGCCATGATTTCGGCAAATGTAGGTCGTAGTTTTGGATCTCTATAACAGAAAATGAATATTAAAAACATGTTCTGAAGGAAGCAGAATATTCATTTGAGAAATGTAAGACTCACGTTTGCCAACATTTGGTAATGATATCTGATATAACAGGGTCCATGTCATTTGGAATATCAAGACGACGATGTTGAAACCCGACTGCACCAACAACTTGCATTGCATTCATTCCACCCCATGGTTGTTGCATCGTACAAAGCTCCCATAAAACCACACCATAGCTATATACATCACACCTGCAATTTATTTTGAATCAAAATCAGGATATAACATGAATTTTCTGGCATCAAGAAACTCACTTCTTTTTTTCCCACTCTTACAATAATCAGTAATTACTTTACGGATGAGAAATATAGAGAAATACTAACTTTTCATCTGAAGGTTCATTTCTTAGGACTTCTGGCGCCATCCACTCTGCCTGAAAAACAAGCGTACCAAATGGAAGTGTCAACAGAAATCTAGCAGCATTACACAATTATCAATGATAGCTGTTTTATGGTAACATAGATTTTATAAATGCCATATAGTGAGGTTGCAGAATTGGCGGGTTGTATAACGGTTTTTGGTATGGATTGAGTCAGGTTGCATCGACCCTGAGACACTTCATGTCCAGTATTATTATAATATGATCACAAAAAATATTCTAACAAAATCCAACTATTTGAATAAAAAAATTAGGACGTTTTATGGATTTTAAGACACTTTGGGCAACTTTTAACCCATTTGAATTATTGCACCTTTAATTTTATCTAAATGAGTCAAATTTGCCACATCTACTGTATACTTGACAAGACATACCGTTCCTGCTGTAGATCTTGAAGAAAGGAATGTGCTGTTCTTCATTCTCGACAACCCAAAGTCACAGACCTGAAGGTTGATATGTCAGCCACAATACACGGTTTAAAGATTTGGTGTCACTATTATTGTAAAAAATATAGCGTTATAAGGTCCGTATACTACCTTCACAACCCAATTCTTATCAACAAGAAGATTTGGAGACTTCAAATCACGGTGAACTATAACAGGTGAACAATTGTGCAGATAATTCATACCACGAGCCTGAAATTTCAATTTTATAACAGCCATCAGATACAATACTAATATAATGGATAAATCTTCAAAAAACCATTAATGTAACTTCTATTGCAACTATTAGGTCAATAAGGGAGTGTCTGGATGAGCACATCCAAATTGCTTATTGTGAACTGAAGAAGTAGATTCAGACAATCATAACCAGATAATCAGTTGCTTAAAGCAACAGATAGTTCAGATAATTTACAGTTATCTCAATAATCAGTGTTCTTACAGCAACTTCTTACCTGATTATCCATATCTGATAATCAGAAAATGCGAATCATTATCAGTTTACCCAAACACTAAAAATTGATTATTCCGGCTTCAGATAACAATAATCAATTTAAGTGCACATCCAAACAACCCCTAAAAGAGAGCATACAGTATCAAGAGCCATCTTCAAACGTCGTCGGAAATCTAGCTGGTTGTTGGGCCGGCGAAGTAATTTATATAAACTACCTCTGCAAAATGTTCCATCAATTATAAGTAGATTTTCATCACAATTTTGCTACAAGTCATTATAAATTGACCGCAAACTCCAAATCATGTCTAGTTTAACTAGGAGTAGGATACTTTTACAATTTAGGTGGATGTTATATCTTACCGTCAGCGTCAAAGGTAGATGGGATTAGGCGTAGTTAAGTATTAGAAGGGACAATTTTGACCTATCTACTTATCACTAGGTCGATTTGGATTGTGTTTTATTTCTCACGGGTCAAATATATCAAGTTAATGGATTTAAGCAAATAAGAAATGTGTCAAACTGGTTAAAAGTCATTCGAAACGCTTTATTAGAAAAGGATCAGATTATTTTTACCTAACCATTCTGAACAGGTTTTATTTGTAGAACTGAAAAATGAATAAAATAATGTTCCTTTTATTTGAACCAGTTTTAACCGTATACCGAACCCGTTCAAACAGTATAGGACTGCATCGCATGTAAAGGAGATAATGATGATGAACATAATGTGTAACATACCTAGGAAGAAATTCTGTTACAATTGAAAGATGCGGTACACGTGTTACAGCCCCCATGAAGAGTACTACATTAGGATGTCTAACTCTTTTCATGATCCTGACCTTGTAATCCAAAAGATTAAATTTTCTGGTAAGAAGAACCACACATAATAGTAGAGGCCCTTGCACATATGATTTAGGAACCCTCTATATTTACAACTGTATTTCACAAATGTGGTGAGGTTGGCATAAAACATATGATGATTTAAAATCAAAATATTCCAAATGCCATCAAATTAATGTGGAAATGTTGGGGAAAAGCATACCTCACTTCTGAATTCTTCCAGGGATTCTGTAGTTATTTCTTGGTCTAAGAATTTCTTCACAGCGACATCCTGAATAAATGTGAACAGCCAGAATAAAGTTACATGTAGAATTTTAGATAAAAAAAAATAAAAATACTAATGCTTTAACAAAACAATCAAGATATAAGTAACTAAGAAATGGTTATGGCGTAGAGGTATCGAAAAGCATTATAGCTTTTTAAGTGTATGAAAATGAACTCACAGTTCCATGCCAGTCACCACGGTACACCTCTCCATAAGAACCTGCAACAAAGAGAAGATGTACATTAATCAAATGTAATGTATGATAATTAAGTTAATAGACAAATAGAAAATGACACGTTTCACCCTGACCAGGCTTCAACCAGTTAACCAACCAGCCCATCTTGCCACCTCTATAAAATATCAACTAAGCATTTGAAAAATAGCAAGTTAACTCAGTACCCAATCCAATACGTTCACCCAACGTGATATCCTCCCATGCTATTTCGCAATCCGCTACATCCTCAAGAGAAACTTCAGATAATGTACTTTCATTGCCCGTTGATCTATCTGACACTCTCTCCCCTTCTTGACTTATCTGATATTGTGCTTCTGTATCTTCATCCCTTCTTGGAGAATCCAACAGACTAAAATTTTCATTCTGTGAAGGACCCGTTATCTCATACTGCTTTGCAATAGAAGCAGTCGTTGTTGCCACCACAACTGCTGCAGTCACTGTGGCTGCAGCCGCTACAGGTAGCTGCATATTTTGGTCTGTTATCGTTCTGGTGGAAGCAACCACCATTGATGAAGCAACTGCAGCGGCCGCTGCAGCGGCTGCAGCAGCAGCTGGAACATTTCTCATGTATTGGACTGGATTTAATTCAGATCGTGACGAACTTCTTTGTGGCAGTGGAGGCAGGAAACGAGGTTGACTTTCGATTGTCTTTGTTGGTAATTCTTCTTCGTAAACTTCAGTAAAGAGATCTGGAGGAGCAACAACACCGCTTTCAAGTAACACATCGTGCAACTTCTGAGCTAACTGAGGATTTTCTTTAGCAGCTTCCATCATGTATTGTGAAACATCTTTTACCTTCATTTTACGTACTGCAGGGGAACTTATGCCCTCTGACCATGATGGGGATCTTGCATGAATAAAATGTGAATTTGCTTTTTTTTCCTTATGCATTTTTTGAGGAATGATTGGTAAGGATTTTTTGGGTTCCAGCTCAACTTTGCTTGGCCGCGGTAAGCTTGATGAATGTGTGTATTGAACGGTCTCACTGTTGTTATTGTCTTCCATGTAATCTACAGATGAGCTTGTGAGACCACTTCTTGAGGAAGCTAAACGAGAGAAATCTTCATCTCGGGACCATGGACTTGATGAAAAAGATTCATCATAATCTATGCTTGATCCTCCTGTTGTTGCTGTGTCCGATGGAATGAGTGTTCCAGGATCCGCCATCAAGTCAACAATATATTCCCTGCCACTCACATAAACCATTACATTAGCGATACCACGCGAGTGACATTTTATTGGAAATAATGAAAATAACTACAGAAATCCTATCTCGCCTATATTATTCCTATTAACTTGGATGTCTAGTAGTTAGTTAGTAATAATCATCATGCGATAACAGTAAGTTTGGCATAATCTACAAGTAATTGAAACCGTACAATATGGAAAAGTTTATGGGGGCATAAATCGGTCAATTGGTTTGCTTTATGCATTATTTTTGTATAGTCAAATACTTATGCTTTTGCCTTTCAAGATACTGTTTGAGGCCTACTACAAACTGCTTTTATAACAAAAGAAGCTATGCATTATAAATCCTGAACTATGAAGTTGATTTAGACTTCATGAATTAAGCAAAGAACCCAACCTTCCGTCACCAAGTTTTACGAAGGTCATTGCAACGTTGTTGGAGCCGGTGTACTGCTTCCCTTTTACCAAGCGACAAGGGATACCCACACTATCAGCCAAAACCTACAAAGAGAGTAACTCAAAACAATAAATCATGTTTAGTGGACTCTAGAAAGGAATGAATGTAAGGATAATTATACATCAATAAGTGGATGTAACATAACCTCAAAGAAATTGAGCCAGTCGTGAATAAAAAATATGTTAGATAGCACTGTTTATGTGACATATGTATTATCACATTGTAGAATACATATAAATTCATTTACAACCTAGTATTTGTGTCACTTCGAGTCTAGAGGGTTTATGCATATTCATACTTCAGTTGCGGATTCCTCTAGATTTATAAGGACCTATTTCCTAAATTATCGAAGTGTAATAACCTTGTTGCTGGTCTTTAGCTTAAGTTCAAACTGATTTGTGTTGGCCCAATTTTACTGATCTTTAATCAACGATATACCAAAGTATGAAAATAATCTCTATTTTCTATAAAAGTCATCATTGTAATCGATACATGTTCTACTCTATTTATACAAAGTGAAACGGTACATAGTGAACCGTTGTGATGGTTCAAGATATGGCAGTTATGTTTGTAACTGTCATATAACCGTTTTGTAACTGCTATTTGGCAGTTATTTCCAGCGAGTTGACTTTTCCATGTTGACTTTGACTTTCGTTGACCGGGTCGTTTGTGGGTGTTGACTGGGTCGATTGGGTATCCTGATGGGTCGATTGGGATTAACCCAATATTCTCCCCCTTAATCACAATCGCTGCGACGTAGATCTTTAAGTCTTTTGTAGTCGTCTCACATAACTCCATTTTGCTTCTTTCTGCATTCTCTGTTGTTTCTGCATTCTCTGCGGTTTCTGCAATCTCTGCTGTTTCTGCAATCTCTGCTGTTTCTGCAATCTCTGCTGTTACTGCAATCTCTGCTGTTTTTGCAATCTCTGTTGTTTCTGCATTCTCTGCGGTTTCTGCACTCTCTGCTGTTTTTGCAATCTCTGCTGTTACTGCAATCTCTGCTGTCACTGCAATCTCTTCTCTTCAGTTATAGTCGCCATAAGTAATGTTGGCTCTAAGTCTTCTTCAATAAAATTGGAATGTTCTCTGACTTGATTCTTGCATTTATTTTGACATTCATATGCATAATGTCCAAGTTTGTGACATCGGTAGCATGTGACTTGAGATTTGTCTCTTGTATCTTCTTCAAAAGACTCTCGTTCTTCCCTTTTAGATTGATAATTGTTCTTGTCTTGTTCTCGGCCTCGAGACTGGTTAAATCTTCCCTGACCATATTCTCTAAAAGGTTTTCCTTGTCCTTTATGTTGTGTGAACATCAAAGTCTCTTGATTGTTCACTTGTTTATCCTTCTTAAACTTAATCCTTTCTTCATAGGTTTTAAGTCTTCCAATTGCTTCTTCCATAGTCATTTCACTTAGGTCAGAATATTGTTCTATAGATGCGACTATTTGCAGATACCTATTGGGTACAGCATTTTGTAGTTTCCGTACTAAGGTTTCATCTTCTATGGTGTGTCCTAGACTAGCGGCTTTGTTTACGAGTGTTGTTAGTTTTGTAGCAAAGGTGTCAATTGTCTCGTCTTCCTTCATTTGTAACATCTCAAAATCAGATTTGAGTGTTTGTAGTCTTGCTTGTTGAACTCTGTCTTCGCCAACGTGTCTAGTTTTCAAAGCATTCCAAATGTCTTTGGCGGTTTTGTGCTTTGTTATTTGAAGTAATTGTTCTTCGGGTAAGGCTTGGTAAAGAAATGCAATAGCGGTTTTATCTTTTTTCTTATTGGGTTGAGTCGACTCAGTCGGCTCTATTGTTTCCCATAAGTTATTTGCTTCGAGAATGATTTGCATTCGAATTGCCCATAATGAGTAATTTGCGGGCTTTAGGATTGGGCATTGAAATTGGGGTGTACTATTATTAGTACTAGGTTCCTTACTACCACTATCTTTCGTCATATTTTAAAAATATTGACAATAAATCTCTAAGAAAATTTTAACACGATGTGTGTTGAAATTTCTTAATTTTAATGAGCTCTAATGTTTTATTTTCCTTAAAGGTGTATAAAACCTTTATAGGACTAGTTTTGAAAGACTATCCTAGGGAGATTTTTTTAAAGACTTAAATGAAATATCCTAAGGTTAATTACTCCTTAAAAGTTATTTCTAATATAATAAGCAGTGTAATCACTAGGTTATTATATCTAAAAATTTGATGAATTACTAAATTTGTAATATAAAGTAACTTATCAAACAATAATAATATATATCTAAAATGAAGAATATATACTATATAAAAATGAAAGAGTGGTGTTATAAAAATTTTGAAACCTGAATGGGTTTATGGTCTAACCCGATGCCTTATAAGAATAAAATCCTTTGCCTACTTAAAATTACTAACGCCTCCTTGTTTGTATATTTATTTTATCTCTTTGAGAGATAAAAACATGCGCCGTATATATTTCTTATATCTCTTTGTTTTTGAGATAAGAAAGTAAATGTCTCTCTTGGAGACTGTTTTTCGTCTCTCTCCTTTTCTGGGTGTGAGATCCGCTTCTTCTTCTCCTAATCTACTCGGTCAAACGCCTATGATAAGGTTGAATGGCCTTCTTATCTTCTCCGGTACGTGGTGATCTTTGTGAACACCGGATCCCTTCAATTGAAATTTTAGGGTTTCATTTGATTTGGGGGTTTTTAATCCGAGAGTGATATGAAAGATTGGAGACTTAATTAAGTCAATTGGTGGCTTAATTAACGTTCTAGGGCTTGATTCTTGGTTCGGAACAGGTGTGTTTGTTCTTAATTTTGAATCTTTAATTTCTGCCCTGATTGATGACTTCGTTTAGTTTTGTTTGAATCAATATATGTAAACGATTTTAATTCGTTTCTGATCCTATGTGGATAAAAAAAAATCAGTTTTGATGAAAAATGCAAATAAGTTTGTTGCCGGGTTGGAGTAATCACTTGTGTGATTGTTCCCCTTGATGTGACAAACGTATAGACCACAAAAATGATAATCTTTGATTTGTGTTCAGATTGTTTTGCAATTTTTTTTTTATCGAGGCTTTTTTTCTGGGTTCTAACTGATTCTGAAAAAACTTAAAACGAAAAATGGTATATGATGATTTTGGCTCTGATACCAATTGTTGACCCAATTTTACTGATCTTTAATCAACGATATACCAAAGTATGAAAATAATCTCTATTTTCTATAAAAGTCATCATTGTAATCGATACATGTTCTACTCTATTTATACAAAGTGAAACGGTACATAGTGAACCGTTGTGATGGTTCAAGATATGGCAGTTATGTTTGTAACTGTCATATAACCGTTTTGTAACTGCTATTTGGCAGTTATTTCCAGCGAGTTGACTTTTCCATGTTGACTTTGACTTTCGTTGACCGGGTCGTTTGTGGGTGTTGACTGGGTCAATTGGGTATCCTGATGGGTCGATTGGGATTAACCCAATAATTTGCTACTTGTATTTATACCCTTCAAATTCAAACCGGGAAGTACTTTCTCATGATTTAACTAATATGTAATACAACAAAAAGATTAGTAAGTCAATGTTATTGTTGAACACACTAATTCATCTTATACGATCATTTTCCAGGTTTAAGGACATTAAATTATTTGTAGCTCTATTCTTCAAAATAAAATATAAAATATCATCAATTCAGTCTTATTTCTGATAAATGTGTGACTAAGATTCTTCTCCTACCAGGTAGCAACATGGGGGGTTCTGCAGGTTGGGTAATGGGTCAAAATGGTCATCTTTTTAGATTTTTATCTTTCCGTTTATTTCTTTATATTGTTGCTTGGTTTGTCAGTTTACAAATGGTCTGTCCTTTTTTATAATGGTCCTTCTTGGTCATTTAGTATGAGAATTGTCAAAACTCTAAAAATCTGATTATCATATCACTACAACTACAAGATACACATCCAAAATCCCCCGACAAATCATATGTTTCATGCGTTCATTTTTACTCCTGGTAAGCACTTAATCACTCACACGTGTGAGGCCAATTACCAGAGAAACATAACTACAAAGAATAAATGGAAAAAGAGAGAGGTTACCTTGAAAAGCAATGCTCGATGACACGCCATTCCAACTTTTAACAAACCAAGAGGCAAAACCATACTTCCAAGAGTTGTCTTTAATCTCGAGCTAAACTCTCTCCAATCTATCAACATCTTCTCTGGATCTCCAACCAGACCCCCCATGTGATCTGAAACCAAAACTGCAAGTTTCTGCACCAAATTGTAACCCGCACCATCACCAGATTCAGACACTGACTTTACAGCCATATCCAAAGCCGTCTGTTCGAGTACTATCAGCTTAGAATCTGTAGCTTTATTAACAACGACTGCTTCCCATGTAACATTATCCGACACGGGCGTTTTTTGTAAGTCTACTAGGAAAGGCATCTTTAAAGAGGTGGATCCCGTCACGATCCCATTGAGATCATAGAAACCATCCAAAATCTTGTCATCATAGCTAAGAGCACTGTAATTCTGACAAGCATGAACGAGTCTAGGACATGAGAAAGGTTAGAACCCAATAAGCATATTTTTTAAACAAAACATGCTTACTGCAACTAGTAAAAAAATTGATATTGTTTGTGTCTTATCAAATTCATAATTCTAGTAATTATAAGCACAATATACAGTTGGTCGAGACATCTAAAACTAACTTATAATGGCAATGATTATATTTTGTATAGGGTATTCAAGAAAAATAAATAAATAGACAAAACACATAGAGCAAGTATATATACTCGATAAGGGAAGGCATGTTATTCGAATGAAGCCTGTCTACAAGGATGAAGACGTCTATGTTAACCTAAATCAAACAAACCAAGTAACAGACCACATTAACATGTCTAACTCAAATAACATAGAAAGAGTCTGAATGGTTTCTATAATTAGCAAAATTTCACTAATGCCACAAACAGCAATCGAAAAGTTCACTATGCAGATAAGTGTTCCACCAAGCCGGTTCATAAACAGCAACGCCATATGAGAATTAATTAGCTTTGTCGGTTTTTATAATTCAAACATTTAAGAATCAAACTAATCGATGCCCAGATGACAGTACACAATTGCATAACATTCACGATTCTTATTTTGTATGGAGCAAAGCAGCAAACTGAAATACAAAGTCAACTCAACCTTACTAAATGCAACTAAACAAACAATGAATCAATGATATACAATTTGAATGCTTTCCACAATTAGCAACACTTAACATCTGCCTTGAAAAGCAAGGATAAAGACTACTTTGCAAGTAAGTGACCCACCAAGTAGGTTCATAAACAGTAATGGTAAATAGGAATTAGTTATATTCGCCAAAACGCATAATCAAGTCACTTAATAACCAAATTAAGCAATACACATATGACAGTACACAAGGTTTACTAAATACTACTATATAAGATAATGCCCTGTATTAGCAACTTATTATCACAAGTGTACCGATTTAGGCAAAGTACTCTTTTTTGTACAACTTAAGCCATATTGTAAAATGGCTTTCACCCAGCTTAAATTACCACGTCGAAACACATTTTACAAGTTCAATAACTACGTTACATCAAACAAATGGAACACTTGCGTGTATTCAACAGCTTAATAAGCAACAAAAAAAAGCAGTACTCAGATAAACTAATTATGCTAAAACTATGTTCCCATAACATCCATACATTTGAGTCAATAAACCAAACTGAAATAAGAACTCAATTTACCCAATATCGATTCGCCACAATTTCCGCAGGCGAATTAACGGGATCACAGCTCCCTAAACTAATCTGCTTAACAGCTTCAATTTGCACAGCTTCAGGATCTTCTTTAGCACTCAACTCCAAAGCCAACTGAATCTGAAACTCTTCTTCAACATCAGGATCCCTTGAAGCTCTTAACTCATCCATAGCAGCATCAAGTTGACTACTGCTAACTGAGTCATACCCTTGAATACTTTTCACACTTTTTTTATTTGTAACTGAATTAAACCATCCTGTTATAGCAGATAAAGACTTGTTTACTTCATTAGATTGAGATCTATTGTTATCTGATGATGATTGGTTTGGTTTGATGTTTAGCTTTTTTAATAGGCTTTTCATACTGTTTTCATTAAACTTGTATCATATATAACTTTTTTTCATAAAAGATAACATGAAATGATCTAAGAAATGATAATAAACAAAACCCAGATGCTAAAATGTTGGAAGAGATTATTAAAAAAAATATATGATGGATGATGAACAGGTAGTGGTTCGTTCAAAAAAAAAAGAACAGGTAGTGGTGAAAGTAGGACACCTACACAAAAAATACTTTTTTTTTTTTTTCTTTTTTCTAAGATATACTTTTATATTAGGATTTAAGTAAAAGTGCACAACAAGATATACAAGCGTGGCTAATTGGCTGGCGAGTTGTTGGGAATGAAGCTATAGCTGTACAAATAAAGAAATATATTATATATATTTGTGAAATAGGAATATTCCTATATAGGACTACAGGAAGAGGGAAGAGGGAAGAGGGAAGAGGGAAGAGTCACCATTTCATTTCATAGTTATCAACTTATCAACATGTTGAGTTCTTTTTGTTTACTTTTGGTTTAAACTTTAAACTATAGGAAATGGTAGTCAACATCGTTTTGACTTCTACTTTGGTTATTAAAGTATTAAACTATGAAAATGACTAACACATTTTCTACTTTTGCATAAGATGTTTAGGGTTGGGACGAGAGTTGTCATTGAGTTTTGGATGTTACCAATATCTTTTTTTATGAACGTTAGCATGGTCGATTGTGCATTCTTATTTTTCAGCTAGCACGTTAAGAGAGTCGCCTAAGGTTGTTGAAATAGGTGCAATTTGGCTTAAGAGTGGGTCACGATGAACGGTTGAGGTCGCAAGATTGTGTTCACCATTTAGCTAGTTGATGGTCGTTTGTGGTGCTAGTTTGTGTTTTGTGATTAGAAATAACAATAATATGTGAAACTCAGAATGATAACTACACCCGAGTTAGCATCTATGATGAATTATTATCAACTAAAACGTATAATTACCTAAAATTTCTTGTAAACATATACGGTTAATGAGAATAATAAATTGGCTTAGTAAGTCTCTCTTCAAATAGAAAATATGATTATAAAACGGTTCAAAATTTTAAAACCAATGTTATTTAGACCTAAAACATAAACTTAAATAAATGTTTAATTCATAAATCATTTGACAAGATATTATGCATTTTCTCTCTTCAAATTATAACTAATTGTCTTTTCAAATCAACCAATCATACTTATTAGGCAAAAAATAATTTTTCAAAATTTACATAGCTCATCCAGTTTAATAACAAGTTAATGTTGGTTCTTGTATTTGTTACCGCACTTTATAATAGAATCTAGTTTAGAGTTTGTTGATTGATACAAAGTGCTTTATTTTAGTTTTGTTGATTTTAAACATGATGGAACTAGTTATCGTCTTTTTTTCCCTTAACCTTCTAGTTCTACATATACTTTAACAACTTTTGGATGAATAGTTATAAGCAGTGTTCTAAAAGGCGCGTCTTGGCGCCGCAAGCCCGCAAAGGCGTCGCCTAGGCGTGAGGCGTGGCCTTTACGTTACGAAACAGACCTTAGCGTTGGCTTTAGGCGTGGCGCGGAAATAGCGTGAAATAGCGGGCAAAGGCGCAAAGCGTGGCGCCATTTTTTGAAGCGTTTAGAGGTTTTTTTCACTTTTTGGGCTATTTTGTGTTTGGGCTATTTTGTATTTGGGCCTATTAATTATTAATGCCAAAGTAATCAATAAGTGGGCAAAAGTGAAGAATTAGAACATAGATGTTTTGCGTTCTCTTGATGCTAGTAAGGCGCAATCATGGACTGTTGTTGTTAGTGATGATGATGAAATAGAAGAAGATGGGAGTCTCGAGGTTGGTGGAGAAGCAGCTGGTGTTGATAGAGAACTCCATGAGGATGATTTTGTGTCAGATGAAGAAGAAGTAGAGGGTGGGGAGGATCTTGAGTTCAACAACTCAGATGAAGAAGGTTTTATTTGAAGAAATGAAGAAGATGCAAGACTAGTTTAGTTTTCAGTTTTCAGTTTATTTCTTATGCATATCATCTTTTGTAAGCTCACCTTTTGTAAACTTACCTTTTGTAAACTTGATATGTATATGAAATATTGAAATATGATATTATTACATAAATTTATAAATATTTTTCGCCGCTTTAATCACGCCTTGAAAAACGTCATGGCTTCGCAAAGGCTCGTAAGGCTTGAGGCTTGGCATCGCCGCCATGCCACGCCTCACGCTATTTATAACCTTGGTTATAAGTCAACATATGAAGATGTCAATTAGCTGGTATCAAGAGTTAAAGACATATAAACAAACTTTTAGAGAAAATGATGTTAGATGAAGATTTTTTTATTTTTTATATTTTTTGTATTTTTTTTTTAACGGCACTACACTTAAAATATGATATTCGAGTTAAACTATCTAAACGGGCAGGTCTCGGGACCCGAACCATTAGGAGAGACCCGCGAAAGAAAACCTTTAAAACTCATAGCTTCACACTAAAAGAAAATCCGATTTCTTTTTTTTTTTACTTATGAGATTCGAACTCGGGTAAAACTCTTCCTCAAACTTAAAAATAAATAAATAAATAAATAAATAACTATGGCCAACTGACTTTGGTTTGTTAGAAGATAAATAATACTCCGTATGTGTTGATAGTAAATGGACGGTAATAGCATCCAAGAATTACTATTTTTAAAGGCTTTCTTTTTGTTGAATTATTGACTCTATCTTACTATTATATAAAAAGGATGCATATCTTAAAATTTTGCCAAGTAAGCATGTAATAGTAGCAAACTATTTCACCATCCAAACTTTTAAATTATAACACATTATAGAATACTAGGTACTATTCAATCTTTGACAAAATCTACAATTATAAAAGTTATCTTCTCACTTATAAGCTATGAATTTTTACTTTCACTTTTACACCTAATCCTTACCTTGCTCTCTTTTTTATATATATATATATATATATATATATATATATATATATATATATATATATGACGTAAAATGGTTTGAACAACTCTCATTAGAATAAATAGCTACTTTATTTACGGTAGGAATTAATATGTGAATATATTGAGTGATCAACACTCAAGTGTTTAGAGTTAATGATTTTGTCTAGATAGAGAACCGAGCAGATAACATACTATAAACATGAATTTGGAAAAAAATGATATGATATAGATATTATCTTGAAGAGAAATGTGTTGTAATTTTGAATAGAATTCAGACTGCGAGTCATGATATACCGCTACGAGAAATGTGTTGTAATTGATTTTGTATGTTTATTTATTATATTTTCTTTTAAAACTCATTGATCCCATATTTTCTTAAGATTCTACGAGGATTGAACTTACAACTACACAAACTTAAACTATCAAATGCCTTTTTTTTTTACACAAATTTCTGATATGGAAATCGTAGTCTAAATAGAATCATGATCTAAAGATATACATTAACCATAGTCTACAAAATAGAGGCCCCTCAATTCATTAGAATTTAGAATTTATCTAATACGGTCAAATAGATAGTCAGAAAAAGAAAATAACAGTGGTCACTTTAAAATTATTTACACGTAGCATAAATTGACCTAGGGACACAAGCCATACTGTCGTAATTTTTTTCATACTCTTGGGTCGTGCTTAGCACGGCCATAAAGCTTTACTAGTCATAACCATATAGAGGATATAAAAACTTCATGTGATGGTACATCAAAAGGTCAACTTAAAGGGCTATTGGTCGTGTTAAATAAGATAAGGTAAACCAACAATGCAAAACTTCACATTATAATATTGGTATCGTGTTAATGTAGGAAAAATTTAGATAAAATTATGTTTTTCATCTACTTTGGGCACACATAATTATAGACTCGAGTTGTCCATATTAATATCATATTATTTGGATACATACTCCTTGATTAGAATTTTGTAACAATATACTAGTAATAGTGTAAATGTCAAAAATAGGTTAATGTGAATAAGATATCGAGTCCGAACAATGATGCTTGCAATGGAACTTAAAGAAGGAAATATATGGGTTAAAGTTTATTTCATGTTGGTAGGTGAACGAACTGTCAATTTATGATTAAAACGTGCAACTTATTAAGTTTTTTTTTTTTTTTTTTTTTTAATTTAATTTTTAGCTAAGGGATCATGTGAGTCCTACGAGTCACTTAATGTGGAAGGGTTAATATTTTTTGCTTTGACGATATAGACCAACTAAAAGAATTAAAGGGTCCCACTTAGAAAACAAATAATTTTTAAATTGGTTTGTGGACCTAATCCCTTAACTGAAGGGGAAAAAAAAAAAAAAAAAAAAAAAAAAAAAAAGTGTCTATGGATATGGGCTTACTATTTTTACTATGATTCAGGAAATTGATCGACACATTTTTTACCTGCTTTAACTCCTTTAAAGTTGCATATTCTTGTAGATCATAATTTCAATACTTAAAGGACGTGTTACATTTTTATTCAAACTTTGTAACTTCATATTGAATGCAATTTAACAAGTTTAATGTGTGATTCCTACTAATGTATAAATTTAAGGATCTTTAGCCATTAAAAGACGCATCAAAAATCATTGTTTCACCTTTCTCTCTCACTATGAATTCAAGAACTCTGATGAAACTTCAGGAAAGTTAGTAATCTCCACCAGTACTTTTGCTTAGGTCGTTGTATCCTGTGAAACAACCGTCGCACTAGTATATGTGAAATGTTTTAATATTGTGGGAAAATTGTCCATACCCAATAACAATAATCTAACACTATATAAAACTAGGTTGACATAAGGAAACTACCTCCCTAAAACTCTATAAAAATTACACGAGAGATTTATTATGCCCCTATCTAATTTTCCTCTTTGACCATTTCTCTAGATTTAATCAGACAACACATTCTACGAAAATGAAGAACACATTCTCTTTATAGAAAATGAAGAACACATCTAAAACATATTCTTCCCCCCCCCCCCCCACCTCAGAAACAACATCACTTCAGGCACCGCCGTAACCCATCACGCCATGCTTTACATGCTAACGACGTTATTTGAAGATTCAGTAAAGTCAATTTTTTGATCAATTTTGTCATTTGGTATAGTAGCGAATGTACAGATGTGACGACGAGATAACGGTGGTACGTCGAATTGAATGGTTTGGTGGGGGGTTGAATGTAAATTTGGGGTTTTAGGGTTAGGTTTTGAATTGGGAATTGTATGGTGGTGAAATTGGGGGTTTCTAAAGCTGGTCACATTATCTTGGCATAGATGCATTTGGAAATCACAATGATTCAACAACATATATAGCCATAAATTTCCTAATCAGAATCATTCATTATCCTTGTCTAGTGTTCGCAACAAGCATACCAGATCATCACATCACTCTGTTAACACGTAGCAACTTCATTAGACTACAACATTATTTTGGATTATCGATATATAAGAACAAGTTTGGATAAGTGTATATATTTTGTGGTAAGATGGGGTTATCAAAGTTTATAAAATGAAGGTTGAGTACGACAACCTTAAGATCAATGATCACAATATGTGGATGGATTTTGGGTAACACGTATCGCTTATGAATGCATAGTTGTTATTTTCTTGCCCAAAGATATGAGGATATTGGTCAGTCGTCTCATTTGACTCCCTATTTTCATGAAATCGTGTAGTCTTTTCTAACGGTTACTCACACATAAGATGCTGGAGAGTCTCGAGTATGGATGTTGCGTATGAGACCATACATGAAGTTGGCAGGTGTCTACAGATGAAACATATGCCATGGTTTTGCAGCTTGTTCCTGTTATAATGTTGGAATTTCAAATGTTGAAGAACTAGGTGATGAAGAATAGATAAAACTGGCCACAGACAAAGGTGTTTCTGGATTAGCAAGTGTAGGTTCTGAATTGGAAAGAATGTTTTGCAGATTTGTTTTTTTTTTCAATATTCATGGTTTGATTCAAGAAAGGGGTATAAGGGGGATTTCATGGTTTGATTCAAGAAATGATGAAATGATTATTGAACTGGAAAACTTAGAAGTGTTTGGATTCTAGATTTGTGTTTGGAAATGAAATGGGATTTCATGTTTTGATTCTAGATATGTGTTTAGAATTTGTTTTAAGAAGAAATTAGATTAAAAAAGATGAAATAGGATGAACTGACTAAATTGCCTCCACTTAACGGATCATTAAATGGTTAGTTTGTGCCACGTCAAAGACTTCCCATAATATGCCTACAATAGAAACGTTAAGAGTTTTTTTTTTTTTTTTTTTTTTTTTTTTTTTTTTTTTTTTTTTTTTTAATAGAAAAATTAAAAGTTGAGTGCCTACAAAAAGAAAATGTGACAAGTTGGATGGCTTTCCTAACTATTAGCCTTTTATACTACTTACTTATTCCGAGAATTAAGCACTGACTCAATGGGCTTGTCCGTACAACCTAATGGCTTGGACGGCCTTTTCAAAATGACGTGGAGCTTGTCAGCCACTGATGAACCTCATGTTCGTCCTTATTGTTCGTCAATTGGTATCATCTTTTTATATCGTCATTTTGTATATTCCTTTTGTATCGTCCTTTTGTATCGTTAGTGGGTCTTACTTTAGTTCGTCAGTAGATCTCACTTTCGTTCGTCAATAAATCACACTTTGGTTCATTAGTGGATGTCACTTCTGTCATCAATGGACCGCGTCTTCAAGAACCCGATACACCTGTCATACAGCAAAAAGCTATATAAATGATTGCACAATCGACACGTTTATACTTTAAAGGCGCGCATAACATAACTCACCTCATAGGCCAACTAACGAAACCAATACATAAATCTTTACTAATTAAGATTCTTCAGTGGTGTTACCAATATCTGAGCGTTCGACGGGGCAATTCAACTCATATCTATAAATGGGTCATTTTATGTAATAATTCAAATAGACAAAGCTAAAGAAAACGAGTTAGGCAACTAAGTGTCACCCAATGCGAATTCAAGCGCTTGAAGACTTTTATATTTGCTTTACTTAAAAACTAGTTGTTGGAGTTATATTTGACATTTAAGTATGAAGTCCTTTGAGTATTTCTTAAAGACACATGGCTCTTGGTGCCGAAATGAATCGACTGTTCTTGTCGAGTATCTTGATTTGGTTCAAGCAAAGACAATTTCAGTTGGACTTTTCTCACAGTTTTCGACATTGGGATTGGTTCCCATTCAATGCCTCAACTTCAATTACGGGCACGTGCACTCTTCCTAGAGAGTAACTTGAAATGTTTTATTATCCATGTAGATGTTTATATGTTCAATCAATTGAATACCAGTAGGGTAACGGCGTATTACGACGGCGGATATTTTGAAATAATTTTTTTTTAATAAATCATGTATTTTAGTTTATTGTGTTTGTTTGCAATAAATTTACAGATATTAAGAATTTTATGTGACGTATTTCAATTTCTTAACTAATGACAATGTTTTTCATATACAATTGTGATAACTAATATTAGAAGTGCCAATTTGTAAAATATGAACCCGTTTGGCCCGTGTCCGTTTAACCTGTTAGTTTCGAGTATGCGATCTCGTTTGACACTTTTTAAAGCGATTCGTATAACATGAGCTCGTTTGGCCCGTGCCCGTTTAGCCTGTGCCGGTTCAGGCTCGCGTCTGTTTGGCCCGTGTCCATTCGGGCTCTAGCTCGTTTGGCCCGTTGCCCGTTCGGGCTTGAATATTTGTATAATGTGCTTCATTATTTGTATTAGTGACCTTTAATACATGAACTGTGTTTAAGTTGTTTGTATAATATGCTTGATAATTTGTATTTATTATGTAACATGTATTTTTATAACTGTATTAATTTTATTTATTGACCGGATTAAGATCCTCTAAAGTTTGTCTCTCATGTTTTATAATGTTGAACCAATCAAATAAAAGAAAACTAAATAGTGGAGTCATCATTTGGTAAAATACGGAACCAATTAAATTATTTCATCTCTCAACACGTTAACATGAGAAGAACGGGAGAGATTTGAAAATGAGAGGATTTATATCTTTATTGACCAGTTAATTAATTGACCAAATTAAAAACATTAACTATATTATACTTGTGTTTTGTCTTTTAAATGTGTGCTTTAAAATAATGTATATTATACTTCTTATCTTGTAAGCTATTGAATTTTTATAATAAGCAAGCTGAATTTTTATTTTTTATTTAAAAAAGACATAAATGCTTTATAATATAGTCTGATATGGTTTATGTCAGTTTAAAAAAAAAAAAAAAAAAAAAAAAAAAAAAAAAAAAAAAAAAAAAAAAAAAAATTGTTGCTTAAATAAAATCAACAAGGTTTTATTTGCCCACATATTCAGAATTATCAACATAAATGTAGTCTATACACAATAACACATCTAAAAGACTTAAATAAATTTAGCTATAGCTTAAGGAAAAAAAAGTGAAGATGTGAAGTGATCGTAAATAAGGTAGTTTGTTTGGTATTGCGCGGTTAGATTGGCAAATGGTGAACTGTTTAATTGCTTTATGTCCAAAAAATTCAAAGTGGACTTCAGCATTCATATGAATGTGAAGGCTCATCAGTCATCAACCAAATGGCTTTCGGTTAAACATCAGACGAGTGTAATCCATTTGTGTATAGTATTGTTGCCGTGTAAGGTTGCATTTGGAAAAGAAGCACTATAGGTAGAAAAGATGGTTCTTACTATCATATATACACATATATAATAATGCACTCGAAGCAAACACAAAGCACGCTACTGGTTGAACATAGATATCCACCCCTATATACATCATGCTTAATCAAAGTACCTATAAAGACAATAGCGGAGCTAAAAAAATTTCCATAGAAAGACCGAAACAAATGTTTTTCGAGAAATACATTAAATGGGAGGGTTGAAATAAATTTTTTTCCGGAAACACACATAAAATCGCGAAAAAATACATTAACGAGCTTGGACCTAAGGGAGCCGGGACCCTTCCCGGTCCTTAATAGCTCCACCCTTGTATACAGAATCTCGTTAACATCATAAAAGATGGTCAATGATTACGTTAACTTAACTATCCACTATAAATAAATTTTATTACAACTACTTATTGTTATTGCAATTTAGGGATGCTTGGTTCGTATTAAGTAATGAGAAAAGGAATAGTAATAGGAATACTAAAGAATATAATGATCATTACCATTGTAATTAAAGACGTTTGGTTGAAAGATTTAAAGAAAATATAGTGGGCCAAATTAAAGATAAAATTAATAAATGTGAGAAGTTATAATGTAAAAAAGGGGGAGAGAAAATTAAAAAAAAAAGTACAAAAAAATGAAATTCAAGCATTATAGGGTCGTCCATTAGGTTAGGGTTTGTTTGCTTATAATCAAAGCTATGTATTTTGTATAAATACATGTGCTCTCTCAATGTAATTCATTCAATCAATAAAACTATTTATTATCTTACAGTTTTTGCTTCCTTTTACTAAATTTTATTGTCACTTTCTTTGGAAAGGAGAAGATCAGCTTAACAAAATGAAATCTATATAAGCTTAAATAAACACTCCTTGAGTTTACATCCCATATAGGTTAAAGAAGTAACATCTTTCTTGTTTATATACTATAGAGAATAAGGATCACACATGCCTAGAATTGTACAATGTTTTCGGATACACGTGTTTATGAAGTTGATTATAAACGAAAAATTTCGAACTTCGTAAATTCTTGTTTCTGAAAATAAATATATAATTCTTGACTTTTTAGTATCTTTTGTCACTTAAAAATAAGTAATCTAAATCTTTTAATTACAAAGATTGTCCATATTATGTTTATATAACTAAATATTTAGCTATCTTTAATCTATCTTAATAATAAAACAAAACCGTATTCTCAGTTTAACTGTTAACTAGAGATTTTTTAGAGGGTTATTATACAAAAAAGTCACTAAAGTTTGCGAGAAATTTGTCCTAAGTCACTAAAGTTTAAAAGTTGTCATTCAGGTTACTCAACGTTAAAAAGCAAACACGTCTATAATTTCAGTGATTTTTACGTTTATTTTTTTTATATGTTAAGTAACATAAATGTCATGTCTTTACAAGTTCACTAATGTAGATGTCAACTTTCATAAGTTCAGTAACGTGGATGACAACTTTCATAAGTTGAGTAACCTGAATGACAACTTTTAAACTTTAGTGACTTAGGACAAATTTCCCGCAAACTTTAGTGACTTTTTTGTATAATAACCCTTTTTTAGAATATGTGATAGATGTTCAATAGAAACGTTTCACCGATCCAGCTAAAATTACCTACCCCTAGGGTACGTGCAATGCCATATTGATGCTGAAGAATGAATGAAAGTGTGGCCCTCCAAGTTCTTTAGGATTCTTGAACCAAATGATCCTTAAAAATTTGCATTAATCAAAATACACAGTTTTATACACACGTACAAATAGTTTTTTTAATCTTATGTATCGTATACATGCCCAACCTCAGCAAAGCGGGATATTCCGAGAGGCTAACTCGATCAGTTACACAATGGCGAACAATTTTTACTTTTTTTTTTTCCTTTTAAAAAACTGGATTTTGAATGTTTCACAAAGTATTTTTGTTGGCTAACCCAACAGTTTAATCATCGTGTGAAAACGGAAAAAGAAGCTAAACCATTTTATATACGGGCTTTACAACAAACTAAGTTGCGGCTCTATTTAACACGTATGACTTGGTACTTTAGGCTTTTTAATTGCACAGGTCAGTCATGCATAAGGTCCCATTCAAACTGGTCCACATATGTCATCTATGTGACTAACAAATGAGTCGACTAGGATGATTCGAGACGATCCTCATGTTTGCCTATATTTCAATGCATGAAAATCTGTAAAAGTAAAAGAAGAGCCAAGTGTCTAATAAATTAAAAAAATACGTGTTTTCTCTAATACAGAGCCTTAATCAATTTTGGTAAAAATTTCAATGATCGTTAGCAACTTGGCGATTAGCATTTGGCTTCCTTATTACTAATAAAAAAAAATACAATACTTCTTCGATAGTTTTTTTTTTTTTTTTTTTTTTTTTTTTTTTTTTTTTTTTTTTATGATTCTTGATTGCTAAACAAGTGTCATATATTAAGGCTATAGATGTAACAGTACCTAGAACATCAAGGGGGACATTTAACCAAATAAAATTTGTAGCTTGACAAGTTTTCATCTTTAAATAACAAAATGACCCTATTTATTTAAAGATTTTTATCCAAATAAAATATTAATTGTACTAATAATAATACATATAAATGTATTATTGTTAAAATGTATTGTTATTAGTACAATTAATATTTTATTGTTATTCGCAATCATGGAGATGATGTAGCTTGGCATTCATTCGTGTGGTCAAGTTACGGCATTTCTAGGCATGCATTACACGTTTGGCTGGTAATGAGAAAAAGGTTAAAAACTCAAGATAGGCTAAGGCAATGGGATGTCGGCAATGATGTCGACTTAAACCTGCTTCGATGTCCGTTATGCAACTTACAACCCGATTCCCATGAGCATTTATTTTTCGAATGCTCTTACTCTTCTAACGTGGGGACAGTGTTCTTAAAGTTGTTGAATTCCCAGATATCCCTCCTATTTGGACCGATATCATGGGATGGATTGTTCCTATGGCGAAAAACTAACAATGTTACTTGCATAGTTGGTCGTTTAATTGTTGTTGCAACGTCTTACTATGTATGGCAATAACGTAACTATAGGGTTCATGGTAAGAACGCAAGGAAGCAAGAGGATATAACGAACATTATTGTCGATGTGATCAGGTCTAAACTAGCATCAATCGGTTTCAAGAAAAAGATGCGCGTGGACAATATGAAGAGGATATGGAAGCTGCCATGGCACGAGTAATGGAGGGGTATTAGCTAGAGGAAATGTAGTTTGATTACTACTTTTATTTGTGTTTCTTATGAATTTTGGTTGTTGTGTTTGAGCTTGTTCAAACACGTTTTTTTTTTTTTTTTTTTTTTTTTTTTTTTTTTTTTTCCCTTAAGAGTGGCTCATCACCACTATACTCTGTAGGAATCTCATATATTTTTTAATATATTTTATCGGGTATGAAACCCTTTACCAAAAAAACAATAATACACATATGTCTACATGCATGTTGCTAGACTAAAATATGAAGCAATCTATTGAATGTACGTAACTTGAATGATATTTGTAAACTACTGAGCGTATAAATTTTTCATACCTTTTGCTTAAAATAACTCAAACTATCAAATTATGGATTCAGAAGGAAATGTAGTATACGGACAGAAGATTTAACAATCTGTGATTAAATTATATGGGTTAAGCCCATTTCCAAAGTTTTTTCTTGCTGTAAACACTTTATGTTAAATAGCGGTGGGAAGAAATGTATCATAAGATGGAGTGTATGACATTTGAAAAGTGACCCGTCTTATAATCTAAAGGTCAGAGGTTCAATTCTCAAAATCCATATACTTTTTTAATTTTTATATTCATTTTTTCTTTCAAAATTCTTTTAATTTTATAACCTAAAGTTAACGTGTATTTAATAAACACAAACTTTCTTATTTAACCACAAAATACATTAAATAAACTGATAAATTATTATATTTTAACATAATTTTCACTTAAATAAACCAAAATATTCCTTTTATTTACACTTCAATACGTGCTCAGTGGACATACGTTAGCAAAACTCATTTACTAATAAGAAATTAACAAATAAACTGATAAATTACTATATTTGAATATAATTTTCACTTAGATGAACCAAAACATTCTTTTTATTTACACTTTAATACGTGCCCAGTGGACATACGTTAGCAAAACTCTTTTACTAATAAGAAAGTAACAATTCGATGTCTTACGTCATTAACCGCTTTTCTATTCTGGTATACTTTAAAATAAATAAAACTAAAGAAAAAACTTTGTATGTCACTATAAAGGTGTACGTTCCTAAGCAACTGAAGCCATTTTTAAGAGATGAAAATGTAGGTTGCTTAGTATAGCCCTTGATTGGAAGGGTTAAAGGTTCCTAGTGAAGCCATACTCCTGTCTTACCTTGATTGTTGTGGGTGTTGGCTAAATGATCTTGGTAGGAGGGAGATATGAAAATGTAGCTAGATAGTATTGGTGCTATAAAAGTGAATCAAGAATTGAAACTTGGACAATGCAGTCAAGTGAATGCTCTTTTTTTGGAATGCTCTGTTTTAGAATTAGTTGTCATATGATAAAGCTATAGTGTTATCAGATATTGGATACTTAGAATGTTGTGAGTTGTATTCTATTTGGGATTGTCCAAATCTATGTTGTTATCCATATGATGTACAAAAGTTTTGAAAAGATTAATATAATTCGCTTTTGCACAAAAAATAAAATTAAAGAAAAAACTCTTGGAAGTCACTATAAAGTCAAGTAAACATACAGATTCACAAACACTTCAATTTCTTCAAAATCGCCATAAAATTAATTGTTCTAAAATCACTTTAACAGCTTAACTTCATCAAGCTATTTGTTGATACAAAAGTTGGACGTTCCTGATTTGGAGCTCCGGTTCTCGTACCAATTGAGAATTGCTGCTTGAGACCTGCGCACTAAGAGACAAGAAACACCGTTAGGCTTACCGTGGGATTGTCTCCCACGATTATCCTCCGGCGTGAGAGTGAGTAATCGGTTTAGGGTTTAAGGAGTTTTAGGGTTCTGAGATCGTACCTTAAACGAGGGATATGATTCCCCTTATATACGCACGGAATCCTTGTTGGTTCCGTGTTCCCCAACCTTCGGCGTATCCCGCCAAAGTCGGTTGGGAATGATTATCTTCGTATATTAGAAGATATCATGTATCAAATCCATAAATAGATTTGGGCTTGGGCTTTCGTGAGCCCAAACCGTTATTGAAAATGGCCCAGGTCGTACCGGGCTTGTTAGTATTGGGTTGTGGTCGGGTTTATGACCCGATACCAGACTATACGTCATCATGTCCCCCCAGTCTAGTATGCGCAGTGCGTAACTGCGGATGCTAGACTAATGATCGTAGTCCACAAAAAACAAATAATGTACGAAACGTATCCAAGAAGCCATACACCTACCCGTAGGTGCAATGTATCGAGACATCCATGTGAATAGTCAAGGCCTCGTTAATCGGGGGAAAGTTACTGCCCCGTTGTCACATCAAATCATCTCGACCACACAATGAAGACTAGTGGAAACCACGTGGCGCCAATCGTGTGGAAGAGGAGAAGTATATAACTTGGGGATTCATTTTCACCGGATTCCTCACAGTAAAAACACCTTCCGCCATTTCTAAAGCAAATTAAGAGTCGTTATCCCCAAAAGCAACCAACCACAAAGGTAACCGCGCGTGCGTGATAGCAGAAAAGCATAGCACCATGGTGAAACAGTTGTCTGACTTCACCTCCGACCTTAATTTGATCGATCTGATGGAATTTACCTCAGATTACTTTATACCCCGGGATGTGCATCCAGTGGTTCCGGATGCGCGTGCCACGATTGCGGATTTCCCCGAAGGGAAAGTGGGTGTATACACACGGTTATTCGAATTTGCGAATCAACGTGTGCCCCTGTCCCGCTTTCTATGCGATGTGTTAAATTATTATACACTACACATATCGCAGTTACACTGCATCGGCGCGGCCAAAATTACTAATTTCGAAGTAAATTGCCGTTTGCTGGGGATTAATCCCACCATCAACTTATTCCGCGCCTTTTACCACACTACGTGGGCGCATGGGTGGGTAACTTTTTCGAAACGCGCCGGTAGACTGCAGTGCTATACAGATAAATTAGACGCCCTTAGGAATTGGAGGGAGTATTTCTTCTGGGTAGATGATACATGTTTCCCATGGAATTATGAGTTCTATACTCGAGGAACACTACAGAGGGATGAGTGCCCATTGCCTGGGTCTTATAACGTCGAGGATGCGGAATTGATAAATGCGAACCGCATCCCTATTAGTGCATATCCTGAGGGATTTTTGGTGCACATGGGGATCAGCCGCAATTATTTTGGCCCCGAAGATGAGATCCCTATCTTTTTAGACGCCAATGGCCAGGGTGGGTACTTATTCCTCCGTACCTCTGCGTATAAATAATGTAAGAGTAATCTTCCGTCTTTTTTGCGCATTATATAACCTGTTGGTATATGTGTTTTGTCTTGCGCAGAGATGGATCTATTCACTGTCGTACAGTTAGCGAAGCCCGTAGCCGTGAAGACAGGAGTAAGACCGTTGAGGGATGACGAGGAGCCTATCTTAGCTGCAACTGAAGGGCGTGTCGTGGAACTGACTGCAGGGGATACAGGGACTAGTTCCTCCGTTGCAGTGGAGGCAACACCGCTACAGAGCCGTCCCAATCCTGAGGTAACGTCGTTGGTAGCGCAGTCAGCGCCCATAGCTGGAGCTCATCCTGAAGAGGAAGAAGAAGAAGAAGTTGCGCTTAGTCACAAAAGGACCCGAGGAGATCATGGTGCGGGCCCGTCAAGGAAGAAGCGTCCCGTGATTCAGACTGTGGAGTTGTCCTCCACTGATGAAGCGTCGTCGCACCCATCTGCTGATGACGCGGAGCCAAAGTAAGTAACACCAGATATGTATAACCTTTTGTCAGTTGGTGAATGTGCTATTTGTAATTCTAATGTTGCACTGGTGATCATTCGCAGGGTGGAGCAGGTCATAGAGTCACCTCCTAAGGCTAGTCCGATACGCTCAATGCATTCTGAGCCGCAGAGCCAGGATAAGGAAGACCAGTCCGATGCAAATGTGCCGCTGGGGCAATTAGTTGAAGAATTGGTTCAAGTTTCTGCTCACCAGGCTTCGCTGATTGTGAAGTTGAAAGAGCGAGTATCTGATGGAGAAAACCAAGACTCCCAAAAGGACCAAACTATTACGTTGCTGGAGGCGCAACTGGCAAGTACCCGGGCACAACTAGATAGCGCCCATGCAGAGGCCAAGGTCCTGAGCACATACGCTCAAAAACAGGCTGAGGACAAGATGGCGCTAATGTGCCAAATAAACCAAGAGCGTGCTGATGCTGCCAAGTATAAGTCTGCGTGCTGCTGGGCCCTGAAACATCTGGAACAGGGTAAGGACAAAATGTTTGCGCAATTAGGGGAGCTTGGAGAGACTGTGAGCTGGTCCTTAGAGGTGCAAGTGCGTAAGCTAAGCATCGAGTATGACGAGGAATTGTATCCGCAGCTGATGTCTGTGATAGCGGAGCGCAGGTGGCTCATAGCCCATGGTCTGCGCCTAGCTGCCCTGAGTACCCTGGAATCGCCAGAGGTAGTTAATGCCTTCGGGGAGGTAGTGCAGTGTGCTCTTGAGCGTGGCAAATCAGAGGCGATTGAAAAGCTACACGAAGCCAAACTGTTGGAGACGCCCCTTGATAAGGTACCCCATTATGACGCTGAGTCATATGAGCATTTGGTCGCTGCCATGCAGAAAATGAAAGACTTGGAGCTGCCAATGATATCGGAACTTGAGCGCGATCAAGATTACCCAATAAATGTGATTATGACAGGGTTGACTTTGGCGCGTCATCGTACTGAGGATGTCGAAGCACAGCCGGACTTTTATTTGAAGCCCCATGGGTCGCAACTCCAAGTTCCTGTGTTTGCGCGTCCCAGGGATAGTCAGAATCCCTTTGTATTGGAAAAAGAGGTACCTCTAAAGGAGGTCTTGGAGGCGCATGCGACCCGTCTTGCTAAGAAAAAGGGTATCGCAGGTAAGGCCATTTTGTGTGGGGTTGGTGCGGCCCATTTGCCAAGATCTGATGGGGTGCCCGTAAGCGTGGCCACCGTATCTCGTAAAGATGCAGGTATGTTGAAGGACGTTGGCGTAGCCAAAGAAGCAACGAGTCACACTAGTTCTTCTGTACTTAAACGCTGTAACAGCTGGTAGTTGACATGTTCAATGTCTTTTGTAATAACTCGTAGTTATGAATAAATGTTTCTTTTTACCGCTGTGGATGTAATGTAAGCCTATATTTTTTGTCCTTTGTATGTATAAAGAAACAAGCGTGTAGGCCACTGCAAATGTGGGAAATTCATAGTCGTGTATGAAAATTATAGTATACTTGGAAAATAATTCTAAGTATTTAAGCATAATCGTGTATGTTATGATTCACAGCGTACTGTAAATATCGCAATAAGGAAGCAAGTATCTTGGTTCCTAAGTTTGTTAAACGTGCACGTATGCATTGATGCGCAACCGTCGTGGGATGCGCAAATGGCTTATTCCAACGTCTTGAGAACAAGGTGTTTAACAAGGATGCGTGATCCATTATTGATGGGTTTGCAACCCTCTTACTCAACAAGTCAGTTAGTAGGTCAACTTATCCTGTTACCATCGTGGGTTTATTTGTGGTGCATGCACGCCATCGTGGGCAAGAAATAAAAAATTGTTAACACATACAGTATATGGAGATAACAACTTTAAAATGTGTCGCGGAGTTAGCTAGAAACCGCGACGTTTTTATTAATACTTGCAAGTTTATCAAGAAGTAACAAAGAAAACAGTAAATATGAAAAATAAAAACTGAGTACATGAATGTTTATTGAGCACTGAAAGTGCGGAGCGTCTGCGCGCTATGCCGTAGCAATCCTTATAGGTAGCACCTCTTGAGGTTGCTGATATTCCATGTGCGCGGTAGGTCACGACCATCCAAACCTCGTAGCCGGTACGCGCCTGTGCCCGTTGCTTCAGTAACCTCATAAGGTCCTTCCCACTTTGGTCCGAGCTTACCTGTATCTTCAGCGCGGCTTGCCTCATTGTCGCGGTAGACAAAGTCACCTGGTCTGAATGAAACACTGCGTACCTTGGCATCATAGTATCCTTTCATTTTTGACTTCGACCTTGCCTCCCGTATAGCCGCGCGTTCGCGTCTTTCTTCCAGTAGGTCCAAGTCGACACGTCTGTCGTCGTCGTTTGTAGTCGCATTAATCTCCGCAGTGCGGATAGTTGGCATGCCGATCTCAGTTGGTATAACAGCTTCTGTCCCGTATACAAGAGAGAAGGGGGTATCCCCTGTGCTGGTTTTAACTGAGGTGCGGTGCGCCCATAGTACATGTGAAAGTTCTTCGACCCACCTTCCTTTGTGCTTGTCCAAGCGTGCTTTGATTCCTTCACCCAGGCTTCGGTTTGCGCGCTCCACTAAACCATTGGTTTGTGGGTGCGTAACCGACGCAAAGTGTTGGGTGATGTTTAACTTTTCGCACCAATCTTTGAAGGGGTTGTCGCAGAATTGTTTCCCGTTGTCCGAGATGATTTCACCAGGTAATCCGAAGCGGCATACAATGTTGTCCCAGACGAAGCGTTTTATCTGGTTGCCAGTAATTGTCGCCACTGCTTTTGCCTCGATCCACTTGGTGAAGTAGTCTATAGCGACTATTAGAAACTTGAGACCGCCTGCTGCTATTGGAAAAGGACCGGCGATATCAGTGCCCCATTTGTAGAATGGCCACGGCACCGTGATTGGTGTTAACTCATGCTGTGGTTTGCGCGGTACGGGTCTGTGGACTTGGCAATCATTGCACTTCCTTATCAAATCCCGCGCATCTTTATGCATGGTTGGCCAGTAGTATCCCGATCGCATGGCGCGTGCTACAACAGACCGTGGTCCTGCGTGCATGCTGCATGAACCCTCATGGATTTCTCGCAGCACATAATTTGCTTGTACGGGGCCGACGCATCGAAGCCATGGTTGGAGGAAAGAACGTCGATACAGTATGTTGTCGCGCAATTCGAATCTCTGCGCTGTGCGCCGTATTCTGCGAGCTTCTGTCTGTTCTTGGGGTAATGTCCCTTTGCTTAAGAAATCTGCAATTGGTGTCATCCATGTAGGACCATCCTCCTCTATGATTGCGGAGACTTCCATCTCCGCAATTGACTTGCTTTTCAGTGTTTCCACCAGCACTTGCTTTGATAAGTGTGCGAAGCTTGTCGAGGCTATCTTGCTCAGTGCATCTGCTTTGCGATTTTCTCCTCTAGGGACTTGCTTGATAGTAAATCTGTCAAAGCCTTTGATCAGTGCCTTAGTCTTCTCAAGATACTGAATCATATTTTCTTCTTTGGCCACGTATTCACCCAACACATGGTTGGCCACTAGCCGGGAGTCCACATTTGCTTCCAAGTTACGTACACCCATTCGAGCTGCAATGCGTAGTCCAGCGATCAGGGCTTCATATTCTGCCTCGTTGTTTGTCGAGGTAAATTCAAAACGCAGTGCGTAAGTGAATTCCATTCCCTCTGGGTTTGTGAGAATAAGGCCAGCTCCTGAGCCATCCACGCATGAGGACCCATCTGTAAACAAAATCCATGGATCTTGTAGTGCTTTTTCGCTTGGTGTAGGTATCTCGTCAGTATCTGGCTTCTCGATGATGAAGTCCGCCAGAACTTGTCCTTTTATTGCGGTACGTGGTCTGTAAGAGATGTTATGTTCGCCTAGCAACACACTCCACTTCTGGAGTCGTCCTGACGCATCGGGTTTGGAGATGATCTGCTTGATGGCTTGATCTGTGATTACCGCTATCGGGTGCGCTTGGAAGTACCGGCGCAGTCGCTTGGCGGCAAACACTAATGCCAAGACCAATTTTTCCATGGCACTATAGTTCATCTCCGTCTTCTTGAGAGCTTTGTTGACAAAATAGATAGGGGTTTGCACCGAGTCCCTATCTGTTAGTAGCACTGCGCTGACTGCCCCATGAGTTGCTGATAGATACATGATCAGCTCTTCCCCTGGTCGGGGTGCCACGAGTGTTGGGAGCGTTGCTAGATGCTTTTTGAGTGTGGTGAAAGCTTCTTCCGCCTCCGTTGTCCACCGAAAGTCACCCTTTTTTATACACTTCTTGAGTGTTTTGAAAAGAGGCAGTGACTTTTCTGCTGATTTAGATAGGAACCTGTTGAGGCCGGCTAGTTTTCCATTAAGGGATTGGACTTCCTTCAGCGTGCGTGGTGAGGGAAGTTCTATAACCGCCTTTGTCTTTTCTGGACACGGTTTTATGCCATCAGGTTCTATCAGGTACCCTAAGAACATGCCTTCGGTAGCGCCGAAGGTGCATTTCTTAGTATTTAGCTTCATGTTAATCTCGCGTAGAGTTTTGAATGTTTCTTCTATGTCGCGCACCAGTTCCTTTTCAGTATGGCTTTTAATGACCAGGTCATCCACATAGACTTCCAGGTTGCGGCCTACCTGTTTTTCGAAGGCATTGTCTACCAACCGCTGATAGGTGGCACCCGCATTCTTCAAGCCAAACGGCATTTTTGTGTAACAGTAAACGCCTTGGCTTGTGTGGAACGCTGTCTTTTCCTCGTCTTCTTGGGCCATTTGTATCTGGTGATATCCCTTGTACGCGTCGAGAAAACACTTCAACGGGTATCCACACAAGGACTCTATTTTCCAATCTATCTCTGGTAACGGATAGCAGTCCTGTGGGCATGCTTTATTAAGGTCGGTGAAGTCTACACACATTCGCCAGCTACCGTCGCTTTTTTTGACCATTACTGGATTAGAAAGCCAGTCGTGGTAATAGACTTCACGCATAATTCCCGCTTTAACTAATTTCTGTACCTCTGCTAGAATTGCCTGCGCCCTCTCTGGAGCTTGGCCACGCTTCTTCTGACGTATCGGTAAGTATCCTTGTCGGATTCTAAGTTTATGCTCTGTGATCGAGCGTGGTACGCCAGTCATGTGTTTGGGCTCCCATGCGAAAATATCTACGTTCTTTTGTAGAAGCGCGCACACAGCCGCTTTGCCGTTGTCCGACAATGACCCTCCAATGGTTATCTCCTGGTCTGGATATTCTGGATGAATTGCGACCTTAAAGTTGGGAATTTTGGCCGCGCACTGCTTCGGGATTGGTTCCATTTCGCATGTAACTGTGTTACATTCTCTGTTTGGCACCGTGGCATTGTAAAGAGTGACAATGCCCCCTTCAACTGGGAATTTAAGCATCCCGTGCGCTGTTGACGGCACCGCGCGCATGGCTGATATCCCGGGTCTCCCAATAATGCCATTATATGATGAAGGGGATTTGATCACCATGAAATCCATCCAGGTTGTTGTAGAGTGCTCTGCGTTGCCAACGCTGACTAGCAATCGCAGTTGGCCCATAGGCCATATCTTCTCACCTGTGAAACCGGTGAGTGCGGTGTTGACCAGATTTAACTGACTACGTATTTCAGGTCGTAGTCTTTTAAAACAATGCTCATACATAATATTTGCCGATGCCCCACCATCGATGTACATGCGGTGTATGTCGTGACCACCCGCACTAATTTCGATGGTGAGGGGCTCTGATGCTGCGTTGTCCGCAGTCAAAGTAGGGAAAGAGATTTCACCTCTTCGGGAAAACTCTTGGCTGACCTTCTGTCTGGTGGTTCGCTGCCACGTCTGTATCATATAGATTGTGTCGGCCTTATCCTTGGGTGTCTCCTTCTTGCTTTCATTCTTTTGCTTATCTCTTCCCTCTTTAATGTTTTTAACTAAGTGGTCCAGCCTGCCCCCTTTGACCATCTTGTCGATGAGTTGGCGCAGCTGGACACACTCGTTAGTGGTGTGACCCTTTTGCGCATGGTAGTCACAGTATCCATTCCCAGTGCGCTTATCTTCTGGTGTGCGCATCTGCGGCGGTCTTGGGAAATTCGCTCCTTCTGCTGCGAGTATTTCCTTTGGGGTTTTGATCAGGGGAGTATACCTGTCATTATCCCTGTCTCTGCCGCTCCTCTGGCTGCGATAGCTCCTATTACGGTTATTACCTCGGTCATTGGATTGTCTCCCAGGTTGTTCCTGCGACCGGTAACTGGAATGGTTCTTTTTGCTATCCGCCGCGGCGGCTTCTCCCTGGACAAAAGACCGAGAGCGCTTCATGAGTTCATCGAAGGTCTCAGGGATCTTGTCGTTCAACCTCTTGATGAGTTCTGGGTTATTAATCCCATTCATGAAGCCCGAGATCTTTAAGACTTCAGGGCATGCTTTAACCTGCATGCATTCATCTTTGAAGCGTTCCATGAATGCACTCGTGGATTCTCCCTGGTTCTGTTTTACCCTGGCGAGTTCGACAGGGTTTTTAGCACACTTTTTGCGTTGAGTAAAATTTAGGCGGAACGCCTTTCTCAACTCTTCAAAACCATTCACGCTCCTTCGTGGGAGTTTGTTGAACCAGTTCCGCGCGCTTCCCACCAGTGTGGAATTAAACATGTGGCACCAAACTGGTTGTGGCCAGTTCTCGATGGTTGCGGCTGATTCAAAAATTTTTAGGTGGTCGTCAGGATCACCTGTCCCATCATAGGTTTTAACATTTGCAGGCATGCGCCTTTTCTTGTTCTCAGAGAAATCACTAATGCGTCTGGTGAACGCATCCACTTTCTGACGGCGCCATGGGAGAGACATGTCTTCCTCTTGGCTATCGCGTCTGCTTCTGGATTTCCAATGCCCAGTATCACTATCCTCGTTGTCCGAGGAGTTGTCAGAAGATGAATTTACCTTCTTACGGCGCTTGCGCCGGCCATCCTCAGAATCTGACTCATAGTCTGGATCTGAAGGGCTTTCACTTGGGGGATGTTTTCGCCCCAGTCTATCATGTACTCTACGGCTACCCAGTCTGGCGTAGACACTGGTACGCCGTTCTTCTCCATCACTGTCACTCAAGTGTTGCGAGTGAGATGTCTCATCACCCTCGATTCTCCTCCCAATTCTGTTGAATACTGGGGTTTTATGACCGCCTCCTCTGCGCTTTCCCTTCTGGTGGCGCGGTGGAGAAGTATCGTACTCCGAATCGAAATTGAGTCGGGCCTTCAGGTTCCGCCCTGATCTATTCTTCTCTTCCTCTTGCATGAGGGCAGCCAATGCTTCGTAGTTTTGGGATACGAAAGCTTCTGGTGCTAATTCTGGTGCGACTCCCTCGAGAGTGAGTGCGTTTGTTTCTACTGCTGCACCCTTATCCCGACCTGGTGCCTCTGGTACCTTTGTCAGGTCAGTTTCTAGCACCGGTTGGAAGGGAGTAGTAAAGATGGGTTGTTCCCGAGTGCGCAGTGGGTCTACTCCACTCGTGGTGGTTGTAGCGACTTGGGTTATTCCCGAGTGCGGTTCTACTTGAGGGAAGGGCAAGTCTTGACCTGACCCCTTATTTTTAGCAGCGCTGGTTGTCCCAGAGGTCTGCTTAGGGGTTAGTCCACTCTGCGACTTCTTCCCCATAAGATCTAGCTGCGATCGCTGATTGTCGTGTTTTGTCATTCTAGTGTTGATTCTTAGTGTAGGGTCCCACGGATGGCGCCACTTGTTGATACAAAAGTTGGACGTTCCTGATTTGGAGCTCCGGTTCTCGTACCAATTGAGAATTGCTGCTTGAGACCTGCGCACTAAGAGACAAGAAACACCGTTAGGCTTACCGTGGGATTGTCTCCCACGATTATCCTCCGGCGTGAGAGTGAGTAATCGGTTTAGGGTTTAAGGAGTTTTAGGGTTCTGAGATCGTACCTTAAACGAGGGATATGATTCCCCTTATATACGCACGGAATCCTTGTTGGTTCCGTGTTCCCCAACCTTCGGCGTATCCCGCCAAAGTCGGTTGGGAATGATTATCTTCGTATATTAGAAGATATCATGTATCAAATCCATAAATAGATTTGGGCTTGGGCTTTCGTGAGCCCAAACCGTTATTGAAAATGGCCCAGGTCGTACCGGGCTTGTTAGTATTGGGTTGTGGTCGGGTTTATGACCCGATACCAGACTATACGTCATCACTATTTATAAAAAAAAAACGCACTCATGCAAAAGGTGTCTTTCAAACTGATCCATGTGTTCAATGACATCCATGTGACTATAAATTGAGGGCTTTGAGGCGACTCGAGTCCCTCTTTGTTGCCTTCATTACGAATTCATAACCGACCACAATGAAGTGGGATTTTACTAGCGCAAGAGCTCTTCCACGATGATAAATCTTGTTCTTGTCTTCCTTGGGCATTTCAGCATAACTAGGACATGATTCGACAGTTTTGTGATCGGATATCAGAGATGGCAAGATGGCCGGGTTAAGTAACAAGTCAACATGGGTTCTGGTGGAAACATTTCTATGACATGTTCATAATGTGTTCAACTAGGACATGATTCGACAGTTTTGTGATCGGATATCAGAGATGGCAAGATGGCCGGGTTAAGTAACAAGTCAACATGGGTTCTGGTGGAAACATTTCTATGCCAGATCAGAATGTGTTCACATGTACTTTTTTTTTGTCCAATTTCTTATTTTTATTTCACAAAGAATTGTGCACTAGCAATGAATAACAATTATAGTCCAAGTCTTAATTGGAAGGCCGTATACATTTAAATCTTAGGACAACTTTCAATTTGAATGACATGTTCAACCCGCTCCTCATTCAGGTAACAATGATTTGACCCATAGTACCCATTCCTCGTTGACTTCACGACATGTTATTCAAGAAACACAATACAAGTTGCATTATCGCCAATTTATTCTACGACCACAACCAAACAAAAACGTACAAAAATGTAAGCGCAAACCTATATGAGGATCGCTTAATAACAGCTTTTATACAATGGCACAACTTCAAAGTACAAACGCTCTCTAATGAACAGATAACTGGTATACAGACTTGCAAGAGTCAAAAATCGTTCTAAGTTAACATCCCGCATAGGTTGAAGAAGTGAAATCTATCATGTTTGTATACTACATTGAATGAGGATCATACATTTCTAGAATACTAGATGGATACCCGCGCCTAGCGGCAGCGGTGTCTAGTTTCGACAAAATTTTAGCGGTGTTTAAGTTTGTTTCAAGAATCAGTATTTTAAGCGTTAAGGAATCAACCATACTTTCAAATCAATGTATACTTTCCAAAGATACAACATTGCATTTAAGTTGAAATTAAAGCATAGCATTCAATGTTATGAGATTTCACATGTTCATTTTTTCACTTTTCACTTTTCCAATTGTTGACTATTTGACCATTTTCTCTTTTTATGTAGTATAGATATTACAAATGTTTTCAGATACATGTATTGGCCAAGTTGATTGTAAAACTAAAAATTTCAAACTTTGCGCCATAATCGTATTTAAAAACAAATCTTATATTCTTGACTTTTTTAGTATATGTAGTCCCTTGAAAATAATAGGTAATCCAAAATTTGTATTCAAAGATATTGTCCATGTGTTTATATAGCTAAATACTTAGGTGCTTGATTCAAACTAGGTAATAGGAAAAGGAAAGGCAAAAGGAATACTAAGGAAAGGGAAAGAGTAAGGAAATCATTCCTCCCAATTTATTGAGTAATGACCCATTACCCAGTATTGGGTAAGAGATTATTGCATTAGAGCCTACCAAGCATCATTAATCATTATTTTTGCTATTACTTACCCCTCAATACTCTCAACCAAGCACACCCATAATAATCTTCTATCTATATAATAAAACAAAACCGTAAGTATGCAATAAGTTTAATTGTTAACTAGAGTGTAATTGTTAACTGAACTGAATAACCCGAATTACATCATTTTAATTATTTTTTATTTAATTATATATATTTTTAGCACAAATTTTTTTTTCAAGCTTAAATAATATTATATTTATACTAATAAAGATTTTTAGTGATTTTTTTTCATATAAATACATAGAAAAAATATATATGTATATGAATCCGGTTTTCGGTTCGGTTTTCATTTTTAATTGTGAAACCCATATTCAAACCGATAACCGAATATTTAGTTCGGTTCAGTTCGATTTTAACTAATTCGGTTCGGTTATAAATTAGGTTCAACTATTTTTTGTTTGGTTCAGTTTCGTTTTTCGGTTACTGTGGATATTACCCAATCCGTGAACACCCCTTCTATGAACTTTTTGATAAAATCTTCTTTATTTTTTGTTAGGAGTGTTTGTTTAAGCTTATATAGTTATATGTGAGTTTATGACTTTATTTGATTTTGATATATTTCACGAGTTTTAATTTTCTGGCTTATTTTGAAACTTGCAGACTTATATATGATCATTATAAATTTATACAAACCTACAAGTTTTAAAATAAGCCGAAAAATTGAAGCCTTTAAAATATAAGCCGAAAACCAAATAAGCTCAAAAGCCTCGTATAAATCTTGGGAGGAACATGACTGTCTTGGTAAGTGACAACTATTATTCGATCTTATCTATGGTTTGATTCTTGGCCACTACCCTCAAAATGTTGAGAAATGGTGGATTGTTTAGTAGTGCGTAATGGCCCATTGCATTATAGCAAACTAACCACTATCAATCATTATCTTTGCTATTCTTTACCCCTTAATACTAGGGGTGGCAATTCTCGACACGACACGAACCCGACACGAAGTTAAACATGTTTGGGTTGAGGATAAACAGGTTCGGGTCAAAAACGGGTCAACCCATCTAACCCGTTTAATAAACGGGTCGTGTTTGGGTTGAGTAAGTATTAAACAGGTCAACCCGTGAACCCGTTTAAGTATATAAGATCTTAAAAATAAAATATATAACCTGGTTTTTTTGTTGGATGTGGACTAAATGTATTTTGTTATTTACTTAGTATGAGTAAATTATAATTTTATACCTTAGATATCATGAAAATTGACGCTTATAATTCATAAAATTGTGGCATAGTTATTTCTATATTATTCTTATCATATTTTAGATCTTTATATCATTTTTTGCATTTAAACTAGTTAAATTGACAAACCACTAGCTTTGTTCACTGTTTGACCTATTTACTTAAATGGGCTAAACGGGTCACAAATGGGTTACACATGTTATGCAGGTCTGGGTTATGGTTGAGTTTCTTGACACGATTAATAAATGGGTTATGTTTGGGTAAAGGCTATAATAACACGCCAACACGCGAACCCGAATAGGTTAACATGAACACGACTCGATTGCCACCCCTACTTAATACCCCTAATCAAGCACACCCCTAGTTCACAAAAAGATCATAAAAGCAAGGTTCTCAAGATCGGGATCTTACCCAGGATCGTTTTCGTCTTTGCAAGATCGGGATCGTAAGATCGGATCGGGATCGTAAGATCCTACTCGAATGTTAATTCTTAATAGTTTATGTAATTTTATACAAATTTACAAATTCTAATACATTATAACAATAAAATACTATGAATGTTTCAAATAAATGTTGTCCTAAATTATAATTATAAAATGTTTAAAAAGATTAACATGTTGTTTTTTGAATTCTACAAACAAACAACCCATAAATTTGTAGTTTTTTAGTTTGTAATCTGAGAAAAGTAAAATCGGATCGGATTAGATCGTAAGATCGTATGGTAAAGATCGGGATCCTATAAGATCTTAAGCCTGCAAAGATCCTATGTAGGATCCAGATAGTTTTTGCTTTGCAGTATCATAAAATCGTAAGATCCTAAGATCAGGATCGGGATCCTGACAACTATGCATAAAAGTTTCCTATTACTGTTAACTCCAATACACTTGAATAGTTTAGATTCAAGTACATCCAAGCAAAATAAACAACAAATACAATAACTAGAAACTAATTTTGATTCTGAAAGTGTAGTTATAAGACCACCAATTGCGGCCTAAAATAGTTTTAGGCGGCCCAATAAGGGCTGGACATATAATGGGCTTCCTAGTAAGAGTTAGTCTGGCACTTGGGCACTATAATTTTCGTAGACATATTACTATCTTTTACTCCATCCTGGACCATCCATCCTAAATTATATATCAACATTTCTAGTTTGTTTTGTATCAAAATAAGTATTATTTTCTAGTATCAACCAATCACCCAAATGTCAATATGAAATTTTATTTGTGCATAATGTAATGGTCTCAACCTTTTTTACTTGTGTTCAATTTAAAAGTGGACATGAAATTTGTTGATACAAAAGTTGGACGTTCCTGATTTGGAGCTCCGGTTCTCGTACCAATTGAGAATTGCTGCTTGAGACCTGCGCACTAAGAGACAAGAAACACCGTTAGGCTTACCGTGGGATTGTCTCCCACGATTATCCTCCGGCGTGAGAGTGAGTAATCGGTTTAGGGTTTAAGGAGTTTTAGGGTTCTGAGATCGTACCTTAAACGAGGGATATGATTCCCCTTATATACGCACGGAATCCTTGTTGGTTCCGTGTTCCCCAACCTTCGGCGTATCCCGCCAAAGTCGGTTGGGAATGATTATCTTCGTATTTTAGAAGATATCATGTATCAAATCCATAAATAGATTTGGGCTTGGGCTTTCGTGAGCCCAAACCGTTATTGAAAATGGCCCAGGTCGTACCGGGCTTGTTAGTATTGGGTTGTGGTCGGGTTTATGACCCGATACCAGACTATACGTCATCAAAATTCAAAATGTTGTCGAAAGGGAGTTAATTATATAAGTAGCAAATTATAGAAAATAAAATGACATCACAACTATAATCCTGACCAAGTTACCCTAAAGCTATCACGGCCCTAGGTGGCTAGGTATCACAAAGACCCAAAACCTCATGTTGTGTGAGAAGCTTATCAACCAAATGGTTGTGGGTTCAAGTCTTGCTTAAAACATGTGAAATAAATTTGTGGTATAAATATTGTGAGATAGTTAAAACTAGCGGGTTAACCCGCGCGTTGCGACGGGAGTGCGTTGCCCTCGATCATTTTATTCACGGGAATGAATTTGCTAAAGTTGTTTTTTTTTTTTTTTTTTTTTTTTTTTTCGCGCACTGTTCATGCGCGTACTATTCATGCGCGTACTGTTCATGACCGCGTTACTGTTCATGACCAAATGTGTTTTAGTATATATATATAATGTCGTTCTAAAAAAATCACAAAGACCCGCATTAAATCTGATCTGACGATACTAAACTACATCAAATCTAGCAGTTACACGTCACAATCCTAACAATCGAATTAAAAAACCTGCCATCTGAATCCGCCATACGTAGAATCACTTAAGGGCAGTTACCCGATAGTAATGCAGAGACATAGACAAAAGTATACAGTTTGAAAGTACTTTCGTTGTCATGATCTGTTAAACGAATCACCACAGCAGTAATATCTACAATTTATAACTGTTGCTTTAGGATAAGTATGTAACTGATTTCTTGTTTTCATGAAAGTTGTCTGTCGTTTACATTTCTCGTAAAACACAAAGTTTACGAAAAAATATGAGCAGTGAGTAAGTTAACATCTTTTCTTGCAAAGGGAATAGAAGACGGTGAAGCAAACTTGAAGCTAGTTTACCAACTTACACATATAGTTATTCATGAGGTTAGAAATCATCGAGCATTAAAAGAATTTGAGAACCAAGGCTATGAAAAGGCGATGACTAATGATCAAGCAATCGCCAAAAAAACTGGACGCATTTTCATGTGGTACATGATGCTTTTGCAAATGCTAAACGAGGTCTGAATTTACAGTTTCGTCCCTCATTCTAGTTGCAAAAAGCATGTCAACTTGGACCAATTATGTATGACATCTACATTCTTTTCCACTATATTGTGTAACAAAATACAATATTTTTTTGCCTTTGCATCCTTGGAACAAAAGAGCTTGTCTCTTACTGCTCGTCTTGTTTGTCTACATCGGATTCTTCCTACAAAAGACAATGGGAATGATTTAAGCATATGATTGTGGATGATCAACCAGGTTCGTGAGTGGCATGGGACCAAACTAGTATGCATATGATTGTGAAGGATCAACCAGGTTCGTGAGTGGCACGGGACCAAACTAGTATGCATATGATTGTGAATGATCAAACAGGTTTCGTGAGTGGCACGGGACCAAACTAGTTCCACATACGAAAATTTCAAAAGGAGCCAGCTAAATAATTGCTCAAAACCATACCAAATCTGGAAGATACCTTTTGATACAAAAAAGTAAAAAAAAAATTGGTGGAACTCAAATCAATACCATCAGTTTAATTGAAATGTAATTTTCAAATGGAAACTTCCAGTAATGAGTATCATAATTTTTGATATTTCAAAAGACCGACAGCTACAAGGACAAGAAACATATTTGACAAGAAAGTCGAACGTGAAAACATGTCATAAACACTGAGCACGAAAATTACTATAATCATAGCTAAACTCAGACATATTTTGCATGCATTCTCTCAGTGTTAAACACTGGTCCTTATTTTGAGCCTAATCTAATTGGCTATAAATACGTCAACTATAGATGATCATCAGATGTATTTTGTTTAGTTGTTCTTAATTTGCATGATATAAAAAATAAAGATACAATAACAAACATAAAATACTTAGATATAGAAGTTACCTCTGTATCTCGAGTTCCTTTCCCTCCAATACACTTGGAAGCACTAATACTTGCACTCTTTAATAAGCTACGAGCACTGTAATTTCCTTTATTCACTTCACTGTCTGCACCTTCAGCATTTTCTGAAGTTTGATTTTCCAACTCGTTTTCTTGAGAACTACCTTCCTCTTTTGGTGCAGGAACTCGCTCCCTGGAACCACATAGCATTAATACAATAAAATTCTCCCAATACATAGAGGTGTTAAAATGGAAAGGTCAGGTAGATCGGGTAATGGGTCAAACAGGTTCATGGTTGACCGACCAACACGTTTTGACCATCTATTGATATACTTACTTAGTATACTCTATTTTACAATAATTTTGAGAGTTTAATGCATAGGATTTAAACCCCTTTTGAGCTATTCAATCCATTATCTTTGGAGCAATTTTTTCCCAGTTAACCCGCTAAAAATAGAACATGACCCAAATTGAGTAATTGGCAATTCATAAGTAAACACCTCTAATATGTAACAATGGTAAGGAAGTATGTAATAGAGTAACTTGCCTCGGAAGAGAGGCATGTTGCCTTAGCAGTGGCGTGGTATTACTTCCTCCTTTACCTAAGCCTTCCTCAAGATGTGCAAATTGCCTCTTAAACCGATCAACCCCACTAAAACATATAACAACAAAATCATTCTGTTAGAATAAGAAGAAACGCAGTTTATAGCAAAATTTATAGGATATCATTTATCTTACTCCCTCTGTCATAGAAAAAGTTTTAAGAATATGCGATTAGTGAAACTCTTGTAAAGTTGATTGCCAATTTCTCTTTGAAAAAACTCACATTTTAGAGATCCACAACTAATGCCTTTTTGTGATGATTGTAATTATGGGTAGAATGGGAAACTTGGTAAATTATACCTATCAACTCTTGGAAGTGGATTAATATTTAGGATAAACTAAAATAGCAAAGTGGACATAATTAAAGAAGTATACGACCTCGGGTACAAGAAGCTAGTTTGTTCACCACCACGTAAATATTCCTGAAGCATTTGTGGATGATATTCCAAGATCTGATAACAAATTAGGCAATTATTAGAAAGCATATATAAATATATTAGCATAACCATGAGAATGAAAATCTTATTAGATTGCCAACCTCTCGATAGATCAACTCTCTAACATCATCTTTTCCTAATTTTCTCCTCTCAAACTCGAATTCAAGTTTTGATATGGGCTGAGTGCATGGTTCTCGGTCCCCATTTGACAACCCATTAAAGTAAGGATCCGCTAGTGACTACCAAAAAGAACACATATAACATCAAGGACAAAAAAAATTACAAATCAGTAATAGCTTTATTTTAGCCCTCATAACCATCAAAGGTGAGTAGTGGGTCAAAACGTGTAATTGTTTTCTGGTAAGGCTTATAATCAATTTACCCATTTGCTTCGTTAGAGATAAAACATAAGCCGAACCACACTGTTCATATCTTGAAGGGTTGAAATTTGGTAAGATACCTCTTCAGCTGAAGGCCGGTCTTTTGGATCAAATGCAATAAGGCGTTCCAGTAGTTTAAGAGCCAACGGGTTTACATTAGGAAATTTGTGTGTGAAAGGAATTGGCTGTTTCTTCCGCATGCTATTAAGGTATCTTCTTGCCTTTTCATTGCGAATCTGCATATTTGGAAGCCAAGTAGTTAAAATTCTTTTTCACGACACTATAAGGCAATGCTTTAGAACCCAAACTATAAACTGAATGAAGATTTGACTCGACCCATATGCGTAATGTACTAATAAAAATTGATTTATTTATTGTAAACACAAAAGAACTAACCCTTGCAATAGTTTCAGGAGGAGGAGTGCCAAGCAAATCAGTCATGAGATCCAACTGATGCACAACATTCTTTCCAGGAAACAATGGTTTCCCTGTAAGCATCTCTGCAAATATGCATCCAATGCTCCAAATATCAATGGCCGGAGTATACTGCAATACAAACCATCTTAGCATTTGCCATTCAGTTTTTAAGACACATTTGACAAACAGAAGTTGCATAACAATACAGCTCTTTTAAGGTATACAATATACAAGATCACTGCAGGTCATAGAAATCAACATAAAAATGGTTTACATAAGACACTAATGTGTTCAGAAAAACTGCAAACATTTATATTACCTCAAATGTGGCTTTAGAATTTTCCGATATTAAAGAAAACCATAATTGGGGATTAGCAGAAATTAGGTATTATGCTTGATATGATAAGAGATTCTAGGATTATACTAAGCATCGTAAGAAAGACAGCTTGTTAATTCTATTTGATCATTTTTAATACTACTTTCTGTAACTAACAGGTAACAGTGACAACCATAGAATGAAAGTATGTGAAAAGGTGCATAAGAATATCAAATGCATATTGTGGATTAACAAGAAATTGATTATATACTCATTAAAGGTGGAAATATGGGTGGGTCGGCCGGTCGGGTAATGTTCCAAGACGGGTTCGGGCCGAAACATATCAATTTTAGTATCGCTTGGGTTGGTTTGACCTGCCACTCCTAATACTGATACTTGCATTACAGAAAGAAGATGTCAGGGTGATAGGATCATACCTTAGAGAAAAAGGAGCCACAAAGTTCAGGAGCACGATACCACCGAGTTGCAACATAATCCTGCAGTAACCGAAGAAACATAATGTAACTAAAATATTGGCTTTTTTAGTACTATATAACCGGAGAAGTACACAAAAACACCTACCGTCCAGAATATGGCAGATGGTGCATCGTTAAATGAAACTCGTGCAAGCCCAAAGTCACAAATCTTCAATTTGCAGTCAGCATTAGCAAGGATGTTTTTAGGCTTTAAATCTCTATGAAACACATTTGCTGCAGAAGTACCATTGTAATAATAATCATAAATATTTATGCAATGTAATTGCTAGTAACTTACACAAAAGACACAAGCAGTAACTATGATGGTGCAATAAATAGCAACCCTTTTACTTCATTTCTGATTTGTTCGCTAGCCTTCATAAATCGCAAAATAAAATAATCCAACTTTTGAAAACCGCTATAATACCATTTGGCCATGTTGGCGTGTTTACAGGTTTCTAATAACTAATTTTAATATCCCTATTTGAATTTAGATATAGAACTAGTATTAGCAACAACCAACCTGAGTGAATATACTTTAGTCCGCGAAGAAGTTGGTACAAGAAAAACTGATAATGTTCGGGAGTGAGATCATCATTTGCTCTAATAACTTGATGAAGGTCAGACTCCATCAATTCAAAAACAATATAAATATCGCTAAACTCTCTTCTAGATGGAGGGAGCATAATATGCCTAATTTCTACAATATCCGGATGCCTAAGCAAACGAAGAAGCTTGATTTCTCTAAGAATTCTTGTGGCGTCAGAAACATGTTCGAAAACATCATTGATCTTCTTAATGGCAACCTTTTCGCCCGTCTGTGTATCAGTAGCAGAGCCAACAACACCATAACTTCCTTTACCAACAACTTCTTGAACTTGGTATCTACTCGCTTCTCCATACTCTGTGAAGAACTCTCTTTCCAACTGAGTAAACAACAAAAACAGTTTTTAACAATACACATTGTCACACATCTTTATCGCATTTCAGAAGTATACACATCTTGCAAATGCAAACCAAATAGGAAAAAAAAAAACATCTTTTCACAGCCATAGCAAATGAACAAATGGCTAGAGAAGTTTTATTTAATTTTCACATTTTTGTCATTGCATAGAACATATCTAGATACAATTTTATGTAAAATATAAACACTAACCAATTGATATAACATAATTACATGCAATATGGAAAAGGACAAAGTAAGTGATATACAAAGACAAAAATGTAAAACAAGAAAAAAATGGGTTGAAAAGTTGAATTTTGTTGCTAAGAAAAAGCCAAAACATGAACATAAAGAAAAAAGAAAGAGACCCTTTTGAGAGGATCCATGCGTAAAGGAACTTTGATATCCTGAACAGAAGAAAGATCTAAATCATCAACAAATGTTATGACATGTGATGCTTTTGGTTCATAATAATTAGATGATGAAGAAGAAGAATGTTGAAACCATCTACGAATACCATCCACAAATGTTGGAATTATTCCCATAAAATTCGCTCAACTTCTTGTCCACAAATAATTATTAGCACATCCCCTAATATTTCGGATTCTTTTCTGATCCAACAAGTGGGTGGATGATTAAAGAGGAAAGATAGATGGATGGAATACGAAATGGGTGAGAATTAATGGTGCTATTGAATCTGGGTTTAAAATGTGAAGTTGGTTTTGTTTAAAAGTTTAGTAACTATGGCTGTGCAATAGTACAAAACTGTACCTACCTATCCAAACACGAAAGGGTTAAAATTAAAAGACTTTGGATTTGAGTTAGATCTCTTCAGTTCCAAACCATGACTTATACAGTATATTGATATTGATTAAAAACAATTTCGTGATTCAAATTTTAGAAATGTAAGGGCTCGTTTGGTTTGTTGTCAGGAATGACAATGGGTATCGGATTTGGAATGAGGTGGAATGATAATGGGTATGAAAAAGTGTATCATTACGATTGTTTATGTTTGATTGATAAAATATGGTATGAAAAAGTGTATATATATTTTAATTTTGTAGTGGAAAAAAGAGGGGTCCACGAGAATGGATTTCATAGACACCAAATTGGTGTGTAATGAATCTATAACTATGATATACTCATTTCATTACCGGGCCCACAAAACAAAACAAAACAAACACCGACTATGACTTTGAAAGTCATAGTCCCATTCCCATTAGAGAATTGATATTCACAACATTTTTTTATACATGAATCACAATTTGTGCATTACAGTTTGTACAGTACAATATTGTAATGCACAAATTATAGTGCATGCATAAAAACAAATGGTGTGAGTACCACCCCCTTTGCAAAATATCGTATAATTGATAGAGCTTTAAATCAGCTTAAAAATTTTGAATAAATTTATGCTAAAATGGCTATTGTAAATCAATTGTTTATATTGAATCAAAAATATATAATTTTTACTGTATCAACGCGATTATGTGTCTTTCTCGCGTTTATTTTACAATTCTTCACATAAGGATTTCTCAGTTGTTCATAATTCTCAATGTCGGTAAATTAGAATATAAAGTATTTATTTTTCAAAACACCATCACCGCCAAACTCAACGCTACATAAGCTTTTCACTCAACCACAAACACTATCTCCAAATATGTGTAATAAAACCACTAGCTTCATCATTAAACACATAAAAATAAAAGGGAAAATTGCATAAAAAGTCATCATCTTGACACTCTTTGTCATTGTATGTAGCGAACAATTTTTTTTATCATTGTGACACAAACCTTTTTAGATCGTGCTATTGTGTGTATCGGTGACTTGTTTTACCTGTTGGAGCCGGTCATGTTAACGACCGTTAATTTTTTTATTGCACCGTTAGTCATTTTCGTCTATTTTTAACGACCGTTATTATATTATTGCACCGTTAGTAATTTTCGCCCGTTTTTTACACGTTTTCGTCCGTTTTTACACTTTTTCGTCCGTTTTTGCACGGTTTCGTTCGTTTTTACACGTTTTCGTCCATTTTTACACGTTTTTGTTCGTTTTTACACGTTTTCGTCCGTTTTTGTTCGTTTTTACACGTTTTTGCACGGTTTCGTCCGTTTTTACACGATTTCGACCGTTTTTAGACGTTTTTGTTCGTTTTTACACGTTTTTGCACGGTTTCGTCTGTTTTTACACGTTTTAGTCTGTTTTTACATGTTTTTGTTCAGTTTTGCACGTTTCTTTACACGTTTTCGTCCGTTTTGCACGTTTTTTTTCGTTTTTACACGTTTTTGCACGGTTTCGTCCATTTTTACATGTTTTCGTCCGTTTTTAGATGTTTTTGTTCGTTTTTGCACGTTTTTGCACGGTTTCGTCCGTTTTTACACGTTTTCGTCCGTTTTTGCACGTTTTTTACACGTTTTCGTCCGTTTTACACGTTTTTTCGGTTTTACACGTTTTTGCACGGTTTCGTCCGTTTTTACATGTTTTCGTCCGTTTTACACGTTTTTGTTCGTTTTTGCACTTTTTTTACATGTTTTCGTCCGTTTTACACGTTTTTTTTCGTTTTTACACGTTTTCGTCCGTTTTTACACGATTTTTTTTTTGTTTTTGCACGGTTTCGTCCATTTTTACACGTTTTCGTCCGTTTTTACATGTAAAACGGACGAAAAAGTGTAAAACGGACGAAAACGTGTAAAATACTTGACACTCTTTGACATTGTATGTAGCGAACTATTTTTTTTATCATTGTGACACAAACCTTTTTAGATCGTGCTATTGTGTGTATCGGGGACTTGTGTTACTTGTTGGAGCCGGTCATGTTAACGACCGTTAATTTTTTTATTGCACCGTTAGTCATTTTCGTCTGTTTTTAAC